>NW_026847882.1:16599258-16829258 GCF_025583915.1 Anolis sagrei ordinatus | reverse complement strand
AAGTCTGAAACGACTTGAAAGCACACAACAACAACAATCCTATCTCATCAGACAAAAGCAGGCCGACACTTCCCATTGGAATACTAATAAGTTTATATTTGTTAACATTGCGCCTCATTTTAATTATTGTATTGTTTTTAAGTGTTTTTTACACTACAAATAAGCAGCGTACATAGGAATTCATTCATGTTTTCTTCCAAATTATAATCCGGCCCTCCTACAATTGGAGGGACTGTGACCTGGCCCTCTGTTTAAAAAGTTTGTGGACCCCTGGTCTAGAGGCATTCTCTCCTGACGTTTCGCCTGCATCTATGGCAAGCATCCTCAGAGGCAGTGAGGTCTGTTAGAACTAGGAAAAAGTGTTTATATATCTGTGGAATGACCAGGGTGGGACAAAGGGCTCTTGTCTGTTGGAGCTAGGTGTGAATGTTTCAGCTGACCACCTTGATTAGCATATAATGGCCTGACAGTGCCTGGAGCAAACTTTTGTTGAGAGGTGATTAGATGTCCTTGTTTGTTTCCTCTCTGTTGTTGTGCTGTTATAATTTTAAGAGTTTTTTAATACTGGTAGCCAGATTTTGTTCATTTTCATGGTTTCCTCCTTTCTGTTGAAATTGTCCACATGCTTCTGTATTTCAATGGCTTCTCTGTGTAGTCTGACATGGTGGTTTTCGAACTGCTAGGTTGGCAGAAGTTGGGGCTGACAGTGGAAGCTTGCGCCGCTCCCCAGATTTGAACCTGCGACCTTTCCGTCAACAAGCTCAGCAGCTCAGCACTTTAACCCACTGCGCTACCGGGGGCTCCATAGAGTATAGCTCTATCATATCTCTTATGGCTGCATTGTTAAATCAGTGGTCAATAATGTTACTCGTTATAGCATCTATGGGCAGCAGGCTACCATTTCTACATTCAGCATATTTGTGTTTCCTCTAGTCCAGTGGTTCCCAACCATTTTTTTGACCAGGGACCAAAAGTGTTACAAATCAGTTTTTGGTCAACTTTAGATTTGGTTTGGTTATTTGGGGTGCTGATTCAGAAAATTCCATTGGATAAACCACATCAACTCTAGTTTCTGATACAGAACATATGCCATCCAGTAGTTGGCATCTGCTCCCTCACAGCAAACCATATTTAATAAGCCTCAGCACTATAAGAGGGTTTTGTGAGACCAGTCACTCTCATTGCAACAGTGTAGTAACAGTGAGGCCGTGGACCATAATTTAGTTCTTGTGGAGCACTGGTGGTATATGGACCACAGGTTAGGAACCACTGCTCTAGTCAGAGGAGATAGATGCCAAAATAAGTAGTTTATTTGCTTGTATACTGAGATTTCCCAGTTCGTCATGGAAATACCTGTTTAACACATACTTTGTCTCTTTCTCATTCTGTCCCCACTCCTTGCAGAAAGTTTCCAAAGGATGTGCCCTCATGGCTATACTGAAAATGCTCCCGATCCCCTTGGTCATGTTTCTGCATCGCAGTGGCTTGCTGGCCTTGGTCTGTCCTTTCTTCAGGATGTTGTCCAAAAATGTTTTGAACGTCGTAGCTGAGATAACTTCAAATGCAGACCTGAAGGCAGTGTTCACTTATATCTTCCCTACCTATGGTAAGTGGCAATAATCCTCAATGCATATATTTTCAAAGAACAATGGTTTCTCCATCATTAAGAGGGATTAAAGAGACCTCTTCGAAATGTGACTCTTAACTAGAACAGTGGTTCCCAACCTTGTTTTGACCAGGGACCACGATGACCACGGACCACTCTCCAACATTTGTCAAAAAAAGGGTTACAAATCAGTTTTTGGTCACCTTTAGATTCAGTTTGGTTATTTGGGATGCTGATTCAGAACATTTCAAGGGATAGATCACATCAGCTCTAATTTCTGATACAGAACATATGCCATCCAGTAGTCACCATCTGCTTGCCCACAGAAACCATCTATCTATAAATATAATAAAAGAGAATGTTTGTATGCGACGGACAGAGGAAGGATGTAGGGTGGAGGGGTTTGTGCCAGCATTCTGATTGGCTGCCACTGTGGTGCTATTTGCATATGGTCTCTGATTGGCCAGCTTCAAGAGGAGCCCCTGGTGGAGAAAAGGGTTCATGACAGAAACGGAGACACGAGAGAAGGACATTTGCATATGGTCTCTGATTGGCCAGCCACAATTCCAAGATTCCGAGATGACAAAGAGAGGAAAGGAAAAGGCCAGAGGGGGCTGAGTCAGAAAATAACCAATACAGACCAAACTTGGCACACAGAGCCCGCAAGACCCACTCGACATCCTACTGCAGTTTGGAGGAGGATGAACCATGGATGATGGGACTTGCAGTACCATCACTCACATTCTGAGACCGCTGTAAAGCTCATCCAATGACTGATCAGGACCAAACTTGGGACATAGACCTCTCATGACCCACTTTACATCCTGGTGTGGTTTGGCCGGGGATGGTCCATGCATTATGGGACTTGCAGTACCTTTGCTCGATTCTTGCGACCACTGCAACCCTCATCCAATAACCGATAAAGACCAAACTTGGCACACTGAGTCTCCATGATGCACTCTACATCCTGGTGGAGTTTGGAGGAGGATGCACCATGGACGATGGAACTTGCAATACCTGCACTCCCTTCCTAAGAGAATTACAACTACCAACAATGATTGATCAGGACCACAATTTACACAGAGAGCCCGCATGACCCACTCTACATCCTGGTGTGGTTTGGAAGAATTTGTCAATGGATGATGGCACTTGCAGTCATTTCACTCACTTCCTGAGACCACTGAGACCCTCGCCAATGACTGATCAAGACCAAACTTGGCACACAGAGTCCCCATGACCCACTCTACATCCTGGTGCACTTTTGAGGAGGACAGACCATGGATGATGGGACTTCAAGTACCTCCACTCCCTTCCCAAGACTGCTGCAACCCTTATCTAATGACCGATCAAGACCAAACTTGGCACACAGAGCCCCCATGACCCACTCTACATCCTGATGCTGTTTGGAAGAGGACGGATGATGAATGATGGGACTTCCAGTACCTTCACTCACTTCCTGAAACCACAGTAACACTTATACAAATACCAAGAAAGACCAAACTTGGCACAGAGAGCCCCCTTGGCCAACTCAACATTCTGGTGAGGTTTGGGGAGAACAGACTATGGAGGATGGGACTTGCAGTTCCTTAACTCACTTTCTGGGACCACTGTGACCCTCATCCAATGATTGATCAAGAACAAAACTTGGTGCACAGAGCCCCCACGACCCACTCTCCATTCTGGTGCAATTTGGAGAAGGATGGACCCGATGATGGGACTCGCAGTACCTTCACTAACTTCCTGAGACCACTGCGAGCCATATAAATAACTGATAAAGACCAACCTTGATACACAATTCCTTTCTCAAATAACCCGGGCAGCGCCGGGTCCCCAAGCTAGTATTTAATAATCTAGAGCTGATGTGGTCTATCCAATGCAGTTTTCTGAATCAGCATCTCAAATAACCCCAGGATCAGGCCTAAAAGCAAAGACACCCCCATTTCAAGGTGCCACATGGAACAGCTTCAGGGAGGGAGAAGAGAAGCAGCAATCAGGGATCTTGTTGTCATGCCTTTAGTGGGTAGTCAGCCTCTCCTCTCCTGACATCCCTGTTGTCTTGGCACTATAAGAGGGTTCCACAAGACAGGTCACTCTTGTTGCAATGGTGTAGTAACGGTGAGGCTGCGGAACATATATTAGTTCTTGGGACCACTGGTGGTCCACGGACCACAGGTTGGGAACCACTGAATGAGAATAATCTTCTAGAGGCCAGGGCATTCCAAATTGTGGAAAGGAGTGTGGGCCCCAAAGTCATTCTAAAGAGCAAAAGATAGACGAGTGATGTGGCTGAAATATAGATCTTTGCTGTTTTGTATCAAGATCTCAAGGCAAAAAAAAACTGAGGGGGGTGGGTGGGAAAGAAATATGACCATGTTCTAGAGGCATTCTCTCCTGACGTTTTGCCTGCATCTATGGCAAGCATCCTCAGAGGTTGTGAGACCTCACAACCTCTGAGGATGCTTGCCATAGATGCAGGCAAAACGTCAGGAGAGAATGCCTCTAGAACATGGTCATATAGCCTGAAAAAACCTACAACAACCCAGTGATTCTGGCTATGAAAGCCTTTGACAATACAAAGAAATATTAAATGGGGAGATGCAGGAAACAATTGAGGAGTTCCCAGAGACACTAAGGCACAGATGATCATCAAGTTGATGACTCTTGTGGTAGGCAACGTGGGAAATATATCTGCCAATGATAGAAAAATTCCCACTTTTTTGTCCTTCTTGGACCATCCAGTTAAATTAAGTATACCATTTGACTTAAATTCCTTGTGTTTGTAAGTAGAAAGCAGTGAAGTAGAGTGAAGGTGGAAAATGTCAACACAACCACATCATGTCATGGGTGACCATATTCTAAAACGAGGAAGGGAAAGGAAAGAAAGGGCATGAGTTTTGAAAGTGATTGTATACAAAAATGAGGAAGGGAAAGGAAAAGGAAAGAAAGGGCTGCTGCTTTCATTAAGGAGTGTATTAAGGAGTATTGGAAAGAACTTTAAATTACATCAGTCCATTGGACCATCAGTTTAGTCTCTTTTGCCCTTCCATACTTGGTGCCTTCCAGATGTTTCCAGATATAATTCCCAGGATTCCTGGCATTCCTGCCAGGTATGCATTGCTGGGATGTACATTCTAAAGAGTCACAACTGAAAAGGTTTCTCTTCGAGTGCTATCTGCCAAATTTCAAGGGGGTCTTTTATTTATTTATTTATTTATTTCGGACATTTGTATCCTGTCCTATCTCGACCTCAGCAGAGAGACTCAGAGCGGCTGACAACCAGCACACCATGGTGCCCACAACTATATACCACATCAGAGCCTCAGGGCAAGCAGATGGAAAAAAAATATCCCTCTAGTCTAGTTGGTGATAAAAAGAGCAATATCTATGGTGTAATTTCCACCCCATTAGTAAAGTTACACATGACTGATATAGAGTAAACTATCAAGAGAAAGATTTTTTTTTCTAGTACATTTTTGCTGTTTGGTGGGAGCCAAATGATTCCTCTGCTAAACCTCACACATTTATTTATTTATTTAATTACTTACTTACTGTATTTATACCCTGCTCTTCTCAACCCTGAAGGGGATTCAGAGCAGCTTACAGATTATGGCAATATTCAATGCCGCATCATACAACAAATAATAAAAATAACATATCAAATTATAAAACAATTAAAACATATACATGCAGTAAATGAAACAACAAATAATAAATTTAACATATCAAATTATAAGATAAGTAAAACATATAAATGCAGTAAATGCAACAACAAATAATACATTTAACATATCAAATTATAAAATATTTAAAACATATAAATGCAATAAAACCTATTAAAAATAGTTTTAACCGAGCAAATGTTCTATCAGGGGAAGAATGAGATGCCACACCAGGGTGGCAGTGCTCACTCAAGAGAGGGCTCAGGTGAATCAAGGGCCATGTCTGGGAGAAACAAATGTTGGTATCTCTGTGCAGACCCAAGGATGCTGAAAGGGAGGCCAGTCAAGATAGAGTCCAGCAGCACCAAGGAGTCCCCAGAAGCTGAGCCAGAGGCAGCATGAGAAATAAACGCTGCCCCTTCCCTCAAAGCCCCTGGTGAAGGTACCTTCACTTCTTGCTTAGGCATTGCTCATTGCAGCTACTTACTCAGACCCCTGTTCTTCTCTCTCTGCATGTGTCCTAGGAGTGATCCCTTCCAAGGCCAGCTTTTCGTTACATGCAGTCCTTGTTGAGCACTTCTTCGGAGGTGGGTGGTATCCTCAAGGAGGCTCCAGTGAAATTGTATTTCAGTCCATCCCCATCATTGAACGATCGGGCGGGACTGTTCTGACCAAGGCACCTGTACAGAGCATCTTGGTGGATCCTCAAGGAAAAGCATGTGGTGAGTTAAACTGGGCTAGCAGTCTCTTTTTTCCCTGTGAAACCATGGGCTGTAGTCGCTAAAATATTTGTGCACCAAGAAAAGTATGTTCTTGATTCATCCTGTTTGGTGTTGGAGTATATTTTATCATCTCTAACATCCAACAGGCAGTTTGGGCCCATTAACCTTTATATTCCTAGATTTTAACTCCACCTTTATCTCTTCCAAACATCTCTTAAGACAGTGTTTCTCAACCTTCCTAATGCAGCAACCCCTTAATACAGTTCCTCATGTTGTGGTGACCCACAACCATAACATTATTTTTGTTGCTACTACACAATTATAATTTTGCTACTGTTATGATTTGTAATGTAAATATTTGATATGCAGGGTGGATTTTCATTCACTGGATGAAATTTGGCACAAATACCTGATACACCCAAATTTGAATACTAGTGGGGTTGGTGAAGAAGGTTGATTTTGTCCTTTGGGAGTGGTAGTTGCTGGGATTTATAGTTCACCTACAATCAAAGAGCATTCTGAACCCCACCAATGATATAATAATAATAATAATAATAATAATAATAATAATAATAATAATAGGAAAAACAATAGGAAAAACTCAGCTGCTATCAAGACCTCAAAATCGAACTGCAAAGGCTCTGGCATAAACCAGTACAGGTATTCCCAGTGGTCATTGGCGCACTGGGTGCCATGCCAAAAGATCTCAACTGGCATTTGGAAACAATAAACATTGACAAAATCATGATCTGTCAACTGCAAAAGACCACCTTACTCGGATCTGCGCGCATCATTCAAAAATACGAGGAGTATTTTTTAAGTAAGGTCCGTTTTGTTGTAGACACTAGTAGTTCGCGCGCATACCACAACGAGCGCGTGCGTCGTGTACCGGCATGCCTCGGGAACAACTGTGCTCAGTTTCCGCTCTGTAGCTAACCTGTACGGTTCTGTTCTGTGCTTTAAAAATGTTTAAGACTATCAACTCACCCGCCGCATGTGAGGTTCGCTCAGTGATACGGTTTTTGTCAGCAAGGAACCTGCCTGCTGCAGAAATTCATCGGCGGGTGAGTTGATAGTCTTAAACATTTTTAAAGCACAGAACAGAACCATACAGGTTAGCTACAGAGCGGAAACTGAGCACAGTTGTTCCCGAGGCATGCCAGTACACGACGCACACACTCGTTGCGGTATGCGCATGCGAACTACTAATGTCTACAACAAAACGAACTTTACCTAAAATATCCCTCGTACATCACACAGTCCTAGACACTTGGGAAGTGTTCGACTTGTGATTTTGTGATACGAAATCCAGCATATAGGTCTTGTTTGTGACATACTGTGCTTTTGTGTCAATAATAATAATAATAATAATAATAATAATAACTTTATTTATAACCCACCACCATCTCCCCAAGGGGACTCGGGGCGGCTAATATGAGGCCAAGCCCAACAATTACAACAAAGCAAATATACAACAAAAAATAATACATCAGTAAAAAATAAAAATAGAATAGAATTGGGACAAACTTCCCACACAGAACCCTCTTGTGATCTTTGTCGACCTCTCTGGCATCCCCTTGCGACCCCCCAGGAGTCCTGAACCCCAGGTTGAGAAATGCTGTCTTAAGATATTAAATTAAAATAGAAACACAGCACTCTTGTTTTCTTGCATAAAAAGAAAAAAAGTGTGAGTTCAGAGCACTTGCTTTAAGTTGTCTTTTGTGTCTCCAAATGTCTGCAAAAAAGTCAACACTGCTCCATCCTTAGCCTTTACATGGATGAGCAAATGGAAAGGTACAACAGAAGGTTGTACCTTTCCATGGTCTAAGGAAATAAACAATCCTGCCAAAGTGCTTCCCACCTACATGAAACTCTCTTGAAGGTGTTTAAGAGGCTTATCTGCTTAAATCCTCTCTTTAATTACACTGAGCCTCTGTTGCTAATGGAAGCATTGTCTGTAATATTGATCACTGCATATGCACCAGCTCCATCTGCAGAATGACCTGACATATGTGGTTGCAGATTACTGTCTTGATGTGTGAATTTTGCCTTATCTCTATAAAGCATACGATGTCCCTGTTGCGTCAACTCCATTGGCTGCCAGTCTGCCACTGAGCACAATTCAAAGTGCTAGCTTTAGCCTATAAAGCCTTAAACAGTTCTGGCCCAGTTTACCTGTGTGAACGGATCTCCCCCATGAACCATCTCGGAGTTTTAAGATCGTCTGAGGAGGCTCTGCTCTCGGTCCCACCTCCTTCACAGGTGCGGATAGGGGGAGACAAGAGACAGGGCCTTCTCAATGGTGTCCCCTCGGCTGTGGAATTCCCTCCCAGGAATATTAAATTGGCATCTTTCGCAAGAGTGAAAACGTGGCACTGTGATCAAGCCTTTAGAGAACTTGTAAAATAGACAGATATGGAATTATGTGCAAGGACTATTTATTTATTTATTTATTTGCTGTATTTGTATACCGCCTTTCTCAGCCAATTGGCGATTCAAGGCAGTTTCCAACAAATCAGTATACATAAAACATAATAGATAAAAAACATTAAACAGTATAAGACATCACAAAAGCAATAAAAGCAATATCATCAGCGTCTCATTATTCTCAAGCATTGTCCAATTCCATTGCCAGGTCATTCGATTTCCTATATTAGCTACTCTGTATTTGTAAACGCTTACTCGAATAGCCACGTTTTAACTTGCCTCCGAAACGCCAAGAGGGAGGGAGCAGACCTGATCTCCCTAGGGAGGGCATTCCATAGCAGATGGGCCACCACTGAGAAGGCCCTGTCTCTCATCCCTGCCAAACGTGCTTGTGACGAAGGCAGGACTGAGAGCAGGGCCTCCCCAGATGATCTTAAAGTCCTCAGTGGTTCGTAAGGGAAGATACGTTCGGACAGGTAAGTTGGGCCAGAACCGTTTTTGTAACAGCCTGGATTACGATTTTAGATAGCATGGTTTAACAGTAGTGATATAGGTTCAAATGTTTTCAACTTTTGATGTATTTTATAATTCTATTTTAAAATGTTCATTTAAATTGTACATTGTTTTAATGGCATCCAATAGTTTCCTACGCAACCGTGAAGCCAACAGGAAATTGAAAGTCACCTGGGAAGGTCAAGAACTTGAACATTGTTTCCATCCTAAATATCTCGGTGTCACCTTGGATTGAACACTAGCATATAGGAAACACCATTTGAACACCAAGCACAAAGTAGCTGCACGCAATAACATCCTGCAGAAACTTACTGGCAGCACATGGGGTGCAGACCCAAAATTAGTAAGAACATCAGCCCTGGCCTTGTCTTACTCAACTGCTGAGTATGCCTGCCCTGATTGGCATAGGTCTGCCCATGCAAAGCAGGTGAACATAGCATTGAATGAAACATGCAGAATAATCACAGGATGTCTTAAACCTACACCTGTTGATAAACTCTACAAGCTAGCTGGCATTGCCCCCGCCCCAATGTATGATGGGAAGTTGTTCCTAAATGTGGGAGAAATAAGGTTAACACTGTGAAAGCCACCCACTACATAGCTACCAGCCTCCTCCCAGTAGACTCAAATCAAGGGAAAGCTTTATGAGAACTACCACTCCTCTTGGCGTCCCCCCAGCAACAGCAAGGGTGTCCCTCTGGGCAGCTAAACCAGGAAATCCCAATTGGATGGCCCCCCACGAGGGTCTCCCTCCAGGGGCAAACCAAGAATGAGCAACTTGGAAGTCCCTGAACAGACTCAGAAGTGGAGTGGGCAGAACAAAAGACAACCTGGCAAAATGGCACTACATAAAAGAATCCCACACCTTGTGTGACTGTGGAGCAGAACAGACAACTCCACATCTGTATGCTTGTCCACTATGCCCTGCCTCATGTACAAAGGAAGAATTGTTGGAGGCTACAAACAATGCCATTGGTGTTGCCCGTTTTTGGTCAAATGATATTTAGCCACCTGTGCTCCTTCTATTTTTATTGGTTTTATACTAATTTATGCAATGCTTTTGCTACAAAATAAAAATAAATAAATAAATAATAGTTTCTTATACGTAAAGCTGCATTGAGTCCCCTCCGGGTTCAGAAAGGTGGAGTAGAAATGTTGTAAATAAATAAAGACTTTGAAGCAATCTAAATAATTATGTCATGTATTTTTGATACATTTAGAGCTTTTTTCTCTCTCTCTTGCCAGGTGTAAGTGTAAAGAAGGGTCAGGATATTGTGAACATCTATGCACCTGTGGTCATATCTGATGCTGGCATCTTTAACACCTATGAGAAGCTGTTGCCAAATGAATTAAAAGTTTTGCCAGGTAAAAAACCCCTCAAAACTGTGTGTCTTTGCTAGGTACAAGTATGGAGGATTTGCAGGCATCACCTATGTGTATATGTGTGTGCTAACACATGCACATGCATGCATCCTCCCAAAAGTACTGCATAGTATAATCCAATTGACTTTCCTCTGAATTCAACTTATGAAAAGTGCTCAGAGGCCATATTCTGGTAGTAGGTGGAAGCAAATGCAAAAAATGAAATGCAAAGATACAGAATGGGGGACGTGGGGACGCACGGCTGAAGAGCAGTACATGTGAAAAAGATCTTGGAGTCCTTGTGGACAACAAGTTAAACATGAGCCAACAATGTGATGTGGCGGCAAAAAAAGCCAATGGGATTTTGGCCTGCATCAAGAGGAGCATAGTGTCTAGGTCCAGGGAAGTCATGCTACCCCTCTATTCTGCCTTGGTTAGACCACACCTGGAATATTGTGTCCAATTCTGGGCACCACAATTGAAGGGAGATATTGACAAGCTGGAATGTGTCCAGAGGAGGGCGACTGAAATGATCAAGGGTCTGGAGAACAAGTCTTACGAAGAGCGGCTTAAGGAGCTGGGCATGTTTAGCCTGAGGAAGAGAAGGCTGAAAGGAGATATGATAGCCATGTATAACTATGTGAGAGGAAGCCACAGGGAGGAGAGAGCAAACTTGTTTTCTGCCATGGAGACTATGACGCGGAACAATGGCTTCAAACTACAAGAAGGGAGATTCCATCTGAACATTAGGAAGAAGTTCCTGATTGTGAGAGTGGTTCAGCAGTGGAACTCTCTGCCATGGAGTGTGGTGGAGGCTCCTTTTTTGGAAGCTTTTAAACAGAGGCTGGATGGCCATCTGTTGGGGGTGCTTTGAATACAACTTTCCTGCTTCTTGGCAGGGGGTTGGACTGGATGGCCCATAAGATCTCTTCCAACTCTATGATTCTATTATTCTGTAAAATCCAATACAAATACAAGTATACTTTAGCTGAAAGCTATTACAGGTAGTACTAAGAGAATGGCATCTTGGTCTCTAGCAGTGAGGGGAAACTGAGGAACCACCATAGGATGTTACAATGGGAAAGTCCAGAGCAGTGGTTCTCAACCTGTGGATCCCCAGGTGTTTTGGCCTACAACTCCCAGAAATCCCAGTCAGTTTACCAGCTGTTAGGATTTCTGGGAATTGAAGGCCAAAACATCTGAGGATCCACAGGTTGAGTCCAGAGGAACTGATCCAGAGGAACACGCTGGAATCCAAAGATTCCATCAGTTTTGACCCAAGGTTAAGGCACATCCTCCCTGTCTAAAGCAATAAAAACTTTTATGTCAGTCTTCTGAAGTTTGTTTGTCTTCTGCAATTTGGCAAAGACGGAATAAAGTGACTGGTGTTTAAGGGCGTTTTTACAGAAACAGCCTCTCCCCAACTTTGTGCATCTGTGTGATTTTTTTTTTTTTAGGAATACACGCATAGAAGGGAAATAATTAAATCAGAGCTTTCCAAAGTGTGTATTGGGACACACTAGTTTGTCACCTGTAGTCACTATGTGTGTTGTGTGAAAAATGCTATGCACACACAAACAAAAGTGGATGCTGTCCAAGTGTAGGTATTGTTATAACTTATAGAATGTACATGGTTTGTTGAGTGAGTTGCAGTAATTGTCACGAAAATGGATATGTTTCTAATTAAGAAAATCTACTGACACACAGAAACCCCATGACTAACAAAAAATACTGTGTTTTCTGATGGTCTTTGGCGACCCCTCTAACACCCCTTTATGACCTCCGCAGGGGTCCCGACCCCCAGGTTGATAAATACTGCCTTAAGGCCATCCATTCCAACTCCCTTCACCAGGGCAAGAAAACATAACCAAAGTCCTCCTGACAAAGGGCCATCCAGCCATAGATATAAATAGATAGATACGATTCACACACACACACACACACACACACACACACACACACACACATACATATATAACAGATATAGTATCAGATTTGAAAGGGACCCCTAAAAAAGGACAATTTTTTTTTGTCGTGTCAGGAGCGACCTTAGAAATTGCAAGTCACTTTTGGTGTGAGAGAATTGGCCGTCTGCAAGGACGTTGCCCAGGGGACGCCCAGATGTTTTGATGTTTTGATCCTTGTGGGAGGCTTGTCTCATGTCCCCGCATGAGGAGCTGGAGCTGATAGAGAGAGCTCATCCGCCTCTCCCCGGATTCGAACCTGCGACCTGTCGGTCTTCAGTCCTGCTGGCACAGGGGTTTAACCCATTGCGCCACCGCGGGCTCCTGCCCCCGGTGAAGGACAATTATATGTTGTATGTTCCAAAGTAGGCAAACCAGACAATGTCTACATCAATACTGACAAAGAAACAAGAAGAAATACTGTTTACCCACAAGCATAAAAATGACATATATTAGAAACCAACACTTTCTCATTACTTTGTTTTCCAGATCACCAGACTGGGCCATAGCAATGTGTGGCAGGGGACAGCTAGTTATAAATATAGTCTCCCGGAAGCGTAGTCTATCTCCCTCCCTCTCTCAATCTCTCTCTCTCATTCTCTCTCTCTCTCTCACACACACACTCATACACACACACACGGAGTTGTCTAACATGAGGCAAAAAGATTGTGTCACAAATCCTTCAAGTCACATCTTTATGTCCAGGTCAGCTGGGGATATTATGCTGCCTTAGACTAAGCAGGAAATGCCCCCTTCAAATGAAGGTACATAGCATCCTAGGTCAGTTAGGTTATTTTGGCACTAGAGGCAGAAAATCTCACAAGTGCTCCTTTGATTTTCCATCTGTAAAATTATCATCAACACCAATTAAATAACTAAAGCGGTTAGCTGGAGGCATGTGCCTCATTCTCCTTAATTGCAAAGCTGGCCATCTTTCCATGCTCCGGTCATATTATATTGCCCTCTTGGTCTTCCTATACGCTGCAGTCAAACGGAAGGCCATGCCACTGGCTCCTAATCCCACTTGATATTTCCCTTCCTTACACACCCAGGGTTCACATTAGCCTTCTTAGCTGCGAGATTGTCATAAGAACTCCTCGGACAATCTGCTATGACACAAGTTCCTTTTCTGTGTCACTGCATTATCTATAGAGGCCCTCGTGCCCTATATACTTCTAGCCTGAATTCTTTTCTCCAAAGTCTTAAGAGCTTGAGAATACTAAAACGCCTGTGCAACTAGCTTAAGTCTGTGTAAGTCTGCAGGAATCCAGATTGCGCTCCAGAGCTGACTCGGTCTTAACCAATTGCTTGGCTATTTCTGTGTATAACTCTTTCTTGTCCAAATATGAACGTTATAAATGCAATGCTGCTTTTTCCTAACACTGAGAAGAGAATGGCTTTCCCATCCAAGCACCTTTTCCAAAGGGGTTGGATGCGCCAATCAGTTCTGTGATTGCTCCTATAATTTAGATTTTTTTTATTTATTCATCTGGTTTTGAAAAGTGCTTGCAAACTTCATCTGGTCCAAAGAGCTGCAACCAGATTATGAACTGGGGTTGACTCCAGGAAGCACGAAATGCCCTTCTTGCAACAATCCCACCAGCTGCTGGATTGTTTCCAAGCACAATTCAAAGTGCTGCTCATCTTCTACAACAGTGTTTCTCAACCTGGGGGTCGGGACCCCTGAGGGGGTCGTGAGGGGGTGTCAGAGGGTCACCAAAGACCATAAGAAAACACAGTATTTTCTGATGCTCATGGGGATTCCATGTGGGAAGTTTGAGCCAATTCTATTGTTGGTGGAGTTCAGAATGTTCTTTGATTGTAATGAACTATAAATCCCAGCAACTACAACTCCCAAATGTCAAGATCTATTTTCCCCATACTCCACCAGTGTTCAAATTTGGGCATATTGAGTATTTGTGCCAAGTTTGGTCCAGATCCACTATTGCACTAGTCCACAGTGCTCTCTGGATATAGGTGAACTACAACTCCCAAACTCAAGGTCAATGCCCATCAAATCCTTCCAGTGTTTTCCGTTGGTCATGGGAGCCAAGTTTGGTTCAAATCCATCGCTGGTGGAGTTCAGAATGCTTTTTGATTATAAGTGAACTATAAATCCCAGCAACTACAACTCCCAAATTACAAAATCAGTCCTCCCCCAACCCCACTAGCATTCACATTTGGGTGTATTGGGTATTTGTGCCCAGTTTGGTCCAGTGAATGAAAATACATGCTGCATATCAGATATTTACATTATGATTTATAACAGTAGTAAAATGACTGTTATGAAGTAGCAACGAAAACAATGTTATGGTTGGGGGTCACCACAATATGAGGGACTGGATTATGGGGTCACGGGATTAGGAAGGTTGAGAACCACTGTTCTACAAAGCCTTCCATGATTCAGGACCAAGTTACCTGATGTCTGTATCTTATTGTGAACAGCTTTGGGAGAATAGCAGCATACAAATTAAATTTAATATCTCCTTCCATACATCTACCTATGTCTGAAATGTTCTGGATAGACCCTTATCTCTGATCAGTGTTTCTCAACCTTCGTAATGCTGTAACCCCTTAATACGGTTCCTCATGTTGTGGTGACCCCCAACCATCAAATTAATTTCATTGCTACTTCATAACTGTAATTTAGCTACTGTTATGAATCGTAATGTAAATATCTGATATGCAGGATGTATTTTCATTCACTGGACCAAATTTGGCACAAATACCTGATATGCCCAAGTTTGAATACTGGTGGGGTTGGGGGGGATTGATTTTGCCATTTGGGAGTTGTAATTGCTGGGATTTATAGTTCACCTACAATCAAAGAGCATTCTGAACTCCACCAATGATATAATTGAACCAAACTTGGCACATAGAATTCCCATGACCGATAGAAAATACTGGAAGGATTTGGTGGGCATTGACCTTGAGTTTTGGACTTGTAGTTCACCTACATCCAAAGAGCACTCAGGACTCAAACAATGATGGATCTGGACCAAATTTGGCATGAATACTCAATATGCCCAACTGTGAACACTGGTGGATTTTGCGGGAAATAGATCTTGACATTTGGGAGTTGTAGTTGCTGGGATTTTCCTTCTGGCAGACCTTTGAAGGATGGCTCCTCGGGGAGAAAAGTCTTTCAGGCGCTGTGTTGTTTATATTTGTTGTCCCCTTTTAATGCTGTGGTTTTAACTGCATGTAATTTTGTTGATTTTTAATTATGTTTCAACTTTTCTATAATATAAATGCTTAGTTGTACGATGTATTTTTTAACAGAACAACATAGATAACTACAAGAACAACATTATTTGAAACTTTGTTTTAATGCATCCTTCACAGACATTTGCCCTCCAGATTCCATTGGTCATCCTGTCTGGGGTTGATCGAAGTTGAACAGAACTAGAGTAGTGGTTCTCAACCTTCTTAATGCTGCAACCCCTTAATACAGTTCCTCATGTTGTGATGACCTCCAATCATAACATTAGTTTTGTTGCTACTTCACAACTATAATTTTGCTATTGTTATGAATCATAATGTAAATACCATATCTGATATGCAGGACATATTTTCAATCACTGGATGAAATTTGGCACAACTACATGATATGCCCAAATTTGAATACCGGTGGGGTTGGGGGGATTGATTTTATTATTTGTGAATTGTAGTTGTTGGGATTTATAGTTCACCAACAATCAAAGAGCATTCTGAATGCCACCACTGATGGAATTGAATCAAACATGGCACACAGAACTCCCAGACCAACAGAAAATACTGAAAGGGTTTGGTGGGTATTGACTGTGAGTTTTGGAGTTGTAGTTCACCTACATACAGAGAGCAATGTGGACTCAAACAATGATGGATGTGGACCAAACTTGGCACTGATACTCAATATACCCAAATGTGAACACTGGTGAAATTTGGGGAAAATATACCTTGACATTTGGAATTTGTAGTTACTGGGATGTATAGTTCACCTACAATCTGAACCCCACTAATAATATAATTGGGCCAAACTTCCCAAACAGAACCCCCATGACCAACAGAAAATATTGTATTTTCTGATGGTCTTTGGTGACCCCTCTGATACCCTCTCACAACCCCCTCCCAGGGGTCTCGACCTCCAGATTGAGAAACACTGGACTAGAGGGTACCAAATTGGGGAAAGTTGGCACATTGGAACAGGAGATGATTGGAAAGAATGGTTCAGCCTCTGTTTGTTTTAAAGATGCCATAATTCTCAATCCAAAAGTTATCGTTCCTTGAAACATGAGGATAGCGCAACATGAGAGAGCTTGTTTTTCTTTCCTCTCGCAGCGGGATGTTTACGATGAGCCGAGGTGAAAAGTTGAAACAAGATGATAGAAGCCTGAATGAACCCATCCGAGTTCATAACCTTAGATGTGCCAACTTTTTATTGTTTAAATAGAGATTATAGGAAAACCTGACCTCGTTTGGCACCTTGATTCTGTGATTAACTTTTTACAGGAGATTAGGGTGCCACTCACGCAAAACCATTTATCCTTGGCTAACTTCCCTTTTCAGTTGGCTACCGTAACTGTCCCTCTTCTGCGGGTCAAAATGATTGCGAATAAGTTTGAACGGAGGTACGCGACAACACATTCTGGTGAATCTCTTCTCCAAGGCTTTTTCTCCACCAGCCTTATTCATGCAAATACCTCTTTTATGACATATGGGCAGGGGTGATTGATGGATGTTTAGTACTACTTGCTGTGATATATTTTGGTCACATCCTCAAGGCTGCTGCTGTTGCCTTCCTGGCCTGTTACCTCCGCAGTATAGCCCTGTTAATAAAGGCTTTTGCTCTGGGGTCAGAACAAGGTGTCCAGCCATGCCATCAGTGGTGAAGGGGGTTGATCAGGCTACTACCTCATCCCTGACCTCATGGCTAGGTACCTCTCTCTGACCTCAGAGCAAATGAGGATGGAGTGGAAAGATCAACCAGGGCAAAAAGGCAAAGGATGGCTGCCCATCAGAGGCTGGTTTCTTCTCACTTACCAGGAGGTGGGGAGGGTGTGTGTTGATAAACTGCTTTTCCTGAAGAGGAAGAAGGGATTCCCCTCTTCCTCCCTTTTTTTGGCCTTTATTCTCATCCCATTTTCTTTCTTTCTCTGTCCCCCACCCTCTGCCCTCAGTCATGCACCTGGCTTGCCCAGATTACAGAATTCTTAAATGGAAATGGCTCTAACACCTAGAATCAAAGAGTTGGAAGAGGCCTCATGGGCCATCCAGTCCAACCCCCTGCCAAGAAGCAGGAAAATTGCATTCAAAGCACCCCCAACAGATGGCCATCCAGCCTCTGTTTAAAAGCTTCCAAAGAAGGAGCCTCTACCACACTTCAGGGTAGAGAGTTCCACTGCTGAACGACTCTCACAGTCAGAAAGTTCTTCCTAATGTTCAGATGAAATCTCCTTTCTTGTAGTTTGAAGCCATTGTTCCGCATCCTAGTCTCCAGGGCAGCAGAAAATAAGTTTGTTCCCTCCTCCCTATGCCTTCCTCTCACATATTTATACATGGCTATCATGTCTCTTCTCAGCCTTCTCTTCTTTAGGCTAAACATGTCCAGCTCTTTACATCTCATCTGGACTACTGCTATACTCTCTATGCCTTTGAAGATAGTTCGCAAGCTAGAACTGGTTTAGAGTTCGGCAGCCAGGTTACTGACTAGAATGCCGTACAGGGTGCAGACAATTCCCATGTTACGGCAGCTCCATTGGCTGCCGGTCTGCTTCTGAGCCAAATACAAAGTGCTGGTTATTACCTATAAAGTCCAAAAATGTTTCAGGCCCAAACTATTTGAAAAACCTCATCTCTGTATACAAGCCAGCACAAGCACTGCGGTCTGTGACGGAGGCCCTACTCTCAGTCCCACCCCTGACACAAATGTGTTTAGTTGGAACAAGAGAGGAACTTCTCTTGTGATTGCTCCCTTCCTCTGGAACTCCCTCCCAAAAGAAAAAGAACTGAAATGGTCTCCTCTCTCCTCTCCTTTAAAAAGCTTTATAAAACTTATTTATTCAAAATTTAGCTTACTAACAGGAGGAGGACTAGTACATCTCCATATATATCCGCGCCTCAATACTGGTCACCTACCTTCACCTGTTGGATGCTGTAAACCATCTCAGCTTTTGATACCTTTTCAATCTAACTTTTAAGAGTTTATCATGTGATGTGTTATGTTTATTTAAATTTACTTTTCAGTTATTTTTCAATTAGTTTTATAATTTTATATTGAGATTGTTTTATACACTGTTTTGATTTTTTATTTGTTTGTTGTTTTTTGGCATTGAATGTTTTCCACTTTGTTAAAGTATTATTATTATTATTAATATTATTATTATTATTATCATTATTGACACAAAAACACAGTATGTCAGAGCAAATGAGATCTATATGCTGGATTTTGTATGTTGTTGTAATAATAATAATAATAATAATAATAATAATAATAATTCCTTGGAGACTAGGACGCGGAACAATGGCTTCAAACTACAAGAGAGGAGATTCCATCTGAACACGAGGAAGAACTTCCTGACTGTGAGAGCCGTTCAGCAGTGGTACTCTCTGCCCCGGAGTGTGGTGGAGGCTCCTTTTTTGGAAGCTTTTAAACAGAGGCTGGATGGCCATCTGTCAGGGGTGATTTGAATGCAACATTCCTGCTTCTTGGCAGGGGGTTGGACTGGATGGCCCATGAAGTCTCTTCTAACTCTTTGATTCTATTATTATTATTATTATTATTATTATTATTATTATTATTGGAATAGGAAAAGTGTCAATAATGAGTGCTAGTGCAATTATGTCAATGGTGATCTGAATTTGGGCAAAGGACATGTGGAGCTATTAGTACAATTTCAGCTTGGTACATTACAAGTAGATATAGGCCTAACTACATCCAAAGCAGCTCCAAAGCAAATACAGTCATCCCTTCACATTTGTGGGTTTCACTTTTGCAGTTTTGATTATTCACGGATATGGTTAATATGTTTTCTCTCAAAATCTTTAGGTCTTCCAGCATGACTCTATGGCCAACTTCTGGAAGGCCTAGAAGTTCTTAGAGAAAATACTTCTCTAGGCATTTGTTGGTCCTCCAGTGTGATTCTATGGTTAGAAATTGACCATAAGACCATATCGGACAACCAAGAGTTTCCTCGAGAGGTGTTATCTCAGGTTAATAAATATTGTTTTCTTCTTCATTGTGACAATTTACCTATTAACTTTGAACTTTGTTTTGTTCCAGTTTCTAAGTTTGAAGGTCATGACACCACTCTTCAGGTTCATAAACTTATTTCTACAATTTTTTTTCTATAACTGATTTCGCTCCTCTTTCATGCATTCGGTCATCCATCCATCAATCCATCCATTCATTCATGTATTCCATTATCCCTACATTGTCAGGGATTCAGAGCCAGCTTTCCATGATGCACCATGGCATAGGAGGCCTCTGCGTCTTCGTTGGGCTCAAAGGTTCTAAAGAGGAGCTGGGATTTGAAGCAAAAAATTATTACATCTATCAACATAACGACCTCAGTGAAGCGTAAGCATTTCTACAGCATTTCTCTTACAGGGAATTTTAAGTACCCACCTAAGCTACAAATACTATGATTGTGTGGGATATAGCTATGACAATTAAAGTAAAGCTGCATTTGGGTAATGTGGGTGCAATTGCCTTAGAATATTATGGAATGCCTAACATGATGATGACTTCACTTGTTTTTAATTAGTTTATTAGTTTTTCTTTTAATCATTACATGCAGCCTGTCCATTGTCACTATGATTATGTTTACTGTAATTTTTTATATTGTTATGCATTCATATATTTTATGTAATTATGATATTGTTGTTTATTGCTTGTGTTTTTGATTTTATTTTGCTTTAATTTGTTGTTTGGGCATGGTCTCATGTAAGCCGCCCCCGAGTCCCCATTGGGGAGATAGTGGCAGGGTATAAAAAAAGTATTATTATTATTATTATTATTATTATTATTATTATTATTGTCTAATGTTGGCAGACCGTGGGCTATGTTGTAATAATTTCATGAAAGAAATGAGCTCCCAGTGGTGCAATGGGTTAAACCCTTGTGCCAGCAGGACTGAAGACTGACAGGTCGGAGGTTCGAATCTGGGTAGAGCGTGGATGAGCTCCCTCTGTCAGCTCCAGCTCCACATGCGGGAACATGAGAGAAGCCTCCCATAAGGATAGTAAAAAAAAAAATCAAATATCTGGGTGTCCCCTGGGCAACGTCCTTGCAGATGGCCAATTCTCTCAAACCAGAAGTGACTTGCAATTTCTCAAGTCATTCCTGACACACACAAAATAAAAGAAATGATTGCAAATAACTTGTCTGTAATTATTTCCAACCTTTGGCTGTAATATCACATTGCAAATGAAGAGGACATAAACCTCCGATTATTGCCTTTTCTACAAAAACAGCTTCAATCTCTTTTTTTTACACAAAACATTTTAGGTTTAACTGCAGTGGGATGGTATTGTTGGTCCTCCAAAAAAGAACTTCTCGTAGTCATGGATAAATATCCATATTCATTTAGATAAACATAATAGTCCAATCTGTATGATGATTTAAAGAGTCACTTGTAGATGTTTGGACTATTATGTTTATCTAAATGAATATGGACATTTATCCATGACTAAGAGAAGTTGTTCCTCTATATTGTGTTTTTAAGTCATAAACCTGTCATATGACATTATATTTGAAGTTTCAGCAACAATAACATAATACTTTGTGCATCTTAGTAATAGATACCTGGGTTGTTGTAGGTTTTTTCAGGCTATATGGCCATGGCCTAGAGGCATTCTCTCCTGACATATCTGAGATATCTGTGTTCTATATATTCCTCCAAAAAAGAAAATAACATTTGTTCATTATACTATTTAATAAGAAAGAGACACTTCAAATCTTTGCCAATCACAGAGTGTGATGACGATGATCTTTATTTACATCTCTTTTTCCCCCCAAGACTGCAACTCCAATTAGCTTACACATTAAAAAGCTGATGGGAAGTCTTATTTCTTCCCAGGTTCGTTACTTACCTCAACTGTTCCCGAGAAACTGCTCCAAAGAATATCCCTTTAGTATACATTGGATCATCATCAGCTAAGGATCCACTCTGGGAGAAGAGATATCCAGGTATCGGTGCTCTGTAGAGCCAGAAATATGACATTATTTGCAGTCAAAGTAATAAAGGCAGAGAGAGAATCGAGAGGAGACATCCTGGGGACATGGAGGCAAATGCATGGTGCATTTTCCAAATCATGGCATCCCTAGAGACAGCATAGGCCAATACTTTGCCCTTCTGTAATGCAACTTAATCCAGACACCAAAATATTGACAACTCTGCTGGTTTAAGTGCCTCGGATGATAGGTGTTGGAGAGCAGTTATTGTTGCGCTCAAGTGGCTTTCAGTCAGGTCCAATGCAGAAGACACAATATCACTGCACACAGGAAAGAGGAAAATGAACAGGAAAAAAACTACTCTTATCAGCAGAGTTAAAACATAAACTTACAGCGTTGCAAACAAAACAAGTGCAACAAACTTGTAAGCAATACAGAAATAAGGCTTCTTCAACTTCCTCCAAATGAGAGAGCAGTAGAAATGGTTGAGCAAAATGCCTGAGCAAAGGCTCCTCAGAGCAAAAGCTGAACTGTATTCTAAAATCCATACAGTTATACCCCACCGGGTGTGGTTCAAACTTACTAGTTGACCTACATTAGCAGCTGCACATAATAATTGAACAGTATAAGGTTTTCTTTAACACACACATACTTAACCCCGTTACGACTTACTGTAACAGTTATGGCTGCTCTTCAACTTTCCTCTGAAGTCTTCTAGCTATTTTCCTCTCTTGGACAGAGCTATGTGTTCCATACAGTCCAGCCATCACATCCTAACCAATCCACTTAACTTTATTGTGTTGGCAGTATTGAGGTGTTGTTCAGCTTTGTGTCCAGCTTCTCAACTTGGAATTGCATCTTGTCCTTTGAGGCATAAAAATGTCTTGGAATAGCCCTGATTTTTAAAATGTTCTTGTCTGAAACTATTCTACCCATTCAATTACCTGTCTGAATGCATCTCTCCCTATGAACCATTGCGGAGATTAAGATCCACCAGGAAGGCCCTGCTTTCCGTCCCGCCATTGTCACAGGCACGATTGGTGGAGACGAGAGACAGGGCCTTCTCAGTGATTGCTCCCGGCTATGGAACTCCCTTCTTGGTGAGATAAGTTCGGCCCCCTCTCTCCCGCCCTTTAGAAGGATAGTAAAAACTTGGCTTTGGGACCAAGCTTTGGGGACAGGGCAATAAAGCAGCAATAGGAAAGATTAGCAGGCCAATTAGATTAGACGTGGATGACTAGGATGGTTTTAAATGGTGTATTTTAATCTATATAAATAAAAATGTAATGTTCGTTTGTGGGATTAACAGAACTCAAAAACTACTGGACAAATTGACACCAAATTTGGACACAAGACACCTAACAACCTAATGTATGTCCTTCACTAAAAAAATTGATTTTGTCATTTAGGAGTTGTAGTTGCTGGGATGTATAGTTCACCTACAATCACCGAGCATTCTGAACCCCACCAACGATAGAACTGGGCCAAACCTCCCACAGCAATGCGTGGCAGGGGATGGCTAGTATTTTGATAAATGTTTTGAATGTTTATGTATGTATTTAAGAATTTGTGTCCCGGCATTGAATGTTTGCCGTATATATGCTGTGCTCCACCCTGAGACCCCTTCAGGGTGAGAAGGGCGGAATATAGATGTCATAAATAAATAAATAAATAAATAAATAAATAAATGCCTTGGGAACCTTTTTTCATATGTAATAGATTTCGAAATGACTATCTTTGGCAGTAGTATTGGTGGCGAACCCCTTGTGTCCCTTTTCTTTTAGGCAAGTCCACCCTCATTATCCTGGCGGTCACAAAGTATGAATGGTTTGAGGAATGGAAGGAAGAAAAGGTCACAAAGAGAGGAGTGGATTATGAGAGCGTCAAAAACAGTTTTGTGGATAGTATAATGGACACTGTTTTGAAGGTTTACCCTCAAATAAAGGATAAGGTAAGAACCTTCCTAGCACACTGAATAAATTCATGCAGCTAGATAGCAAGTCTTCAGCTGTTCCCTAGATTAGCAATTCTGTGGTCTGTAGTCCAAGGGCAGGAGCTGTAATGGGTGTCTGTAAAGGCCTAAAGACTACCCAATCTGCCTCCTCCCCATGGCAGAGTAGCCATTAAAACTACTCGGCATGCGTAGCACAACTTATGCCTGCATATGCCACTAACAGGATGGAGGCCATTAAGTCCTTGGCTTGGCATACCTCACGAATAATGCATTCTTATCTCCTTCAAATCCCTTTCTTCTGAGGTCAACTGAGGAGAGGTTGGACCATGAGTTTCTCTGCCCTCATTAGGTTGCTTTGGGGGGTCCCCCGTCCTGCTCTAAAGCACAGGCGGGAAAAGTGTCGCCCCATATGTGGTTCCTCAAACTTCTTTCTGTGGTTCTTGGCACCTTCAAGCCTTTTAGACAATCCATTTTAATTTTTTTTTGATAAATTTCATCTCCTAGACTAGAAGCTTCATTTAAGATTTTTTTTAAAAAAAAATGTTTCCAAAATTATTAGGGATCATAAGGCACTTTCAGGGTTTTGTTTTGGCCATTGTTTTTGGTAGTCCATGCAGCCCTTAAAGCAGTGGTTCTCAACCTGTGGGTCCCCAGGTGTTTTGTCCTACAACTCCCAGAAATCTCAGCCAGTTTACCAGCTGTTAGGATTTCTGGGAGTTGAAGGCCAAAACATCTGGGGACCAACAGGTTGTGAACCACTGCCTTAAAGGGTCCCAGGAGGAGACAACTGGGGCTTCAACTTGGTGCGGTTTTCTCATCCCATGCACCTCATGACATTTTTTTCTTCTAAGGATTGCTTATACTGGGTTGTTGTAGGTTTTTTTCGGACTATATGGCCATGTTCTAGAGGCATTTTCTCTTGACGTTTCACCCGCATCTATGGCAAGCATCCTCAGAGGTAGTGAGGTCTGTTGGAACTGGGAAAATGGATTTATATATCTGTGGAATGACCAGGGTGGGACAAAGAACTCTTGTCTGTTGGAGCTAGGTGTGAATGTTTCAACTGACCATCTTGATTGGCATTTGATGGCCTGGCAGTGCCAGGGGCAATCTTTTGTTGAGAAGTGATTAGATGTCCTTGTTTGTTTCCTCTCTGTTTTTTTGCTGTTGTAATTTTAGAGTTTTTTAGTACTGGTAGCCAGATTTTGTTCATTTTCATGGTCTCTTCCTTTCTGTTGAAATTGTCCACATGCTTGTGGATTTCAATGGCTTCTCTGTGTAGTCTGACATGGTGGTTGTGAAAGTGGACCAGCATTTCTATATTCTCAAATAATATGCTGTGTCCAGGTTGGTTTTGCTTATACTTCCACAAACCTCATACTTGAATCTTCTATGTGGATGGTTCTGATGGTGCGTACAATTCCCATCACTCTCACCAGTTTCTAGGGCTGATGGGAGCGTTATCCAATAACATCTGGAAAGGGATAGACTCTTCCCTGCAATAAGGGATAAAAAAGTAGCACCTCATGCCGTTTCAGATCTCTTCAGGGGTCAGAAGCTTCCAGTATTTTCAGATTAATGTATTGTCGAAGGCTTACATGGCTGGAATCACTGGGTTGGTGTGGGGTTTTCGGGCTATATGGCCATGTTCTAGAGGCATTCTCTCCTGACGTTTCACCTGCATCTAAGGCAAGCATCCTCAGAAGTAGTGAGGTCAGATTACTTTATCTCTGTCTTCCTTCCAGATTGAGCATGTCTCTGCTGGGACACCTCTCACCAACTGCCATTACATAGCTTCTCCACGAGGAGAAATGTACGGTGCAGAACACAGCATTTCCCGTCTCCAGGTAGAAGTCACAACAACGATTAGGCCACAGACTCCTGTCCCAAACCTCTATCTGACAGGTATTTATTTATTTATTTATTTATTTATTTATTTATTTATTTATTTGGAGCATTTCTTTCCCGTCCTTCTCACCTCTAAAGAGGGATTCAGGGTGGCTATTTGCAGGCACCATTTGGTGCCGAACAATCTATAACAAAGCATAAAATATTATTATTATTTCTCGTATTTCTATCCCATCACTTCTCAAGCCCCAAAGGGAGACTCAGGATGGCTTACAATGGGCCCGTTCCCAAAATAGGCTTAGCATACATTGCAAATAATTAAAAATATACATTAAGACAGTTTGCCATTTCAAGTCATCTTCTAAATCAATCCATTGCCGTTCACTAACACAATCTCACCAATTAAAACAATCTATTCTGCGTCTTCTGTGGCTTTCTGTACACAAAACAGTGTTTTACAAATAACAGCATTTTCACTTTAAGAATAACGACGTCTGTTATTGATGACATAAAATGATTATATGTAATATTATACACATTCACGCAATGGCCTCAAACCACAACAGGAGGAGGATGGAAGCCTTGTCACCAGGCACAAGCTCCTTCTGCCCATTCAAAGAATCATAGAGTTTGGAATAGACCTCGTGGGCCATCTAGTCCAACCCCCTGCCAAGAAGCAGGAAAACTACATTCACCCAATATAGATTGGAAACAAATCATGCCAAGATTTGGGGAGCTTTAACTCTACATCCCAGCCTTTAGTGGCTGAGGAACCCAAGCCAATGCCACTTCCATTCTAGAAAGTAGGAGAAAAGTGTCCATGTTGGGCAATGGCGAATCCATGAATAATCAAATCCACATAGTCGACCACAATCTCTTGACCCACCGCCTTGCTGTTGCTGGAATCAGGGGGACAGCTTTAAACTGGCTGTCCTCCTTTCTTCACAACCGTGGACAGCGAGTGGAGAGGGGGGGCCTGGTCTTTGAGAGGTCCCCTCTATCTTGTGGGGTTCCTCAGGGGGCCATTCTCTCCCCTCTGTTGTTTAACATCTATATGCGACCACTTGCTCAGCTGGTTCGAGGTTTTGGGCTTGAGTGTTATCAGTATGCCGATGACACTCAGCTGGTGCTGAAGATGGAAGGCCGACCGGACTCTGTACCCGATTGTTTCCATCAGTGCCTCAAGGCCGTTACTGGATGGCTGCGTGCCAGCAGGTTGAGGGTGAATCCAGCAAAGACGGAGATTCTATGGCTGGGTCAACCGGGCAGCAGGCTAGACGGCTGGCCCCCTCCCTATCCAGGGACGACCTAGCTACAGTGATCCAGGCCACGGTCATCTCAAGACTGGACTACTGTAACGCCCTCTACATTGGCCTCCCCCTGTCGGTGACTCGGAAGCTCAAGTTGGTACAAAACGCAGCTGCTCGGCTTCTTGCGGGAATTCCGATGAGATGCCACATAACACCAATCTTACTACAGCTGCATTGGTTACCAATTGAGCACCGGATCACTTTCAAAGTGATGGTACTCACCTTTAAGGCCTTGCATGGTCTGGGGCCAATGTATCTGAGGGACCGCCTCACCCCCTACCAACCCCAGAGATCCCTCCGTTCTGAGGACCAAGATCTATTGGAAGTCCCCAGTGTCAAGACCTTGCGTCTAACGGCAACCAGACGCAGAGCCTTCACAGCAGTGGCACCATCAATCTGGAATACTCTGCCACCTGAAGTTCGTGCCCTGCGGGACTCACCAGCTTTCCGCAGGGCATGTAAGACATACCTGTTCCGACAGGCTTTTAATGTTTGATACTGTTGTTTTTAAATTGTTTTAAATTGCTTTTAAACTTTGTTAGATTTTAACTATTCTTGTAAGCCGCTCGGAGCCCCAGGGGAGTGGCGGCATATAAGTTTAAATAATAAATAAATAAATAAATAAATAAATAAATAAAATATGTCAAACCAGTGAATGTAGAGCGGTGACTGTATCATAAAATATTAAACAATACAGTAGAGTCTTGCTTATCCAGCATAAACGGGCTGGCAGAACACTGGATAAGCAAAAATGTTGGATAATAAGGAGAGACTGAGGAAAAGCCTGTTAAACATCAAATTACATTATGATATTACAAATCAATCACCAAAATATTATGTTTTACAACAAATCAACAGAAAAGCAGTTCAATACACAGTAACATTATGTAGTAATGACTGTATTTACAAATTTAGCACCAAAACATTGCAATGTATTGAAACAGCTGTGGATCTGGGTGGGAGGCAGACTGTGTTGGATAATACAGAATGTTGAATGAGTGAAGGTTGGAAAAGAGAGACTCTACTGTATTTCTATTTTCTACACATGCAATATCTATGCACAAATTTTTCTTCACAGGCCACGTGCATTTGTTTTTGTGCAAAATAAAGCTTTAAAATATAAACAGTTTTTTAAATGGCAGTGTTGCAACCCAGAGCAGGAAACTGGACCCTCAGACAACAATCCACCACACTTGGCTTCAGGAAAAACAATCCTTTTTTATTGATGAAAGATGAATACAAAATAGAGGAAAAATGCAAAGGTAACAAGTCACAGTAAAAATCAGCAACAAGAAATGTCCATAAACAAGATCATGAAACCCACAGCAAACTGCTGAATCCTGGAACCTGTTAACAATCCACTAACCATACTTAGCACAACTACAAAACCTCAGAGGAACAAGGCCACTTGAATCAGGAGACCTGCAAACGCTGGCACATGAATCTGGAATGATGCCTGGTCTGAAGCTGTATTCAGACCAGGCATATTTAAGGCCAAGAAATCTATTGCGAGACACGCCTGAAGATTTTGTTTGGATTTCTTTCAATCTGGCTGACCTGCGTAAACATTGTGCTTCTCCCCGACTCTGCCAAATCTGCCCCCGCCTATCCTCATTAGGCAGGCCAGGTGTCTGATTCTCCAGAGAGCTAAGACTGGGAGAAAAAGGGAGTGAACCATCTCCGCTCGGCTCGGAATGTATGTTCTCATGGGAATCTTGACTTTCGCTTTCCAAGGCTGTAGGATTTTCACTACTCAAACCATCATCATCTAAATTGGCCTCAGAATTCACATTAACATCTACATGGGCATCAGGAAATACAATCAGAGAGTCAGGTTCAAGTTCACACACAGGCTGAACCCCAACAGGCAGTTTTGAATTATTTTCTTGCAATGGGAGGAAAATGGCTAAAATTGTTCTTTGCTTCTTTCAAACTATTTAGCAAAGAGTTACATTCATGAAAAAACATTTCTTCCTAAATTTCCAAATAGGTGTTTATTCATGCATTTGTATTTCATCCAACATCATGGGATGTCAGGAAGATCAATATAAACCGATCAAAACTGTTTAAAACAGTAAAAAAATAATTTAAATACAGGAAGAACGTATAAAACAAGTTGACGAGTTAAAAAGTGAGTCAAACAAAATAAAACTGTAAGCATTTGGGGGTAAATCAGGCCTCAAAAGCTTTACTAAATATTAGCCATGCTTTTACTTTGTGCTTAAGTGAAGCCCATACTGTTCACCATTCCTTAGGCGTGCCAGTCAGTACTGAAGTCATAAGCAGCTGAACGCTGTAAATGTCACCATAAGCACCTTAAATTCAGAGTTGTATTAGCAGCCTATGGAATTATTTTTCAAAACATTTTTTTCTTAGGTGAATTCTTTTCATTATAACATTTAAAGCATTCAGAGCAACTTGATTTTGGAGAAAATCCATAACCCAATGCATTTTAATCTGAAAAATAAAATTATTGTAACCAATCCATGTACGAGAGGGATATACATCAGACGGCCGTTGATACTTGTTATTTGCCGTCAGATTCGACATATGGTGATTGTTTGAATGAGAGACTTCCAAAACCCAAAGCTGTCACTTAGGCCCAGAAACTAAGGGCTAAAAAGGTTTGGTCTAAAGATAATCCAAACTATGTCACAAATTTGGGAGGTAATTTTTTTTTTGAAAACATGCTTGAAATATTCATCAGCAGATGTAACTTATTATGCTTTACAACAGTATTTTTCAACCTTCCAAATGCTGCAATCCCTTAATACAGTTCTTCATGTTGTGGTGACCCCCAAACATAAAATTATTTTCGTTGCTACCTCACAACTGTAATTTTGCTACTGTTATTAATGAGTTAAACCGCTCAGCTGCAGAAGGTCGGTGGTTCGAATCTGTGGAGTGAGCTCCTGTCATAAGCCCCAGCTTCTGCCAATCTAGCAGTTAAAAACATGCAAATGTGAGTAGATCAGTTGAGGGAAAGGTAACGGCATTCCATGCAGTCATGCCTGCCACATGACCTGGGAGGCATCTATGGACAATGATGTCTCTTTGGCTTAGATATGGAGATGAGCACCATCCCCCAGAGCCAGAATCAACTAGACTTAATGTCAAGGGGAAACTTTTACCTTTATCTATAAATGGGTCTTAAATGTGGTTATAGGCCAGTGTTTCTCAACCTTCCTAATGCCATGATCCCTTCATGTTGTGGTGACCCCCAACCATAAAATTATTTTCATTGCTACTTCATAACTGTAATTTTGCTACTGTTATTAACTGTAATATAAATACATAGGACATACTTTAATTCACTGGACCAAATTTGGCACAAATACCCGATAACGCCCAAATTTGGATACTGGTGGGGTTGGGGGTTTTGTCATTTAAGAATTGTAGTTGCTGGGATTTATAGTTCGCCTACAATCAAAGAACATTTTGAAATCCACCAAAATGGAATTGAATCAAACTTAGCACACAGAACTCCCATGACCAAGAGAAAATACTGGAAGGATTTGGTGGGCATAGACCAGTGGATTCTCAACCTGTGGGTCACCAGATGTTTTGGCCTTCAACTCCCAGAAATCCCAACAGCTGGTAAACTGGTTGGGACTTCTGGGAGTTGTAGGCCAAACATCTGGGGACCTACACGTTGAGAACCACTGGCACAGGCCTTGAGTTTTGGAGTTGTAGTTCACCAACATCCAGAGAGCACAGTGGATTCCAACAATGATGGATTTGGACCAAACTTGGCACGAATTCTCAATATGCCCAAATGTGAATACTGGTGGAGTTTGGGGAAAATAGACCTTGACATTTGGGAGTTGTAGTTTCTCGGATGTATAGTTCACCTACAAACTGAACCCTACCAGCAATAGAATTGGACCAAACTTCCCACACAGAACCCCCATGCCTGGAAGGGACTCGCTGGCGCAAGCCTTCCTCCAGCCTCACACGCTCTCCCTTGCCCACACATGTGCACCATGCTGCCATGCGCCAAGCATGCCTGTTCTCCCCTCCCTGTTTGGAGTCTCAGAAACAACCCTCTCCTTGGCTGAGAGGCCACCCAGTTACACAGAGGAGGGCTTTTGGTGGGAGGATACGCCGCCTGTTTCCAAAAAGGAAGAGAAGGACAGGCGGAGATATCTTCAGCCTTCTCTGCCAAATGGGTTCCTAAGACCATCAGAAATATGTGTTTTCTGATGGTCTTTGGTGACCACTCTGAAACCCCCTCATGACCCCCCCAGGGGTCCCGATCCCCAGGTTGGCCGCTTTACAACGTTACTCTTAATTTTTCTGAGACACCACGCTTATTGCTATTTAATATTGGTCAGCAGAATTAAAATGTCTAAAGCTTTCACTGAGAAAAATAGAGATAGTCTAAATAGAATTATGAAGGAACCCTCCAGGAGTCCAGGTCAGAGGTCATAAATGAGGACCGTACAAAGGAGGAACACAAAATGAGATCAGTAACAAGGAGCAGATTCGGATTAGAGGGAGGCGGAGGCGTGCTTTCGAATAATCCTTTGCAAATGAGCTGTGGCTTCGTGCAGGAGTGGGGAGGGGTGCTTGGCAGATTCCCAAGGTGCAAGTTTCAGAGTCATGCAATGCTCCGTGCACTTCCCAACAAGCACTAGGAGCTGCACTAGGTAAGTAAATACCCCTCTGTTTAATACGCAGAATATCAATTCATGCAAGAGTAAACCTCACTGGAATCAGTAGGGCTTCCTTGTGAGTGCACACAAAGTAGATTGCACTAAAAATCAAATTCAATTGAAAAAGACTTATTATTATTATTATTATTATTATTATTATTATTATTATTATTTGCTATATTTCTATACCGTCATTCTCAGCCCAAGGGTGACTCAGGGCGGTTTACAAAACGGCACAATTCAATGCCCACAATAATATAAAAACAGTTAAAACAGTTAACATAAATAAAATTCAATAAGTAATAAAACTGATAAAAACATAGATCCTCCGTGTCTCATTACCAAACTTTTGAACTAATAAGGATTTAAAAAGTACTAAAACTTCCTTTTTGAAAAATGTTGATCAGTAGCAGCATCTCAGGTCCCTGCCACACTGCCCCGATATCCCAGGATCTGAGCCCAGATTATCTCCTTATCCCAGATTATCTGGCAGTGAAGAATCATATAAATCCAGTGTAAAGCAGATAATCTGGGACCAGATCCTGGGCTATAGGACAGTATAGAAGGGGCCACAGAGCAGCCTTCCTCACCTTAGAACAGTGGTTCTCAACCTTCCTGATGCTGCGACCCCTTAACACAGCTCCTCATATTGTGGTGACCCCCAACCAGCAAATTATTTTCATGACAACTTCACAACTGTAATTTTGCTACTGTTTTGAAGCATAATGTAAATATCTGATATGCAGGATGTATTTTCATTCACTGGACCAAATTTGTCATAAATACGCGATACGCCCAAATTTGAATACTGGTGGGGTTGGGGGGGGGGGGTTGATTTTGTCATTTGGGAGTTGTAGTTGCTGGGATTTATAGTTCACCTATAATTAAAGGGCATTCTGAACTCCATCAATGATTAATTTGAGCCAAACTTGGCACACAGAACTTCCATGTAAAGTAAAGTCCACAGCAGAAGCTAGAAATTGAAATGGAGATATTTTGGGATGATACAAATCAGACATTCATAATTGTTATCATGTCACTACTATAATTTTAAAGAGTCAGTATACGGGACATGTTTTAATATTTATATTGGAAAGTGATTATTGTATTTTTAAAGGTTGTATATTTTATGTCATGGCCAATGCCTAGTACAATAAACAATTCAATTCAATACTGGAAGGGTTTGGTTGACCTTGAGTTCTGAAGTTGTAGTTCGCCTACATCCAGAGAGCACTGTGGACTCAAATAATGATGGATCTGGACCAAACTTGACACAAATACTCAATATGCCCAAATGTTAACACTGGTGGAGTTTGGGGAAAATAGACGTGACATTTGGGAATTACAATTGCCGGGATTTATAGTTCACCTACATTCAAAGAGATTTCTGAACCCCACCAATGATAGAATTGGGCTAAACTTCCCACACAAAACCCCTATGACCAACGGAAAATACTGTGCTTTCTGGTGGCCTTTGGCAACCCCTCTGACACCCCCTCGCAACCCCCCAAGGGGTCCCAAGCCCGGGCTGAGAAACACTGGTATAGGGGGAGAATCCCAGCTATTGAGAGAGAGATGGGAAAGAGCATAGAGTTCAAAAAGGAAAAGAAGCAGTGCTGTATTTCCTAGAATCTTGCATAAAGACCAGCTAGTCCAACACCCTATACATATATTATTAGAATGTTGCATACCTGCATGACCACATTTCTGTGTACAAACCCCGCGATCTCTTCGATCATCTGGAGAGGCCCTGCTCTTGCTCCCGCCCCCTTCGCAGGCACGATTGGTGGAGACGAGGGAGTGGGCCTTCTCTGTAGTGTCCCCCCGACTCTGGAACTCACTTCCTAAAGATATTAAGCAAGCCCCCACATTGGCAGTCTTTAGGGGGAGCCTGAAAACGTGGCTGTTCCAGTGTACCTTTCCTGAATAAGGAAATAATTCCCAGAAAAATGGTTTCAGAAGAACTTTAACTACTCGTTGGGTTGCTCTCCCTTCTTTTCTTTTTTACTCTCCTACCAGATACATCCTACCTCTGTTCATGCCCAGCATTTATTTACACTCCCCCTGAAGACGCAGGTTCACAGCTTGGGAGTGATCCTGGACTCATCGCTGAGCCTGGAACTCCAGGTCTCAGCGGTGGCTGGGAGAGCTTTTCCACAATTAAAACTTGTGCGCCAGTTGCGCCCGTACCTTGGGAAGTCAGATCTGGCCACAGTGGTCCACGCTCTTGTTACATCCCGAATGGATTATTGCAACGCACTCTACGTGGAGTTGCTTTTGAAGACTGTTTGGAAACTTCAATAAGTCCAGCGGGCGGCAGCCAGATTACTCACCGGAGCATCATACAGGGAGCATACCACCCCTCTGTTATGTCAGCTCCACTGGCTACCGATCCAGTTCCGAGCACAATTCAAAGTGCTGGTTCTGACCTACAAAACCCTATACGGCTCTGGCCCAGCGTATCTGACCGAACGCATCTCGCTCTACGTCCTGCCTCGGAGTTTAAGATCTTCTGGGGAGGCCCTGCTCTTGGCCCTACCTCTATCACAAGTGAGATTGGTGGGGACAAGGAGCAGGGCCTTCTCGGTGGTGGCCCCTCGCCTGTGGAATTCACTCCCCGGGGAAATTAGGTCATCGACATCCCTCCTCTCTTTTAGAAGGAAACTAAAAACATGGATATGGGACCAGGCTTTTGGGTAATCTGGCAGATAGACAAAGGACAATGATGACTAGAATTGATAGGATTTGACAATGTGGAATGAATTACGGATTCTGAGCTGACGAACGTTGAGCATTAGACTGGTTTTATTGATTGTGGTGTATAATTGATTGTTTTAATTGTTTTTAATTGCTGTTGATATATGTTTTATTTTATTGTTGTGTTGGCATCAAATTGTGCCTTTTGTAAGCCGCCCTGAGTCCCCCCTCGGGGGTTGAGAAGGGCGGGGTAGAAATGCGCGAAATAAATAAATAAATAAATAGTCCAACACCTATACATATATTATTAAAGTTCTCTTAAATGCACTTTGTTTTCGCATTCTCCAGGTCAGGATGTTTTTCTAGGTGGGTTTCCAGGAGCACTTCATGGAGCCCTTGTCTGCGCTTCTGCTGTCCTCCAGCGCAACGTCTATGTCGACCTGGTGCGGCTACGGAGAAAAATGAAAGCCACGAACAACAAGAAGGAAAACTGAGCCTCATCCTCCACCTTGTGACAATACCTCGGTCTTCTTTCTTGATGTAGAGAATGATTTTAAAGCTTTCTGGGTTCTGCATTCTCCTTAGTAGGGGATGCTCACTCATTCTGAACCTAACTTGGTTTGCTACTATGGACAGTTCCAGTTCACCAACACAACTGTGGGAGATGCATTGTGCAACTATCATATGTAGACACACTAGAGTTCTATGTAGATGTAAAAGCACTTTTAGTACACAAGTGGCTATTCCTCCAATATCTTATTGGTATTGCACCACTGCGGCTGCAGCATCTAGAGCTGCTTCTGTGCTATGCAGCTGCTACTACAACCACTAGTATGTCCCCACCTTCCTAAGTTGTTGAGATGGCTTCTATCCAGCAACCTATGGCTGTTGTCCCACTGCTCAGATGCGTAGCTCAGCAGTGGGAAATATACTTGGAATGCAGAAAGCCCAAGGTTCAGTCACCGGTGTCTCCATTTACAAGATCCTCAGGTATTAACTGGTGGGAATAAGCGTCTTCCTAAGTCTCTGAATTTGTATTTATTTATTAATCCCTTTTCTGCTCACCTGCACCCTAAAGTGTTGGGACACGAATATGCATAAAAACCTTTTAAAACCAAAATGCCAGACAGACAAGATACAGTGTCAACCACTCATTGGAAGTGCACCAGGTTGGCTTCAGGGGTTCTTCAATGAAGGTGGTGATGCAGCGAAAGACCGGTTTTGGGTGCTTTCCAGCTGGCATCTCCGTGTCATGAGACATGTAAAAGGGCCTCTGTTGAAGATCTCAAATTCCAGACAAGCTTATATAGGAGAAAGTGGTGATTCAGAAATCTTGGCCCCGAGCCATTTAGGGCTTTGTCGAGTGTATTACAGTACTCTAATTGAGAGGTAATTATAGCAAGGATCACTGTGGCCAAATCCATCTTGGAATGTACTCTGAACTCTCTTCTTACTTTAGATGCTTTTTGTAGCCCAGTAATAGAGCAGGAGGACAACAGGGCCCTGCTGAAATAGACCAAGCCCTAATCCAGAATTATATTTTTTAACACAGTGACCAACTAGTTGACTATGGGAAGTCCAAGTGTAGGTCATGAGTGCAATAGCACCCTCCCAGTGATATCCAACCAACACCTAGAAATATTTTATCCCACCTTACTTACTTAGGCGATCCCTTGTTGTCTGAGTAGGATTGTCTTCCAAGATCGGTGTACTGGTGGTGGGTCCGTAGGTGACTCTGGAGCCCTATTCTTGATCTGCATCTTCTTCCGCAATGAGGGCATTGGTTTCCAGGTGGAAGGTGGTCCTGGTTGGGGTTGGCTTGATGCACCTTCCTCTTGGCACGTTTCTCCCTTTCGCCCTCCAAATTCTACAGCACTGCTGGTCACAGCTGAGCTCCAACTGGAGCACTCAAGGGTCCGGGATTCCCAGTTCTCAGTGTCTATGCCAGGTTGGCTTTGAGCCCATCTATACCACCAGAAGAAACATATTATCATCTTGAATCATATTAATGGATGACCTTATACTTTATACATCAGGCAGCTTCCTATAAAGCAGTGGTTCCCAACCTGTGGGTCCCCAGATGTTATGGCTTTCAGATCCCAGAAATCCTAACTGCTGATAAGCTGGCTGGGATTTCTGGGAATTGTAGACCAAAACACCTGGGAACCTGCAGGTTGAGGACCACTGCTATAAAGCATTGTTTTTCAAAATGAGAAGTGGATTTCCAACCACCTCAAGGTTTTTTTTTAACTTGGAGGCTTTTCATGAATCATGGTTTATTTTAGGTCTACAAATTAGGATCTGATTTGAAGCTGGCTGCTGATCAGCTTCTGAGCACAATTCAAAGTGCTGGTCTTTACCTTTAAAGCCCTAAACAGTTCTGGCCCAGACTATCTGTTTGAATGTATCTCCTGGTATGATCCATCACGAAACTTAAGATAATCTGGAGAGGCCCTGCTCTCGACCCTATCGACATTGCAAACGCGATTGGTGGGGATGAGGGACAGGGCCTTCTCATCAGTGCCCCCCTGCCTGTGGAACACTCTCCCCGGAGACATCAGAGTGGCCACCTCCCTCCTGTCTTTTAGAAGAAAAATCAAGACCTGGCTTTGGGACCAAGCGTTCAATTAGTGAGCAGCAAGTAAAAGAAGATTTTAACACTTATGGCAGTGATTTGATCCGGACTGGATTTTAGAGTCTGATTTTAATAGGCGAGTGTTAATCAATTGTTTTAATTATTGTTTTATTATTTTTAATATTTTAATGTATTGTTGATTGTTTTGTTATGATGATACCATACGGTGTTTGTGCGGCTGCCCTGAGTCCCCTCTTGGGGGTAAGAAGGGTGGGGTATAAATATAGGAAATAAGCCGCTAAATTTCCAGATCATTGACAAACAGCAGCTAAAGAGTGTGGCGCTGTGAAAATAGTTATGATTTGACTGTTAACCCCGAACAGAGCAGACTTAAAAGCAGACAGGTTGGCTAGAACTGTGCTTTGCTTCTTATATGTCTTAACATTCAGTCCATGGTATGGTTTCTTATCGAGCAAAATATATAGTTTGAAGTGATCTAAACAAAATCATTGTATGAATTCACAGACACAACAAAACTAGCAGCTGTTTCCTTTGGATTCTTGGTTCTGTAGAGTCAGTTCCAAGCCTGTTATCTGTTAATGTTAACAGCAAATCATAAACCAAGATCCTCTAGTCCAGTGGTTCCCAAGCTTTATTTGACCAGGGACAACTTTGACCCGGGACCACTCTCCAACATTAGAATCATAGAATAGAACCCAAGAGTTGGAAGAGACCTCATGGGCCTTCCAGTCCAACCCCCTGCCAAGAAGCAGGAATATTGCATTCAAATCACCCCTGACAGATGGCCATCCAGCCTCTGTTTAAAAGCTTCCAAAGAAGGAGCCTCCACCACACTCCGGGGCAGAGAGTTCCACTGCTGAACGGCTCTCACTTTCAGGAAGTTCTTCCTCATGTTCAGATGGAATCTCCTCTCTTGTAGTTTGAAGCCATTGTTCCGCATCCTAGTCTCCAAGGAAGCAGAAAACAAGCTTGCTCCCTCCTCCCTTTGGCTTCCTCTCACATATTTATACATGGCTATCATATCTCCTCTCAGCCTTCTCTTCTTCAGGCTAAACATGCCCAGCTCCTTAAGCCACTCCTCATAGGGCTTGTTCTCCAGACCCTTGATCATTTGAGTCGCCCTCCTTTGGACACATTCCAGCTTGTCAATATCTCTCTTGAATTGTGGTGCCCAGAATTGGACACAATATTCCAGGTGTGGTCTAACCAAAGCAGAATAGAGGGGGAGCATGACTTCCCTGGACCTAGACACTATGCTCCTATTGATGCAGGCCAAAATCCCATTGGCTTTTCTTTTTAATACCAAAAGGGTTACAAATCACTTTTTGGTCAATTTGGTTTGGTTATTTGGGGTGCTGATTCAGAAAATTGCACTGGATAGACCACATCAGCTCAAGTTTCTGATACAGAACATATTCCATCCAGTAGTCACCATCGGCTTGCCCACAGAAAGCTATGTTTAATCATCTAGATCTGATGTGGTAGTAGCAGTATTTCGCAGGTAGTCAGCTTCTCCCCTCCCGACATCCCTGTTGCCTCGGCACTATAAGAGAGTTTCGCGAGACCAGTCGCTTTCATTGCTACAAGGTTGTTCCAAGGTAGTAATAGTGAGGCCACTAACCATATTTTCGTTCTTATGGACAACTGGTGGTCCATGGACCACAGGTCGGGAACCACTGCTGTATTCAGTTTTGGAAGAGGCCTTGGTGCCTCAGTGACTATATTTTCATCCTTGCAGACCACTGGTAGTCCACGAACCACAGGATGGGAACCACTGCTTTAAAGCCTTGGTAAATCATGTGGAAGGGGATACCGATGTAAGTGGCACTGAAAATCTCAAAAATCTTGTACGGCAGCCTACCTGGGGAAGGTGGAATTAATTTCTGCTTTGTACGCAAGTGAGGTTTAGATGTCCAGGGTGGGAGAAAGAATTCTTGTCTGTTTGAGGCAAGTGTGAATGTTGCAATTGGACACCTTGATTAGTATTGAATGGCCTTACAGCTTCAAAGCCTAGCTGTTTCCTGCCTGTGGGAATCCGTTGTTAGAATTCATCTAATGACAAAGGATTCCCCTAGCAAAGGATTCCCCCAGGCAGGAAACAGCCAGGCTTTGAAGCTGCAAGGCCATTCAGTGCTAATCAAGGTGGCCATCTGCAACATTCACATTGCCTCAAACAGACAAGTTATTCCACAGATATATAAACCACATTTGCCTAGTTTCCAACATACCTCACCACCTCTGAGGATGCCTGCCATAGATGTGGGTGAAACGTCAGGAGAGAATGCTTCTGGAACATGGCCATACAGGCCGGAAACCTCACAGCAACCCAATGGAGGAAGGGATTGCTAAGGTCGGTGATTTGGCCCAAATGGCCAAATTGACATGGGTTCTAAAATATAAGCTAAATCGAGACTTTCTGAAAGAGCAAGAAGAAATCTAACAATGTAATAATTTGTGATAATGGAAGTAGGATGACTTAAGTGGATCGGCAATTATAGATTGTATTATTATTCTCATTATTATATTATTACGTTTATTCATATCCCACTTTATCTCTCCTGAAGGAGACTCAAAGCGGCTTAATATAAAAGCATTAGCATACAATTTAAAATATACCACTATGCAAATATTAAAACAGAACTAAATATAAATAGTATTTTTTAAAATTCACAATTAAAAACCATTAAAATAAGTTTTTGTCCCCTTTGTCTTTGCATTAGTTAGGATTGAAGGGTCGGAGCCTTCCTGTGTTTCCTATGTCTGTCTTCTGTTTCCTTTCTTCTTTCTGTTTTTTCCCCTCTTCATTTCTGAATGTATTTTACATTTTTTGTAAATTAGTGTTAAATGTCAATCGATGAAATCAATAAATCGTCAAAATGCACTGGCAGCCAATTTGAATGTTACAGTGTCCTTCCAATTTATTTAACTGTGAGTCTCAAGGAGCACTTGGACAGCCTCATTGTATCAGTTACTAAACCACTAATTTCAACTCTTTCAGAAGTCTAGCATATTGAAGCTTGTGGCTGTTGTTGTAAGCTGCTTGTTCCCTCTCTCTCTGTCTCTTGGCTTACACAGAGGCTTAACGGCAGCTTCTGCAAACAGCTACAGACTGGCAGAGGATAATGATTGGCAGATAATGGGGACTATAGTTAAAAACATCAGGATGTGGTGGAGGAACTACAAGGGTTGAATGAAAAGTAATGCCTCCACCTTCGTTACTTGGGGTTTGGATGGGAATATTTTAATAAATCGAATGCAGAAATAATCCTTAGAATGTGCTCTTTAACTACCACTATTCACTTTTCCACATAATCACCAGACAATTGGATAGATTTCTGCCAATGATGAACAAGTTTTCTGAAGCAGTCACAGAAGAAGTCGACACTCTGTTTTCACAACCCATTGTGCACAGATCTTCCGATAGCCAAGCAAAGCAATAATGTGACCCACACATTCTTGTGAAATGCCGATTATGCTTGAAATTTCTCTCTGAGTGATATGACGATCATCCTGAATCAATCTGTCAACCTTTTGCTTGTGAAACTCAGTGGTTGCTGTCACAGGACGTCCAACTCTTTGTCACGCAAGTCAGATGTTCCCACCTCAACATCTTTAAACTTAGGGGAAACAAACAGGCACATAAAATCACTCTCAACAAGGGATTCCCCCCGGGCACTTCCAAGCCATTGAATGCTAATCAAGGTGATCAGCTGAAACATTCACATCTAGCCCCAGCAGACAAAAGTCCTTTGTCTCACCCTGGTCATTCCACAGATATATAAACCCATTTTTCCTACTTCCAACAGACCTCACTACCTCTGAGGATGCTTGCCATAGATGCAGGCAAAACGTCAGGAGAAAAATTGCCTCCAGAATATGGCCATATAGCCCGGAAAAACCTCAACACCTTTAAACTTACTCGCCCAACAACGCACAGTACTCACATCAACACAATCACCATAAACAGCTTGCATTCTCTGATGAGTCTCCTTTGGGGTGACACCTTCTACTGTCAAGAATTCAATGACTGCACGTTGCTTAAGTCGCATTGACCGACCGTCTGCGCAGGGTTCCATACTTCACACTTTAACAACACAACTGTTCAATGCTAAAGCTTCCCGCCAAAATGGAACTGTAAAGGAGAGTCTATTGATCAAGCCTGTACCTGCCGCATACCAGTACTGACATCTGTTGAGGAGTTACGAAGGTGAAGGCATTACTTTTCATTCAACCCTTAGAATAAGCTTGGCCGGGAATGGCAAGAGTAGAATGTGTTTGACAACCCTCAGGTTGGAAAATGAAGTCCTAATCATGGAACCTGTTGTATGATGTTTTGTCACTTGTCAGCATCTCTATTCTCTATGTTGTACAATGAGAAAATAAAAGTAAGCAAAACTAGAAGAGAAAAGATTCACAATGTATGATGTGGAGCTTAGCTGCAGCATGACTAGCACGCTGTAGGTGGCACTGTGTCTAGCTTGAGCAAGTTACTTGTTCTAGTTGGCTTGAGTAGAATACCTTTTGAGTGCTCCTAATATGCACATACACAATTTGTTTTGCTAGTACCACAAGTAAAAGTGCCAGAAACTTCAAATTGTACTTGGGTAAAGGTAAAGGTAGGTAAAGGTTTTCCCCTGACATTAAGTCCAGTTGCGTCCAACTCTGGGGGTTGGTGCTCATCTCCATTTCTAAGCTAAAGAGCCAGCATTGTCCATAGTCACCTCCAAGGTCATGTGGCCGGCATGACTGCATGGCACGCCATTACCTTCCTGCTGGAGTGGTACTCTGTGATCTACTTACATCTGCATGTTTTCGAAGTGCTAGTTTGGCAGAAACTGGGGCTGACAGTGGGAGCTCATGCCACTCCCCGGATTCAAACCTGCAACCTTTCACACAAAAGCTTCACAGAACTAGTGAATGACCGTATCACCTAAGTTGCATGTAGACATCAGAAAAGAATTACTCAAGCATAAATTGAACAATAATAATCAGTGAAAGGTATAATTATGACTTCCAGGATCTCGAGATAAGCATATATATCTGAGAAGTTTTTTCCTTAGGGAATTTAAGACAGCAGATAGTTGCACTATATTTTTAGTAACTGGTTAAGCGAATGAACCCATAGGGTGATTCTCCCCAATGCTTCCTCTTCATCCTGGAAAGAAGTGATGAGTGGAGTGTCGCAGGGTTCCATCCTGGGGCCAATCCTGGTCAGATCTTTATTAATGACTTAAATGAAGGGTTAGAAGGCATGATCATGAAGTTTGCAGATGACACCAAATTGGGAGGGAAAGCCAATACTCCAGAGGACAGGAGCAGAATTCAAAATGATCTGAATAGATGAGAGAGATGATTGGCCAAAACTAACAGAATAAAGTTCAACAGGGACAAATGCAAGATATTCCAATTAAGCAGAAAAAATGAAATGCAAAGATACAGAATGGGGGACAATGCCTGGCTCAAGAGCAGTACATGTGAAAAAGATCTTGGAGTCCTCATGGACAACAAGTTAAACATGAGCCAACAATGTGATGTGGCAGCAAAAAAAAGCCAATGGGATTTTGGCCTGCATCAATAGGAATCTAGTGTCTAGATCCAGGTAAGTCATGCTACCCCTCTATTCTGCTTTGGTTAGACCACACCTGGAATCACACTGTGTCCAATTCTGTGCATCACAATTGAAGAGAGATATTGACAAGCTCATAATGTGTCCAGAGGAGGGTGACTAAAATGATCAAGGGCCTGGAGAACAAGCCCTATGAGGAGTGGCTTAAAAAGCTGGACATGTTTAACCTGAAAAAGAGAAGGTTGAGAGACGACATGATGAGGACCATGTATAAATATATGAGAGGAAGCAGGGCCGTAGCCAGAAAAAAATTTCGAGAGGGGTTGAAAATTTCACGGGGGGGGGGGGGTTGAAAATTTCACGGAGGGGGGGGGTTGAAACCTGCCTCCTAGCTCACGCTGAAGCAAAGAGCACAGCAGGGGGCAGAGCAGCCTTCAATAGCCTGCAGCTCCGCCCCTGTCAACCACCTCCACCAAGTCTGGCCTCCTTAATGAGAGCATTCAACACACACACCCCAACTTGGTTGCTTCGCTACATCGGCTATTGCTGCAAGTAATGACAGTGTGAATAAATTGTCAATATTTGCTTGAGATAGTGCTTGCAGTTCTGGAGAGACTCTTAATTTTTTGCATCTCATAGGATTTGGTTAACCAGTTAAAATTCATGAGTCAACCAGGTTTTTTTAAAAATCTGAAACATTTCGGGGGGGTTTGAACCCCTAAAACCACCCCCTCGCTACAGGCCTGAGAGGAAGTCATAGGGAGGAAGGAGCAAGCTTGTTTTCTGCTGCCCTGGAGACTAGGACGTGGAACAATGGCTTCAAACTATAGGAAAGAAGATTCCACCTGAACATGAGGAAGAACTTCCAATCTGTGAGAGCTGTTAAGCAGTGGAACTTTCTGCCCCGGAGTGTGGTGGAGGCTCCTTCTTTGGAGGATTTTAAGCAGAGGCTGGATGGCCATTTGTAAGGGGTGCTTTGAAGGTGATTTTCCTGCTTCTTAGCAGGGGGTTGGACCACAAGGTCTCTTCCAACTCAATGATTCCATGATTCTAAGATTTTTGGTCTTCAAGGGCAACTCAGTCATTTGAACAGGCCTGGTAGTCATCTCAGGCAGCCTCACCCATTCTGTCACCAATATAAAAGGTCCAGTCAAAATATATTCCACACTATACGTGGAATTGAAGAGATGTGCCTTCTGTTCACAGTAAAATATGTTAGGTTGGCCCAGCCAGGGCACCAGTCTGAAGTTTTGCTTTTCTTGTTTGCTTTTTAAGTTAGCAAATGACTGAGTTGTAAGCCTGCATCACCACCTACGTGGACTTTGTTCGGGAAGAGGGACTGACCAGCCATGTGAGGCATCACGAGCTGCAGTTCCTGCCCTACCATAACTATCATTATCACATGGCCACATTTTAATAACTTCATTTCATTTCACTTTCTTTTCTCCTCATGTCAGGAACAACTTGAGAAACTGCAAGTATTTTCTGGTGTGAAAGAATTGGCCATCTGCAAGGACGTTGCCCAGAGGACGCCCGGATATTTGATGTTTTACCATCTTTGTGGGAGGCTTCTCTCATGTCCCCGCATGGAGAGCTGGAGCTGACAGAGGGAGCTCATCCATGCTCCCTTTCGGATTCAAATCACCAACCTGTTAGTCTACAGTCCTGCTGGCACAAGGATTTAACTCATTGCCATTGGGGGGGGGGGGGGGGGTCCTATTCCTTCATAGTGATTATGGTGAATTTCTGCAGTGAAACCCAAGGTTCACAGTTGTTCAGCTTGGTTCCTGGTTGTAAAACTATCAGTATTTATTTTTAAAGAATACATGCCAGCCAGCCAGCCACATATTTATTATTATTTATTTGTTTATTTAAAACTTTTATATACCGTTCTTCCCTAACCTCCATAGAGGGACTAAGAACATATACACCACAAGTCCTTCAGGTCTTCAATTCCTTTCTCTCAGGTTACAAAGAAATTGTGTTCAGTTGCTCAGGAACACAACTGTACGATTGGAATGGAATTTACAAGGGTTGAATGAAAAGTAATGCCTCCACCTTCGTTACTTGGGTTTGGATGGGAATATTTTAATAAATCAAACGCAGAAATAATCCTTAGAATGTGCTTTTTAACTATCACTATTCACTTTTCCACATAATCACCAGAGAATTGGATACATTTCTGCCAACAATTAACAAGTTTTCTGAAGCCGTTACGGAAGAAGTCGACACTCTGTTTCCACAACCCATCGTGCATAGATCAATCTGTCAACCTTTTGCTTGTGAAACTCGGTGGTTGCTGTCACAGGACGTCCAACTCTTTGTTTGTCACGCAAGTCAGATGTTGTCACTTCAACATCTTTAAACTTAAACCATCTTTTAAAACATCACAGAAGAAGTCTATAGTCTGTTTCCGCAACCAGCATTTCACAGTTCTCTCAACATACCCATCGTGCACAGATCTTCCAATAGCCAAGCAAAGCAATAATGTGACCCACACGTTCTTGTGAAATGCCGATTATGCTTGAAATTTCTCTCTGAGTGATATGACGATCATCCTGAATCAGTCTGTCAACCTTTTGCTTGTGAAACTCAGTGTTTGTCATGCAAGTCAGTGTTGCACTCCAGAGCAGGAAATAGCCCCTCTCACTATAAACACACCACACATTGAGTGAAGGAACAATCCTTTTATTAAAACTTAGCAAAAAAGCCAGAAATAAATGCTTGTAAAGGAAGAGAAGATTCCAAAAAGCAATAAGGCATTCAAAGGCAGCAAGATAAAACAGTGTCCAAACGTAGCAATCAAAAGCAATGCTCAAAAAGCATGAAGATACAATCCAAGGCACTGATTATACAGACAGGAATCAACCATGAAGCAAGAACAGGCCAGATGCTGCTAGTCAACTTGAAAGGCTAGAGAAAACTATGAAGACGAGACCACTTGAACAGGAATTCCATGAGGCTTGTGCTTGGTTTCCAAACGATGCCTGATCTGACAAGATTTCCTAAAGGCAAACCTTAAATTCCCAAAACTAGTTTCGTTTTCCTCCAGTCTTTGACCTTAACTCAGGGGTCCACAAACTTTTTAAGCAGAGGGCCAGGTCAGAGTCCCTCAAACTGTTGAAGGGCCGGATTATAATTTGAAAAATAAAACATGAATTCCTGTGCACGCTGCACATATCTTATTTGTAGTGTAATAAACACTTTAAAACAATACAATAATTAAAATGAGGAACAATGTTAACAAATATAAACTTATTAGTATTTCAATGGGAAATGTGGGCCTGCTTTTGGCTGATGAGATAGGAATAGTGTTGTTGTTGTGTGCTTTCAAGTTGTTTCAGACTTAGGTTGACCCTGAGCGAGGGCCGGGTAAATGACCTTGGAGGGCCGCATCCAGCCCCCGGGCCTTAGTTTGAGGACCCCTGCCTTAACTGATGAATTCTTTTGGATCTATGTAAACAATGGGCCTCTTGTCGATTCTGGCTAATCTCCAGCCGCTGACTCTGCTTATCTGACTCCTCATTAACTTTACCAGGTGTCAGACTGTTTTCCAAACTATAATATGGAGAGCTCACAGGCGGAGTAAACCTTTCTCCCAAGGCCCGACAGAAACATTCTCGTGAGAATCTGCCCTTTGCACCAAAGCCTCTCTGTGGTCAGTGTCTGCATGAAACTTATTGAACAAAGTGTCTCCATCTTGCACCTCAGAGTCAGGCCCAGCATCCCCCACATCAGAAGTAACAGGAGACTGATTTCCCTCCTGATTATCAAAATCAGATACAGAAACATCAGAAGACTGAAACACAATCACAGGTTCAATCACAGGCTCAGGTTTAATCACAGGCTGAGTCCCAACAGTCAGGTTGAGTCCCAACATGTTCCCACCTCAACATCTTTAAACTTATTCCCCCAATGATCAACACCATCACCATAAACAGCTTGCATTCTCTGATTAATCTCTTTTGGGGTGACACCTTCTGCTGTCAAGAATTCAATGACTGCACACTGCTTAAGTTGCATTGACTGACTGTCTGTGCAGGGTTCCATACTTTGCACTTTAACAACGCAACTGTTCAATGCTAAGGGTTCCCACCAAAATGGAACTGTAAAGGAGAATCTACTGAACAAGCCAGTACCTGCCGCATACCAGTACTGCCATCTGTTGAGGAGTTATGAAGGTGGAGGCATTACTTTTCCTTCCACCCTCACGGACATTTAATGCAACTTTCTACCAATGCAGAAAATGCATCCATAATTCCTTGTCGGAAACGCGTATTCACATCTTTTTGATGCTGACCCTGTGAATCTGGCTCAGAAACTAATTGGCTGCCACAATAGGCAGGTGAGGAAGGGACATTGTCCTTCATACCACTTTATTTCAGTACTTAGCCTTGTTTCTCTTTTCAATCTTAGTTTTGCGGTACTTTCCTTCTAGTGTGTCATGTATATTGCAGAGTTGTATGTCAGCATTATGATCCATCTGAATCCCAGATCAAATAGTTACTCTGGGCAAATGATGGCAATTTGTAGGTACTAAAGGTTATTGTTTGCATTTATATCAAGCTAACTAAACAGGATATGAATTTGCTTTCATTCCTCCACCCTCTGGCTGAGTCATAATACACCTAGGTAGGTCAAAGATTATATATATATGATCTATCAATGCATAGGCTCTTAAACACTGTTTGGTGCCTGTTCGTGAGTCGCGGAGCATGTCAAACCAAAGAAAAAACAGGGCTCTAATCATTGTCAATTACGATTTCTACAGAACTAAATCCGATGAGAGACTCCCGTCAAGACCTGGGGCTAGAAGGGAAGCAGATCCTCTTTTTATAGCACTGTCCAAGTGCAACTATGCCGTGAGACTTTCCTATGATTTGACAGCTAAGGAAATAGAAGAGCTTTATGAGGAAGGTATGTGAATTGCTTTGCTTTTGAAGTGGGATCGGAAATTAGCAACAGGGACCAATAAACCATTGAAAGAGCTTGGTGTGTTTAGCTTGGAGAAGATGCATCAGAGCTGCCTTCAAACACTTGAAGGCCTATCGTGCAGAATAGTTCTTAGTTGTTCTCAGTTGTTCCTGGGGCCAAGGTGTAGACCAATGGGAAGGGCAGGCTAGTAGATTTCACCAGAACTTTGGAATACATTTCCTAAGCATGTTTGCAGCTTGGGAGTGATCCTGGACTCATCGCTGAGCCTGGAACCCCAGGTCTCGGCGGTGGTCGGGAGAGCTTTTGCACAACTAAAACTTGTGCTCTAGCTACGCCCGTACCTTGAGTAGTCTGATCTGACCACAGCAGTCCACACTCTTGTTACATCCCAAATAGATTACTTCAACACACTCTACGTGGGGTTGCCTTTGAAGACTGTTCGGAAACTGCAAGTAGTCCAATGGGTGGCAGCTAGACTACTCACTGGAGCGTCATATAGGGAGCATACCACCCCCCTGCTATGTCAGCTCCACTGGCTGCCAATCCAGTTCCGAGCACAATTCAAATTTATTGATTGATTGATTGATTTCGTACATTTCTACCCCGCCCTTCTCCCCATAAGGGGACTCAGGGTGGCCTCATATAAGCATCAAATGACGCTAACAACATATACACCATAAAATGACAATTAAAACAGTAAAATCATTTTAAAAACATTATACAAAATCATCAATACATTCATTTAAGAATACATTAACGTGCCAGTAAAGCCAAAACCAAGCCGGGAGAATCCAATGTCGTAAAAAAATTCCTTTCCATATTGCCGCTATCCTCTAGTCGAACGCCTGGCCCCAGAGCCTGTTCTTCAATTGTCTTCTGGAGGGAGGTGGCCAACCTGATGTCCTTAGGGACAGAATTCCACAGATGGGGGCCACTGCCAAGAAGGCCCTGTCTCCCGTCCCCACCAACCGCATTTGCGAGGGTGGTGGGATCGAGAGCAGAACCTCTCCTGATGATTTTAAGCTACATTCATAGCAGGAGATACGTTCAGACAGGTAATCTGAGCCAGAACTGTTTAGGGTTTTAAAGGTCAAAACCAGCACTTTGAATTTATTTATATTTATTTATTTTGGTTTCTTCTACCCCACCCTTCTCACCCCGAAGGGGATTCAGGGCGGCTTACAAAAGCAAAGGCACAATTCGATGCCTGCATCACATAACAGAATTGTGCTCGGAAGCTGATCAGTAGCCAGTGGAGCTGGCACAACAAAGGAGTAGTATGCTCCCTGTACGCCACTCCAGTTAACAACCTCGCTGCTGACTGTTGGACTAATTGAAGCTTCTGAGAAGTTTTCAGAGGCTGCCCCACATTGCTTTTGACCTATAAAAACCTATATGGTTCCAGACCAGCGTACTTGTCCAAACGTATCTCCTTCTACATCCCACCTAGGAGCTTAAGATCTTCTGGGGAGGCCCTGGTCTTAGCCCCGCCTCTATCAGAAACACACTTGGCGGGGATGAGGGACAGGGCCTTCTTGGTGGTGGACCCCCACCTGTGGAATTCTCTCCCCGGGGAAATAAGGCTGTATTCATCCTTCCTCACCTTTAGAAAGAAGTTAAAAACGTGGATGTGAGACCAGGCCCTTGGGTAACTATGAGACTATGACATTGACAATTACAACTATTGCTATGGTAATGGAGTATGGACAAGCCTGATGAGTCTCCAACTACAGAATTCGGCTAGATAATGGCCACCAGTATTTTTGTAGATTTTAATTGTATTGACTCAATGTTTTTAACTATGTATATATAATTATTGTTTCTGTTCTATATTTTATTATGTGTACATGGAGGCATCGAATTGTTGCTGGCTGGAAGGTGCCCTGTGCGCCCCCCCCCCGCCCCCCCGGGGGGTTGAGAAGGGTGGGGTAAAAATAATAATAATATTTAATAATATTAATAATATCAAAATAATAATAAATAATAAACAGTAATATCTGTTTGACAGTGGACCTCATTGTCTTGGAAGGTAGTTGACTTTCTTTTACCAGAGGTATGTAAGTAGCCATCTCTTGATGATATCTGTAGGGATATCTTTGATTATAGATCCTATGCTGAGCAGGTAGATAGACTAGATCAGTAGTTCTCAGCTTTTGGACTTGCCAGTATTTTAAAATTCAGTTTCCAGATCCTCCAACCATTGGGGAATACTTGTGTGGTGGAAGCCCCTTCCTTGGAAACTTTTAAACAGAGGCTGGGTGGCCATCTGTCAGGGGTACTTTAATTGTGCTTTTCCTGCATGGCAGGGAGTTGGACAAAGTGGCCCATGTGGTCTCTTGATTATTCTATGGAATATTAAGCACAAGATGGAAAATGAGGAAGAAAAGTAAAAGAGTGTCCGAAATCCTAAGACTCCAATCTGAAACCTCTTATTCTAGGAACTTGTTGTTGGCTAGTCTTAAGGCCCTGTCTCAGAACCCTCCACTGTCATAGCTATGGTGCATGGAAACAAAGCCTTTCAAACCCTGCTCTTCCAAACGTGAAATTTATTTATTTATTTATTTGGTTTACTTTTACCCCGCCCTTCTCACCCCGAAGGGGACTCAGGGCGGCTTACACAACCAAGGCACAATTCGATGCCCATAACATACAACAGCAGTAAAACAAATTAACGCCAATTAACAATCAGCAGCAATACATTACATCTATACTCGCTAAAACCTATAAAACCAATAAAAATTTCATACAAACCAATACAAACCAATTACTCCTTATTGCTGGTCAATGTTTGCTATCTCTTAGTTCAGAGTTTCCTTCCACATTTATCAGTCCTGCCGGTCCTATTTGTCTGGTTGTCCTTACCTAGTTAGCAGATTGCCCGATGGCCTGGTCCCACAACCACGTCTTTACCTTCCTCCTGAAGGGCAGGAGTGATGTCGACGCCCTGATATCTACTGGGAGCAAGTTCCACAGGTGAGGGGCCACCACTGAGAAGGCCCTGCTCCTCGTCCCCACCAGTCTCACTTGGGAAAGCGGTGGAGTCGAGAGCAGGGCCCCCTCAGATGATCTCAAATTCCGGGGTGGGACATAGAGGGAGATACGTTCGGAAAGGTACGCTGGACCGGAACCGTACAGGGTTTTGTAGGTCAAAACCAGCACCTTGAATTGGGCTCGGAACTGAACCGGCAGCCAGTGGAGCTGACACAGCAGAGGGGTGGTGTGCTCTCTGTATGTCACCCCGGTGAGCAGTCTGGCTGCCGCTCGCTGGACCAGTTGAAGTTTCCGAACCGTCTTCAAGGGCAACCCCACGTAGAGTGCATTGCAGTAGTCTATTCGGGATGTAACAAGAGCATGGACCACTGTGGCCAGATCAGACTTCCCAAGGAACGGGCGCAACTGGTGCACAAGTTTTAATTGTGCAAAAGGTCTCCCGGCCACCGCTGAGACCTGGGGTTCCAGGCTCAGCGATGAGTCCAGGATCACTCCCAAGCTGCGAACCTGCGTCTTCAGGGGGAGTGTAACTCCGTCCAGCACAGGCTGTAACCCTATTCCCTGTCTGGCCTTACAACTGACCAGTAGGACCTCTGTCTTGTCTGGATTCAGTTTCAATTTACTAGCCCTCATCCAGTCCGACACAGCAGCTAAACATTGATTCAGGGTCTGGACAGCCTCCTTGGTGACAGGTGAGAAGGAGTGACCGATCTGGACATCATCTGCGTAGAGATAACACCTCAGTCCGAAACTCCGAATGATCTCCCCCAGTTGCTTCATGTAGATGTTAAACAACATTGGGGACAGAATTGAACCCTGTGGGACTAAATAAACTACTTCCCAAGGTAGAGCTATCCAAGTCTGTCACTGCTTACTTGGAGAAGGGAAGAAAGGGGGATCCTAGAGACATTTGTTATATTCTTACTACCTTTAGTCTTCAGTTATGTGTGCATTTACCTGGAAGTAAGTTCCATAGAATCCAATGAGGCTGGGTGTTTTATTCCTTTAGTTCAACGTTTCTCAACCTGGGGGTCGGGAAACCTGGGAGGTTGTGAGGGGGTGTCAGAGGCCAAAGACCATCGGAAAGCACAGTATTTTCTGTTGGTCATGGGGGTTCTGTGTGGGAAGTTTGGCCCAATTCTATCATTGGTGGGGTTCAGAATGCTCTTTGATTGTAGGTGAACTATAAATCCAAGCAACTACAACTCCCAAATACCAATGTCTTTTTTCTCCAAACTCCACCAGTGTTACATTTGGGCATATTGAGAGTTTGTGCCAAGTTTGGTCCAGATCCATCATTGTTTGAGTCCACAGTGCTCTCTGGATGTAGGTGAACTACAACTCCAAAACTCAATGTCCACCAAACTCTTCCAGTATTCTCTGTTTGTCATTAGAGTTCTGTGTGCCAAGACTGGTTCAATTCCATCATTGGTGGAGTTCAGAATGCTCTTTGTTGTAGGCAGGCAGGGGGGGGGGGGGGGGGGGGGCTTGAGGGGCTTCAGCCCCCCCCCCCAAATTCTCATGGTGGTTCGCGAAAAGGCCTTACTGGTACATTATTTAAACTGTTATGTTTATTCATATCATGATCTGATCACCATACCCAATATATCCCATATGCATGGGGTATTGGGGTAACGATACAAAAGGTTTGCTAGGGTAGACCCTCTTTCACTCAGACTCATCCCCCCCGAACTCAGCCCCCCCCCAAAAAAAAACGCCTGAAAAAAATTAGCCCCCCCCCCCTGAAATGAAATCCTTGCTACGGGCCTGATTTGTAGGTGAACTATAAATCCCAGCAACTACAACCCAGAAATGATAAAATCAATCCCCCCCAACCCCACCGGTATTCAAATTTGGGTGTATCAGGTATTTATGCCAAATTTCATCCAGTGATTATAATACATACTTCATATCAGATATGGTATTTATATTACGATTCATAACAGAAGCAACTACAACTCCCAAATGTCAAGGTCTATTTTCCACAAACTCCAACAGTGTTCACATTTGGGCATATTGAGTATCCATGCCAAGGTTGGTCCAGATCTATCATCGTTTGAGTCCACAGTGCTCTCTGGATGTAGGTGAACTACAATTCCCAAAACTCAAGGTCAATGCCCACCAAAGCCTTCCAGTATTTTACGTTGGTTATGGGAGTTCAGTGTGCCAAGTTTGGTTCAATTCCATAATTGGTGGAGTTCAGAATGCTCTTTGATTGTAGGTGAACTATAAATCCAAGCAACTACAACTCCCAAATAACAAAATCAATCCCCCCCACCAACCCCACCAGTATTCAAATTTTGGTATATCAGGTACTTGTATTAAATTTGGTCCAGTGAATAAAAATCTATCCTGCATATCAGATATTTACATTACAATTCATAACAGTAGCAAAATTATTGTTACGAAGAAGCAACAAAAATAATGTTATGTTGTCACCACAACATGAGGAACTGTATGAAGGGGTCGTGGCATTAGGAAGGTTGAGGACCACTGCTTTAGTTGATGCAGTTCAGTTGTTCTTTTTGATCTTTAGTCTTGACAATAAATCAACTTTGTGATATTATGGGGAAAAACATAATACAGTTTGGGAGTCCTCTTGGATTCATCGCTTACGCTTGAGGCTCAGGCGTCGGCAGTGTCTGGGAGGGCTTTCGCACAATTAAGACTCGTGCGCCAACTGCGACCGTACCTCGCGAAGGCTGATCTGGCCGGGGTGGTCCATGCCTTGGTCACCTCTAGGGTGGATTACTGTAATGCGCTCTACGTGGGGCTGCCCTTGAAAACGGCTCGGAAATTCCAACTGGTTCAACGAGCAGCAGCCAGGATGTTGACTGGCGCTCCCTACAGAGAGAGGTCAACCCTCCTGTTCAGGGAGCTCCACTGGCTGCCGTTTATCTACTGAGCCCAATTTAAGGTGCAGGTGCTTACCTACAAAGCCCTGAGCAGTTTGGGGCCAGCCTGCCTGCGTGATCGCATCTCTGTCTACGAACCCACACACTCTCTTCGGTCATCTGGAGAGGCCCTGCTCGTGATCCCACCTGCGTCGCAAGCGCGTTTGGTGGGGACACAAGACAGGGCCTTTTCCATGGTGGCCCCCCAACTCTGGAACACCCTCCCCAAAGATCTTAGACAGGCCCCTACACTGGCAGTCTTCAGAAAGAACTTGAAGACCTGGCTGTTCCGATGTGCCTTTCCCGAATAGGAAACCTCAATTACCTAGTCCCACAAGCACTTTATTAAAGCCAAGATCGCTGCACACTGCACACTGCACTTGTCCATAAGCCTCAATTCCACCTGTCACATCAGCACTTTTAACCCTTGTACCCTTACTCTGGCCCAGCCTAGTTTTATTGTGTCTTAGTGGATTGTTCATTGCTTGTTGTTTTAGATTGCTTTAATTGTTTTTAATTTGCCTAGGTTTGTATTGTTGTATTGTTGTTGAGGCCTTGGCCTTTGTAAGCCGCATCGAGTCCTGCGGGAGATGCTAGCGAGGTACAAATAAAGTTTAATAATAAATTGATGAAATAATACTGGCATATTCTCCTTTTCCCCCTGCAGAATGCCATGCAGATCACGGGGACTGTTTTGTGAGCATCATTTCCAGTCACGGCCAGGAAGGGAGTGTGTTTGACTGCGAAGGACAGCCAGTTCCACTCACACGGATTTTCAAGGCATTATCACCCGAAAGATGTCACAATCTAACAGGAAAGCCCAAAATCTTCTTCATACAGGTAAGCTGCCAATGTAAAATTTCAGCGTGTCAAGCAGTGTTTCTCAAACAGATATTTGAGAGATGCATTGCAAGAACTTATATAGTCCAATACACCTGGAAGGCACCTGGTTGAGGGAAGCTACTATAATGATGTAGTGGTTGATTAACACTTACTTTAGTTAGGCGATCCCTCATGGTCCGAGTAGGATAATCCTCCAGGGTGGGTCCGTAGGTCCCTATTCTTGATCTGCATCGTCTCCCACAGTGAGGACATTGGTTTCCAGGTGGAAGGCGGCCCTGGTCGGGGTTGGCTTGATGCGCCTCCCTCTTGGTACGTTTCTCTCTTTCACCCTCCATTCGTGCCTCTTCAAATTCTGCAGCTCTGCTGGTCACAGCTGACCTCCAGCTGGAGCGCTCACAAGCCAGGGCTTCTCAGTTCTCAGTGTCTATGTCAGAGTTTTTAAGGTTGGGTTTGAGCCGATCTTTAAATCTCTTTTCCTTCCCGCCAACATTCCATTTTCCGTTCTTGAGTTCAGAATAGAGCAACTGCTTTGGGAGATGGTGGTCAGGCATCTAGACAACATGGCCAGTCCAGTGGAATTGATGGCGGAAGACCATTGCTTCAATGCTGGTGGTCTTTGCTTCTTCCAGCACGCTGACATTTGTCGCTTGCCTTCCCAAGAGATTTGCAGGATTTTCCAGAGGCAGCGCTGATGGAATTGTTCTAGAAGTTGCATGTAACGTCTGTAGACAGTCCACATTTCGCAGGGTTGGGAGGACAATAGCTTTATAAACAAGCACCTTGGTATCCCTATGGATGTCCCGGTCCTCAAACGCTCTCTGCTTCATTTGGAAAAATGCTGCACTCGCAGATCTCAGGCAGTGTTGTATTTTAGTGTCGATGTTTACTTTGGTGGAGAGGTGACTGCCATGGTTGATTTACAATTCATAAGCTGTTGCAGAGGTCCATAACACAATATCCATTTCTGTTTTTAATTTAATACTGACTGCATCAAAAACCCTTTTAAAGTTGTGCTAATGCTATAGAGATGCTGTTTTAGAAGTACAGTTATGTTCAGAGGCTGCTGACCTACTGGCCCCTGCTCTTGAATCCAGATGGAAAATGCTTTATTGTTACAATGGCATGTAAATTCTGTGCGAAAGGACCCTTATTTATTTGTTTACTTCATTTATATCCCGTCCTTCTCGCCCCAAAAGCGACTCAGAGCAGCCTTACAGAAAGGCAATAATTCAATGCCATAAACATACGAGGGTTGAATGAAAAGTAATGCCCCCACCTTCATAACTCCTCAACAGATGGCAGCACTGGTATGTGGCAGGTACTGGCTTGTTCAGAGGACTCGCCTCTACAGTTTCATTTTGACGGGAAGCCTTAGCATTGAATTGTTGTGTTGTTAAAGTGCAAAGTATGGAACCCTGCGCAGATGGTCGGTCAATGCAACTAAAGCAACATGCAGTCATTTAATTCTTGACAGCAGAAGGTGTCACCCCAAAGAGGATTCATCAGAGAATGCAAGCTGTTTATAGTGATTGTGTTGACGTGAGTACTGTGCGTCGTTGGGCAAGTAAGTTTAAAGATGTAGAGGTGGGAACATCTGACTTGCATGACAAACAAAGAGTTGGACGTCCTGTGACAGCAACCACCGAGTTTCACAAGCAAAAGGTTGACAGATCGATTCAGGACGATTGTCATATCACTCAGAGAGAAATTTCAAGCATAATCGGCATTTCACAAGAATGTGTGGGTCACATTATTGCTTAGCTTGACTATCGGAAGATCTGTGCACAATGGGTTGTGGAACCAGAGTGTCGACTTCTTCCGTGATGGCTTCAGAAAACTTGTTCATCGTTGGCAGAAGTGTATCTAATTGTCTGGTGATTATGTGGAAAAGTGAATAGTGGTAGTTAAAGAGCGCATTCTAGGGATTATTTCTGCATTTGATTTATCAAAATATTCCCATCCAAACCCAAGTAACGAAGGTGGCATTACTTTTCATTCAACCCTCGTACATACAGTAAAATAAACACATACATTAAAACCAAGAAATTAAAACAATTATTTAAATCACATTGTCTAAAATCAAGATCCAAGGCCGTTCCATTAGTCATTTCACTGTTCCATATTCTCATATTGCACTAACTTGCTAGCCAAGAGCTCGATCCCATAACCATGTTTTTACCTTCTTCCTGAAGGTCAGGAGGGAGAGGGCTGCTCTAATTTCGCTGGGGAGGGAGTTCCATAGCTGAGGGGCCACCACTGAGAAGGCCCTGTCTGAGAAGGCACCGCTTGTGCAAAGGAGGTGGGACCAAGAGCAGGGCCTCCCCAGAAGATCTTAACCTCTGAGGTGGATCATAGGGGGAGATACATTCAGACAGGTAAGCTGGGCCAGAACCGTTTAGGGCTTTATAGGCTAAATCCAGCATTTTGAATTGTGTTCAGTAGCAGACTGGCAGCCAGTGGAGCTGATATAACAGGGGGGTTGTATGCTTCCTGTATGCCGCCCCAGTGAGGAATCTGCTGCCATTCGTTGGACCACTTGAAGCTTCTGAACAGTCTTCAAAGGCAACCCCATGTTGAGCGGGTTGCAGTAGTCTATTCTTGGCAATCCTATTCATATTCAAAATGATTTTTTTTTGCCATAACAGCTTTAAAAATTAAAGGTATCACATCAGGACTCTGGAGGTTTCTAACAGATTACTCTTCTGGAATTTGAGCATTATATGAATTCAGATTGGCATGAACGAATTTAAATGCTTTCATTTGATGTGTCAAAACAGATTCTGTGAAAATACATGAAAGGCCAACCTGACCCAACTCAATGAAACACATGTTTAGACAATGCACGATTAATGCACAGCAGTGCCTTTGGTTTCACTTCAAGTGCATGCATATGTATATGAGTCACATGTCAAAAGACAGGGGAGTGTTTGTTTTTTCCCATTCGTCATCAAGGATTAAATCGTTTTCTGTTCCACGAAATTTCCTGGTCTCATGGTATGCCTGGTGTTTGACTTGTGATTCTAAGGAATTTCCCCCTTATGGCAAATACCAGATTCTACAAAGAGATTTCCCTTTAAACATAACATTGGTGGGGAAAGTCCCATGATCCCTGTTTAATGCCCAATGTGATCATGACTTCCTGAAAATGTTATTTAAATATCATAAAAATGCATAAGTTGTAAAGTTGCATTTAATAGTCCATCTCTTCTGAGGCTGGATTGTAGCTGAAAGGAAATTGAAACTCACTAACAGGAGACCGAGTGTTCAGAGAAATATGGTTTCAGTCATCTTAGCACAGTGATTCTCAACCTGTGGTCCACAAGAACTAAAATATGGTCCGTGCCCCCGCCATTACTACACAGTTGCAACAAGAGTGACTGGTCTCACAAAACCCTCTTTTGGTGCCAAGGCTTATTAAATATGGTTTTCTGTGGGTGAGCAGATGGTGACTACTGGATGGCATATTTCTGTATCTGTTGCACTTGTTATAGAGCTAAAATTTAGGGGTCTTTGCCAGGAGGCAGAGACCAATTAGACTCCTCAAAGAGTTCTTTTTTCCTTGGCGAGACAGAGAAGCATCCCATATTTTTCCCTGATTTCCCAATGAAAAGTCTCACCAGTTGAAGAAAGGCCATCGAAGTTTATGCGATTCAGCTGAAACGGATGCAAAGCTGCAATCATTCGCCAAAGCTAAGCATAAAGAAATACATTTGATACAGCCATTTATATAGAGTTTTCAAAGTTGCAGAGTTCAAACTCCCCGCCCCGGCTTCCCTGTTGTTCCCTGCCATGATTGGGCGATGGGCTCCAGTGGTCCGTAGGAACCAATGGGGAGACCTCTGCCACCTGGTGGCGACAGCCAATCAGGAGAGATGGAGGCGGGATGAGGGAGCACAAAGGAATCTGGGAAAGGAAGTGCCCTGCCATGCGGCCGGCAAGACAAAGGCCAGCCTGATCTATTGTGCTTTGAGTGGAATGAATAATCAGAGCGAAGGCAAAAGGTTTTTTTCGAGGACCTTTTGTTCTTCAGGAGGAAACATGATTAAGATTTTTGTCAAAGGGGCAAGCTGAGGGCTGGGCAATTCCTCCGAGGACCACCAGGTGCCCAGGCTATTGTTCATGTAAAAGGAAGTTGTGGATAAAAAATTCCTGGAATGTTTGGGGCTTTGTAGTCCCTTTGGTGGAGTTTCTTCATGTATATAGGGGAAACAAAGGGCAGAGGAAAAGGGGAAAGGCTTCTGCCACACAAAGAAATCAGAAAACACATTTCATATATCTAAAGTTCATAAAAGGCAAGATTTCATAAGGTTTGTCCATGTGGGGGGAAAGAGCGTCCATAGGGGATGGCTAAAACGCAAGGGTGTTGCACAAAGGTCCTGGCAGGAGTTCTTGAGTGGCCCAAATGGACCTGGTGTCTCTGGAAACTAGCTTTGCTCCCCGTCCTTGGAGAACTACAGCTCCCGAGAGAGGCAGAGACCCCAAGGTCTAGCTATTCCCGAAGTTTCATGGGGTCCTCATTGTTGTTAAGGCCTTGGCAAATTGACCAAGACTTAACCCCTATTGTGCAGTCTGGTACCTTTGTCCTTTGCAGAACTATAAGTCACCATCCCTTGTTGGGGGGGGGGGGGGTCATGCTCGGCTTCACACTCCAGGACAGGAAAAGCCCTCTGATTTTAAAACACCACACACTTGAATGGAAGACAATCCTTTTATTGAAGATAATTAGAAAGCAGCAAGTAAAAAGCACTTAAAAGAAATAGGTAAATCCAATTAGCTAAGGAGATAAGCAGGAGCAAAAATAATCCAGGGTAAACTTCAGCAAAGTCCATAAAACAAAGTCCACATTTCCCTAATATAATTCAGGAAAATAGGAAACATTAATCCAAGGCAGGAGTAGGCATTCATACACTCCAAGAATCCAAACCATGAACAAGAAATACTTAAACAAGAATTTTCCAAGCAAAGCTTCTTTACTTACTTACTTAGGCGATCCCTCGTTGGCTGAGTACGATAGTCTTCCAGGATCTGGTGGGTCCGTAGGTGACTGTGGAGCCCTATTCTTGATCTATATCTTCTCCCGCAGTGAGTCATCGGTTTCCAGGTGGAAAACGCTCTCAGTCGGGGTTGGCTTGATGTGCCTTCCTCTTGGCATGTTTCTCTCTTTCACTCTCCATTTGTGCCACTTCAGATTCTGCAGCACTGCTGGTCACAGCTGACTTCCAGCTGGAGCGCTCAAGGGCTAGGGCTTTCCAGTTCTCAGTGCCTATGACAGAGTTTTTAAGGTTGGCTTTGAGCCCATCTTTAACTCTCCTTTCCTGCCCACCAACATTCCGTTTTCCATTCTTGAGTTCGGAGTAGAGCAACTGCTTTGGGAGACGGTGGTTGGGCATCCGGACAACGTGGTCGGTCCAGCGGAGTTGATGGCGGAGGACCATCGCTTCAATGCTGGTGGTATTTGCTTCTTTCAGAATGGTGACATTTGTCTGCCTATCTTCCCAAGAGATTTGCAGGATTTTCCAGAGGTAGCGCTGATGGAATCGTTCCAGGAGTTGCAGGATGGGTGTTAGGAAATCAGCTAATCATGGATGGATTAGATTCCAATGAATATGCACAAATTCAAATTGATGGCCATGGCTTAAAGACCTTATACTGTATGGCTTGTGTCTAGGCCAGGGGTCCTCAAACTATGGCATGGGGGCCGGATATGACCCTCCAAGGTCATTTACCCGGCCCTCACTCATTGTCAACCAAAGTCTGAAATGACTTGAAAGTACACACAACAACAAGAACAATCCTATCTCATCAGCCAAAAGCAGGCCCACATTTCCCATTGAAATACTAATAAGTTCATATTTGTTAAAATTGTTCTTCATTTTAATTATTGTATTGTTTTAAGTGTTTTTTGCACTACAAATAAGATATGTGCAGTAGGAATTCATTCATGTTTTTTTCAAATTATAATCCGGTCCTCCAACAGTTTGAGGGACTGTGACCTCTGTTTAAAAAGTTTGAGGACCCCTGGTCTAGTCTATCTGAAGGATATATATTTCCATATTTTGGAAAAAGGCAGCTCCTCTACATGGGGTAAAAGGGGGACACCATTTTGTTCTGGACCCGGACCCCCTTAGCATGGAGCTGCTGTTAGAAGGCCAAGGATTAATTGTGTTTTTGTGTTTTTAAGGCCTGCCGTGGAGAGGACATTGATCGTGGCATATTCCTCGAGACAGACGGTGGTGAAGCACAGGTTGACTGTTTCTCGCACTATCTCTCCATCCCTGAAAACACTGCAGTCATGTTTTCATGTTGCCCAGGTACATGCATCAACAAACACTCTTTGCACATTTATTCCAAAACACATTCCACCAAACATGCCCAAGTTAGTGTGCATGCAAATTGGAAGAAGGATGTTTTATTTGCCTTTAGGAATAAGTATTATTGGGAAAGTAACAGGCAGAAGGTAAATAAAGCTATACTATTCAGTTGTGTTTTAGAGAAGCAGTGTTTGCTCCCTTCCTCAGTCTTAAAGTCTTCGTAGGTTGAGCATCCTTTACCTGGAAATTTGAAACTGTTCATAATATATAAATGCATATAAATATTGTGCATTTATATGCTGCACAACTAGCATTTCATACAGTTGTTCAGGAGTGTAGATTGAAGCTTGGTAGTTGCTGGTCCTACTATTACACAACCTCAGGAACCTCAGAAAATCAGAAGGGCAGAAAACTATATATTTATTGTATGTATTTAATTTTAAGAAAGAAATGATGAGGAATCCTTTGTTGCTCTTTTGGTGTGACTTTCTTTTCCATGGTATATGGTATGGTGGAACTCCTGAAATGTGAATATTATGTGGATGTTTAGGTTTTGTTTTCAAGAAAAGAAAAGGAAGGGAGAAAAGGGGGGGAAAGAAAACAGAAGGGAAAGAATTAGAATAAATAAATAAAAAGAAATATGTAATACTATGTGAACAAGCTGGAATGCTATACAATAGAAAAACGAGATTCCTGGAAATGTTATATATGTTGGCATAATGCTAATGAAACATTTGATTATGGTTTTGGACATCCTTCAATTTACACAAATTGGGTTTTTGCAGTTGTCCATGCCTGTGTATGTAAAATAGTCAGAAAGCTCTAGTCATAAGAGAGTACTTTGTTGCCTTCTCCCATTCTTGTTTTCTTTTTATATTGATGTAATATCAAGATGTATTTGGACATACTCTGAAACCATCTTGATCATGTAGATACATTTCTTGCCTTGCAAGGAATCTCCCCCCCCCCCCAAAAAAAATACATTGGCATTTAATTTTTTTTTTTTTTTTTGCATATGATATGGGGGTGGGAGTAGCTGATGACACTATTGCTGCTAGCTAGATAAACTCAGTTCTAGTTAGGAATAGTTTGCATGGATTTTCCTTTGAAAGTGTCTTAAACTTGAGTGAATGGTATAATATGTTATACTTACTTTGTACAAGTTGCTGTCTACATACAGATCTAGACATGTTCCAGTATTTCTGAATGTATATTTTCTGATTATATATGAGATTATGTCAAATAATTAATTTAAAAATATTTAAAATATTTAAGAAAAAGAAAGAAAGAAAGAACGAAATAGGATACAAATGTTATATAGTATGTTAATTTATAAGGTTAATCTCAAAAAGGATTAATATGTAAAAGAAAACAATCCTCATGGTGGTGGGAACTATAAATGTTGTGTATGTATTAAAATAAACATATATAATAAAAAAATAAAGTTAAAAAAAATTAACAATTATATTTAATTTAAATACATGTGTGTGGGGTGGGGTATAGAGAGAGAGTGAGAGGTCCCATAGTTTAATTCAAATAATCTTTTATTTAAAAGATTATTGGGGGTTTTTTACTTGCCTTATGTAACAAAATAACTTCACTGCTTTAGTCCTATTTACTAGGGCTGGGCGGTTTCGTTTCGTTAATTCGTAATTCGTTAATAATTCGTTATTTTTTTCAATTACAAAACGATAACGAACCATTCTGGAGCAATTATTTAAAAAAACGAATTTTCAAAAAACGTTTTGTAAATGCTTCGTATTTCGATATTGTATTCGTTTCGTTATTGTTTTGAGGTCGTTTCGTTATTATTTCCGCATGTCTGGGCCAGTTTTATGGTTTAATTAGTGAAAAAAAATTATAATATCACACCAACAGTCAACAACAGAGGGAGAGGGAAGCTTCAGAAGGTTTTGGAGGTTTTTTAGCGTATTTCGCGGTCGCGTCCGCCATTAACGAATCGATTCATTATTGTTTCGGAAATCGATTCGTTAATTTTTTACCATTTACGAAATTTCGTAAATATCGAACTTTTTAAAAGGAAAATTTTGTAATTATTTTAAATATCGAAACAAAAAAACCCCCCAAATACAAATCGATTTTAGAAACAAATTTTTCCGTTGTTACCCAGGCCTACTATTTACAGCTTGACATGGGTGGATTGAAGTGCTATCATGTTGCAGAATAGGAGCCCCCAGTGGCACAATGGGTTAAACCCTAGTGCTGGCAGGACTGAAGACTGACAGGTTGGAGGTTCGAATCCAGGGAGAACATGGATGAGCTCCCTCTGTCAGCTCTAGCTCCCCATGAGGGCACATGAGAGAAGCCTCTCAAAAAGGATGGTAAAACTTCAAAATATCCCTTGAGCAATGTCTTTGCAGATGGCCAATTCTCTCACACCAGAAGCGACTTACAGTATCTCAAGTTGCTCCTGACACGGAGGAAAAAAAACATATTTATTTATTTATTATTTTAGACCCGAGAAACTGCAAGTCGCTTCTGGTGTGAGATAATTGGCCGTCTGCAAGGACGTTGCCCAGGGTTAAACCCTTGTGCCAGCAGGACTGAAGACCGACAGGTCAGAGGTTTGAATCTGGGGAGAGCATGGATGAGCTCCCTCTGTCAGCTCTAGCTCCCCATGCAGGGACATAAGAGAAGCTTCCCATAAAGGATGGTAAAACATCAAAACTCCATAAAGGATGTTTTAAAACTTGGATTATGTACCAAAATAACTTGACTTCTGGTGTGAGAGAATTGGCCGTCTACAAGGATGTTGCCCAGGGTTAAACCTTTGTGCCGGCAAAACTGAAGACCGACAGGTCGGAGGTTTGAATCTGGGGAGAGCACAGATGAGCTCCCTCTGTCAGCTCTAGCTCTCCATGCGGGGACATAAGAGAAGCTTCCCATAAAGGATGATAAAACATCAAAATCCCACAAAGGATGAGTTTTTTTTTACTTGCCTTATGTACCAAAATAACTTGATTGCTTTAGTCATATTTACAGCTTGACATGGGTGGATTGAAGTGCTATCATGTTGCAGAACGGGAGCCCCAAGTGACACAATGGGTTAAACCCTTGTGCAGGTAGGACTGATGACTGATAGGTCAGCAGTTTGTATCTGGGAAGAGCACGGATGAGCTCTCTCTGTCAGCTCTAGCTCTCCATGTGGGGACATGAGAGAAGCCTCTCACAAAGGATGGTAAAACTTCAAAATATCCGGGCATCTCCTGAGCAACGTCCTTGCAGACAGTCAATTCTCTCACACTAGAAGCGACTTGCAGTTTCTCAAGTTGCTCCCAACATGAAAAAAAAATATTGCAGAATGTCTCAGATCAGCCTTATGCAACTTGCAGGTACAAGCTCAACGAAGGACAGTATTAAGAGTGAAGAGAGAGGGGGCCAGGAGACAGTTCCACCTTGTCTCCTGTGCTATGTTAATAATATAATATAATATATTGTATATACATATAATATTTATAATATTATAATGTAATGCAATATAATACTACTAATAATATGATATTATAATTATACATGTATATTGCATGTGATATTACTAATAATATTACAATATAATGATATAATACAATTTAGTAATATTTAATACTGATGTTGTAGTATACTAATAATATAATATATTGTATGTATATATATATCTTGTAAGCCGCTCTGAGTCCCCTTCGGGGTGCGAAGGGCAGCATATAAATGTCATCAATAAATAAATAAATAAATAAATATTCACATTAATATTTGTTCCGTGGCATTTCCAGGCTATGTCTCCTTTATCAACCAATGGGAATCGATGTTCATCAAAGCCTTACTCGAACTGTTAGAAGGGGAGGAGCGCCATCTTGAAATTGCAAATTTGATGACCCGAATTATGTGGAAAGTTGCCTTCCATTGTGAAGCGAGAGGAACGTATGCCGGCTGCAAAGAGATGCCCTGCTTTGTGACCAATATGGTGGAATATGTTTACCCATTTTCGTCATCAGGTAGCCATAGGACCCAAGAAAGGACAGAATAGCAACATAGATAAGGATAACCCATACGTCAGTGTTAGCAGTGGCCTCAGCACAAAAAGGACTGGCTCGCATAAGAAATGCAATATTTTTATGAACTGAAATGGCAGCCCATTTACTCTCCTCTAGAGCAGGACTTCTTAAACTTTTTCCACTTTGAACCTCTTTCAGACTGAGACATTTTTTCATGACCTCATGTATATCTATATAAATAAAAATGTAATGTTCGTTTGTGGGATTAACATAACTCAAAAAACAACGGGATGAAATGATACCAAATTTGGACATTTCCCAGGATCCCTTAGACCAGGTGTCGCACCTATCAGGCCAAAAGTGACCATCACTCATAAAAACACTGAAAAAAGTGGAAGAGACTTAAAAAGCCAAACAAGCAAAAAGACGCTACAGCACATATGCAAAACGACTCCCCTGGCAAACAAAACACACAATAGCATATCCACACTCTCTTCCGGGCTACAGCTTCCAGCATCCCTTAGACCAGGTGTCGCACCTCAGAGTAGAATCACTTTGCTTCAGACACCAAACAGCACACAAGCAATAGTCTTTATGGTTTATTAAAGTAAAAGATAAAAAGTTCAAAAAGGCAAAAGTATAAATCCAAAGATCAATATAAGGTAACACTGGAAAACAGGATCCATGAAGATATAAGCAAGGCAAAGTCCCATGAGAACATGACAAAAGTCCTGAAACCATGAACATGAAAACTGCAAGATAAATCCTAAGTCTCTTGGCTGAAGTGAGAAGTTGCTCTGATACTGGGGTATTTTCAAACAGCCTGTTTAATACCCTTTGGAAAACATGAAGGCGTTCCTCTGGCCCTTGGCCTCCCTTTCTCTCTTGCTAGCGATTCTCACACTCCTTCGAACCTTAAATTCCAAATGATCAGCTTGATCTAAAGCTCCGGCGTCATCAAGGTCAATTTGTTCATTAGTGTTTTTTTGCTCATTATCTGGCTGAGAACAACTGTCCTCCCTTCCTGAATCAGAATGTTCCTGGTTTTCAGTAGTTGCATTATCAGCAGCATCCCTTGCTGTGGGAAAAAACTGAACTTTTATACCCTGTTCTTCCTCATCTATCACATCGCTTTGCACCTGACTGTGAATCTGAATCCCATCATCCTCATCAGACTCATTGATACTATCACTCTGTGATTCCAGCTGAGTCACAACACCAGGTCCTTTAGGAGAGGAGAAGGATGCAAATGCACTGCTTCCAAGATGCAAGCTTTCTTCTCCGTGGATTTCTTTGAGAGCATCCCAATCCCTGCATATTTCTGATTTCCTATTCCTGGACTGAAACTCCCAGCAATCCTCCAGGTAGATAGATTAGATGGAGATAGATAGGTAGGTGGATGGATCAGGAGGACTGCTTGGAGTTGCAGTCCAAGAATAGGTAGAGAAGGAAGAAAGGGGAGAAAGGGGAAGGGAAAGAAAAGGGGAGAAGGAAGGGAAGAGGAAGAGAAGGAAGGAAAGCAGGAGAGAAGGACAGAAAAAAGGGAAGGAAGGAAGGAAGGAAGGAGAGAAATAATAATAATAATAATAATAATAATAATAATAATACTTTATTTGTACCCCGCTACCATCTCCCCATGGGACTCGGTGCGGCTTACATGAGGCCAAGCTCAAAATACATCAAGCAACATCAATAACACAACATTAATAAACAATCAATAAAATACAAATCATATAAATCACATAACAAAACAACTATCAATAGTGAAGTGTAAACAGTTTTAAAATGGCTGGGCCAAATGTAATAGATTAAAATTGAAAATATGCTGATGTGAACAGGTAAAAATATAACTGGATGGGATTTTTCAGAGAGAAACGAGGGAACAACCAATCCATCCTAAGTCAGTGTTAAAGTGCATTATGAGGGCATATTGCTGAAAGTGCTCCTATTCTGGGAAGGCACACTGGAATAACCACGTTTTCAGGCTCCTCCTAAAGACTGCCAATGTTGGAACATGTCTAATGTCCCTGGGAAGTGAGTTCCAGAGTCGAGGGGCCACCACCGAGAAAGCCCTCTCCCTTGTCCCCACCAATTGCGCCTGCGATGGAGGTGGGAGCGTGAGCAGGGCCTCTCCAGATGATCGAGGAGATCGTGTGGGTTCGTACACAGGAATGCGGTCATGTAGGTAGGCAGGTCCCAAACCGTTCAGGGCTTTGTAGGTAAGAACCTACACCTTGAATTGGGACCGGAAAATGAACGGCAGCCAGTGGAACTCCTTAAACACGAGGGTTGACCGCTCCCTGTAAGAAGAACCGGTTAGTAGCCTGGCTGCCGCCCGTTCAACCAATTGAAATTTCTGGGCTGTTTTCAAGGGCAGCCCTACGTAGAGTGCATTACAATAGTCCAATCTGGAGGTGACTAAGGCATGGACCACCCTGGCCAGATCTGCCTTCATGAGGTATGGTCGCAGCTGGTGTATGAGTCTTAATTGTGTGAAGGCCCTCCTGGCCACCACCGACGCCTGAGCTTCAAGCGTAAGTGATGAGTCCAGGAGGACACCCAGACTGCGAACCTGAGACTTCAGGGGGAGTGCAACCCCGTCCAGCACAGGTTGCCAACCTATACCCCAATCCAGCTTATAATCGACCAGGAGGACCTCTGTCTTGTCGGGATTAATCTTCAGCTTGTTCCTCCTCATCCGGACAGACACAGCGGCGAGGCACTTGTCCAGCACCTGAAGGAGAGAAAGGGAAAGGTTGGCCACAACAACGCATAGCAGGTACAGCTAGTAGATATATAAAAATACTTAAATAATCAAAATACATAAATAAATCAACACATTGAGATTCAGATGAGAAGTTAATTTTTACTTCAGGGTCTGTGAATAGACTATTTTCCCAGCTACGAATAGACAGTGCATCCATGTATAGGGGGTTGGACTGGATGGCCCATGAGGTCTCTTCCAACTCTATGATTCTATGCATGAAAAGGTAAGGAATAACCATGCAACCCATTCTGTGTAACACATGCTCCATTTATTAATTATTCTAACTCTAATAGCATTCCGCATTGTCCACCTGTTTCACATAGTAGCAGATGGCAAGATTTACTTTACTAATTGCTAAGTACTGTAACTAATTGTGACTTGAAAGGTTTTCGGGTTCCTTAACTGTGTGTGTTTACATATCTTGTTTCCTTCTTATGGTTTTTTTTAGCTTTGTAATTGCATAAGCCTTAACTGAGTTAATTTATTAAATTAAGAAAAGTATTGGGACAGAGAGGAGTAGGCATCATTCTTAAAAGGATGGTTTCAAAGAAAATAATTCCGACGCCAAAAAGACAAATTACACTAAGAATTCAAGAATTCTGACCTGAGGAATTTGTTTTGCATTCCGCAACTAAATAATAATAATAATAATAATAATAATAATAATAATAATAATAATAATATGTTGTAGGTTTTTTCGGGCTGTATGGCCATGGTCTAGAGGCATTCTCTCCTGACACTTCGCCTGCATCTATGGCAAGCATCCTCAGAGGTAGTGAGGGCTGTTGGAACTAGGAAAAAGGGTTTATATATCTGTGGAATGACCAGGGTGAGAATGCCTCTAGACCATGGCCATATAGCCCGAAAAAACCTACAACAACCCAATGATTCCAGCCATGAAAGCCTTCGACAATATTTTTGCACAGTCTGCCAAGTCTTTAATGGTGCTTCTTTTTTGATTTGGGTGATGGTTGGAGTTTTTATGTAGATATCTATCTCTGTGTGTGGGTTTTCTGTAAATGGTGCGACCCAATTGCTGATCTGGTTTACGGATGACTAGGACATCTAGAAAAGGCAGTCTTCCTTCATTTTCTTTTTCCATGGTGAATTGGATGTTTGTGTGGATGCTATTAAGATGGTCCAGGAACCTGTTGAGTTCTTCTTCTCCATGGCTCCAAATGGTGAAAGTGTCATCCACATATCTGAACCATATCGTGGGCTTTTTTGTTGCTGTTTCCAGGGCTTGTTTTTCAAAGTGTTCCATGTAGAAATTAGCCATGGCTGGGCTGAGAGGGCTCCCCATAGCTACTCCATCTTTCTGTTCATAGAATTCATTGTCCCACTGAAAGTAGCTAGTGGTGAGGCAATGGTGAATAATAATAATAAATACCATCTGCCTGCAACAAAGAACTGGTGGGATCACAAGCTGGAAAAAGTTACAGAGAATTAACACGTCAAGCTACTCTGGAACTTCTGGATTCAGACAGACAGAGTTTTGGAGAACAATATTCCTGACTTCATGATCATGTTAAAAAACAAAGTATGGATCATAGATGTCGCAATCCCAGGTGACAGCAGGATTGTGGGGGTCACCACAACATGAGGAACTGTATGAAGGGGTCACAGCATTAGGAAGGTTGAGGAACCCTGAACCAGTGGAATCATGTTGACGTTGAGCATGCCCCCCCCCAACAAGGGATGGTGACTTATAGTTCTGCAAAGGTACCAGACTGCACAATAGGGGTTAAGTCTTGGTCAATTTGCCAAGACCTTAACAACAATGAGGACCCATGAAACTTTGGGAATAGCTAGACCTTGGGGTTTCTTCCTCTCTCTCGAGGGAGACCTGTAGTTTTCCAAGGACCATGGGACCGGCTTCCATCCCAGCGCTGCAGGGCTTTGCGTCTTGGCCCAGTGGAACTCCATAGACTCCCTTTGGTGGCTTTTTGAATTCTGCTACATTCCTGGACTTCACTCTCTTCAAGGACTCGCTCTCTACCCATGAACTTTCTTCAAGACAACTTATGAATTCATGCTGTGTCCTGATATCGTCATTATTAATCTCTCTCTGGGGTCCTGGATGGGAAGATAGCTGCATATGATTTCCCTGTGTATAATTTCTATATGATTTTTATGTTTCCTTGTATTCCTGACCCTTTGCCCCTTCTCCCTCCAAAGATGTAAGGGAACCCCCTGGCCTTCAGAAACAAAAGCCATTAGTGATTACTGAAACCTCCTGGCATGGATAAAAGAAGGAGATTCTTATTTCTCACATCGGAAGATGGCCCACTAGAGTAAAGAATTGTTTGACAAAAGTTTCTGTAAAATAAGGGGAAATCTTCCCCTCTGCTTTTGTTTACTTAGCATTAACCTCAGGCTGCCATCATTGTTCTCCTGTCTCACAGCCAGGAAGGATCAGGACACATGTTGATTCACAACACTCAAAGCAGCCCTGCTTGAGCTCTTTGTCTCAGGCTACATGGCATTTCCTTTGTTTACTCCTTTCCCAGATTCCTTTGTGTTCCCTCATCCCGCCTCCATCTCTCCTGATTGGCTGTCGCCACCAGGTGGCAGAGGTCTCCCCATTGGTTCCTACAGACCACTGGACCTTCCTGATTGGTCCAGAGGCACCGGGGGCAGGAGGGCCACCTCCCAACTGTTTGCCCATCGCCCAATCATGGCAGGGAACAACAGGGAAGCTGGGGCGGGGAGTTTGAACTCTGCAACTTTGAATTTTCTATAAATATGACTGTATTGGTGTACTCCCCTCATGCTTAGCTTTGGCGAATTATTGCAGCTTTGCATCCGTTTCAGCTGAATCGCATTAAACCTCAATGGCTTTTCTTCAACTGGTGAGACTTTTCATTGGGAAATCAGGGAAAAATATGGGATGCTTCTCTGTCTCGCCAGGGAAAAAGAACTCTTTGATGAGTCTAATTGGTCTCTGCCTCCTGGCAAAGACCCCTAAATTTTAGCTCTATAACAATGTCCACCCTGATCAAACAAGGGTTGTCCAGCACATAATGAGGGAATAGACTGCAGCGGGATATTCCTTGTGAGACACCAGAGTGTTCATGAACATGGGCCTGTGAGACTCAAGGTTCCTTTTGCTACCAGGACAAAGTTCAGAATGTATATGGGGAATATATGCAAATTCTTAGCTTGCGTGTCAACATTAAATCTTTTGCACATGACTGCAGCCAGAGTGCACTGAATTCAAGATGGGAACTACAGTAGCAGCTAGCCCCACTCTCCTAAAATAAAATGTATATGTTGTGTACAAGTAAGCGTTGGTATATGGGGGAAAAATAGTATAATCAGCCCTCCATATCTCCAAGTTTGACTTTTGAAAATTTGGATATTTATAGATTTCATTATTCAGTTTTGGCCACGTAATCTTGGCGACAGGGACTCTAGGAAGAGAAGGAAAAGGTGTGCCCTGTCACCTGGGTTTTTCCTGCCCTGCACTTTACATCCTGACCGCAGCACACTTGACAAAGTCTGTCTGAGCTTTGCTAATCCGTTCCTGCTAATCAGATCAAGCAGCAGGTGGCCTACTTTGCCCTGCCTTAAGCAAACTGAGAGAAGGCCTTCATTTAAACGAAAATGTATCTTTTTAACAGAATGGAAAAGACCAGGATAAGAGCACACAAGGTTTATTTATTTATTTAGTACTTTTGTATCCCGTTCTTCTCTACCTCCGTGGAGGGACTCAGAACAACTAACAGCAAAATTCAATGCTATACAATAAATAATGCCATAAAACAACATGCAATAAATAAATTCTAAAATACATATAAAACAATTCATCACATTAAAAACAACATCCAACTCAGTCCAAAACACTGTGGTCAAATAACCCTTAGTCTATAGCAAATCATTCGTCAATCTGCAACTGCCTGACTCCAAAGCCAGGATTTTAGCTGCTTCCTGAATAACAGGAGAGAGAAGGCAGACCTAATCTCGCCAGGGAGAGAGTTCCATAGCCGGGGGGCCACCACAGAGAAGGCCCCGTCTCTCGTCCCCACCAAACGAGCCTGCGAAGATGGTGGGACCGAGAGCAGGGCCTCTCCGGACAGGCCTACCCCCCCCCCCCCCCCCCCCCCCCCCATCACCCCAAGGGACTCAGAGTGGCTTACATGAGGCCAAGCCCAACAACAACACATCAATAAAAACAACATGGAATTAAGCAAAATAAACAATACAATTAATAGAACTCACACATAGACAATAACACACAAGGATTTAAAAACCTATGGCCGGGCCAAATGTAATAGTTAAAACTTTAAAATAAATGCTTTCAGTGATCGACTGCTACATATGGTTGTATGCCATATTTGATTGAGCATTTTGTTGTGTTGGTTTGTATTAATTTGCAAATTATAATTATTATAATAAGAGAATAAAAAAGGAAGGCATCAGATTGTGTCTGATTCTGGAAAGTAAGCAGGATCAGGTATGGCTAATACGTGGATGGTGAGCCACCAAGGAATACCAGTTACTGTAGGCTATATTTGAAAAGTAAGGGCCGCAGTGGCACAGCAGGTTAAACTGCTAAGCTGAAAACTTGCTAAACGGAAGGTCGGTGATTCGAATCCACAGATGGTGTGAGCTCCCGTTGTTAGCCCCAGCTTCTGCCAACCTAGCAGTTCGAAAACATACAAACGTGAGTAGATCAATCAGTACTGCTTCAGTGGGATGGTAACGGTGCTCCATGCAGTCATGCAGTCATGTTGGCCACGTGGCCTAGGAGGTGTCTATAGACAATGCCAGCTCTTCAGCTCAGAAATGGAGATGAGCACCATTCCCCAGAATTGGTCATAACTAGACTTAATATCATCATCATCATCATCATCATTTAATTACTTATTAATTGCCCTCCATCCGAGAATGCTCCAGGCGATTTACAGCTAAATTGTAAAAGATAAAATATATACATACAAAAATTAAAAATTAACAGAGATCGAATGCTCTAGTAAAAAGCCAGGTCTTAAGTGCTAGAGTAAAAGGTCCTAAGTCACGCATGGCTCTCATGTAGGCGGCAAGGAATTCCACAAGGCAGGGGCAGAAATAGAAAAAGCCCATCTGCATCTGGTCCTTTCCAAGTGCACGTCTCTAGGACCCGGTATATAGAGTAAGTCACGTTGGGCTGGTCGTTGTGACCTCCGATGATGGTACCTAAGGTACGATGGACCCTGGCCGTAAAGAGTTTTAAAGGTCAGAACTAGCATCTTATACAGGCCACGGTACTCAGTTGGAAGCCAATGTAAATGTTGCAGCACTGGAGTTATATGGCATGTCATGGGCGTTCTTGTGAGTAACCTGGCTGCCACATTCTGAACAATACGGATCTTTCAGGTCGTAGACATAGGAAGGCCCACATACAGGGCGTTGCAATAGTCCAGCCTAGACGTGACAGTGGCATGGATGACAGTTGCCAGAGCCTCGTCAGATAGGTAGGGTGCCAGTTGCCTCGCTTGTCGTAGATGGAAAAAGGCCTGTTTGCTGGCAGCAGCGACCTGAGCTTCCATTGTCAGCTGTGAATCCAGGATGACACCTAAGCTCTTAACAGTGTTCGATGGAGATAGGGCGGCACCATCGAAGGTGGGTAACGGAGGAGTCAGACCTGCCGGGCGGCCATGCCAGGGAATCTCAGTCTTCGCTGGGTTCACCTTCAGTCTGCTAGCACGTAGCCAGTTCGACAGAGCTCCCAGACATAAAGTGAAATTGTCTGGAATTGACGTTGCTCCAGGCGCAGAAGGAGTTGGGTATCGTCTGCATATTGGTAGCAGTCGAGGCCGAAACTCCGAGCCAAACTAGCAAGGGGTCTAACGTAGATGTTAAAGAGAAGAGGAGAGAGAATTGCACCTTGGGGGACCCCACATAGGAGGGGGGATCTATCGGAGACTTAATCCATGTACTCCACGCGTTGGCTCCGGTTCCGGAGAAATGAGTTGAACCAATTTAGGGCCTGACCCCGAACTCCGGACATGGCAAGACGGTGAATCATTAGATCGTAGTTGATGGTGTCAAACGCTGCGGTAAGGTCGAGAAGTACCAGTAGTGCGGATCCACCATTGTCAGACTGGCGACGGTGCACACACATATACATATACACAAGCACACACATATACACAATATACATATACACAAATAATATTTTTTTTATCATGTCAGGAGCGACTTGAGAAACTGCAAGTCGCTTCTGGCGTGAGAGAATTGGCCCGTCTGCAAGGACGTTGCCCAGGGGACGCCCGGATGATTTGATGTTTTTATCATCCTTGTGGGATGCTTCTCTCTTGTCCCCGCATGAGGAGCTGGAGCTGATAGAGGGAGCTCATCCGCCTCTCCCCAGATTCGAACCTGCGACCAGTCAGTCTTCAGCCCTGCCAGCAGAGGGGTTTAACCCACTGTGCCACCAGGGGCTCCTGTAATAATAATAATAATAATAATAATAATAATAATAATAATACTTTATTTATACCCCGCCACCATCTCCCCAAGGGGACTCGTGGTGGCTTAGACTAGGACACGAAACAATGGCTTCAAATTACAAGAAAGGAGATTCCACCTGAACATGAGGAAGAACTTCCTGACTGTGAGAGCCGTTCAGCAGTGGAACTCTCTGCCCCGGAGTGTGGTGGAGGCTCCTTCTTTGGAAGCTTTTAAACAGAGGTTGGATGGCCCTCTGTCAGGGGTGATTTGAATGCAATATTCCTGCTTCTTGGCAGGGGGTTGGACTGGGTGGCCCATGAGGTCTCTTTCAACTCTTTGATTCTATGATTCTATGGAGTTCATCTGTAATGGCAACCAGGACTGTCTCTGTCCCATGACCCGAGCAAAAACCTGACTGGAAAGGGTCCAGACCAGCTGTGTCATCCAGGAATTGTTGCAATTGTCCCAGTACAGCCCGCTCTATCACCTTGCCTAAGAATGGCAGATTAGAAACAGGACGGTAATTGGCATCCAAGCTAGGTTTCTTTAACAAGGGACGAACCCTTGCCTCTTTTAGGTTGTCCGGAAAAAAAACCCCTGTTCAAGAGAGCCATTGATTATACTGCACAACGGATCGAGTAGACCTTCCAAGCAGCTCTTGATCAGCCAAGAGGGGCACGGATCAAGAGAACAGGTGGTTGCTTTTGCAGTAGCCAGAATTCTGGCAACATTTTCCGTGTGAAGCGGTGTAAATTGATAGAAGATAGGCTCGCTAAGCGGCCACAAGGTCTCCAGCTCACTCAAAGTGTTGACTGTGGGAGGGAGTTCCTGCCGAAGCATGGTAATTTTGTTGGTGAAAAATTCCTGGAATGCCAAAGCTGTAATAGCCATAGTTGTTGGGTTCTGGACTAAAGAAGCCGGACTAATCAAGGCACGAACGATTTTGAATAACTTTTAATATCAAGGGGAAACCTTTACTTTGCCTTCTTTTCAAATATAAGTAATGTCAAACCGCCTCCGTGTATTCCTTGCCTAAGGAAGTGCTACAAAATACATGGAATTATAAGTCAACAGACTTACCTGAAGGCGCAGGTGCATGGACAGTATATACACCCACATAAATATATGCATTGCAACAGTGATGGGACTCAAATTATCACTTCAGTAGGCAGATATGTTTGGGTCCAACCTGTTTGACTGCAAATGCCTGCAGCCCTGGTCAACATAAAAACGCTGAGGAACAATTAAGGCTGCAGCCCAAAATTTTGAGAAATATCCACTTCCCACTGGATATTATTTTCTATTGGATTTCTTTCCAAACTGCAGGGTTCCCAATATCTATATCTACCATGAACAGCTATACGCCAAATGGCACAAAGACCATACTTTTCTTTGACTTGCATTTTTGCACACCTGTCTGCTAATAAAAAGGGAAAGAACCCCAGTCAAAAGCATCTCTCTGTCTCTCCAGGAAGTTAACAGTCTGATTTCATATGGCTAAGCAAGTTAAAGGGATTATTGGAAGGTGCTATGTATTCTTTGTATGTATGCAATTCTTAATAATAGGTGTTTGCCTCCTGAAAACATCACACTGGAGCCCCTTCTTGGTTATTATGCTTCTGCACATACTTGTGATTCCTATGGTGAGAGGAAGTAGAGGCAGAGAAGGCCCTGTTAACTACTCTGTCAACAAATGCATACTATTTGATGACATGATAGCAACAGTTTTGGACAGCAGTGGCTCCCAAAGTGACCCATTTAAGGTGGAATCAGGTGTCAAAAAGGGATGTGTTATTGCCCCAACCTTATTTTCCATCTTCATCGCTATGATACTTCATCTTGTTGACGGGAAGCTTCCCACCGGAGTGGAAATCATCTACCAGACAGATGGCAAGATGTTTAACCTCAGCAGACTGAAAGCCAAAACCAAGGTTACAACATGTTATAGAACTCCAGTATGCTGATGACAACGTCATCTGTGCGCATTCAGAAAAAGACCTACAAGCCACTCTAAACACCTTCACAGAAGCATATGAGAAGCTCAGCCTGGCATTGAACATTGAGAAAACCAAAGTGCTCTTCCAGCACTCACCAGCCAATCCCTCTCCAATGCCAGAAATACAGCTTAATGGTGTAACATTCATAGAATCAAAGAGTTGGAAGAGACCTCATGGGCCATCCAGTCCAACCCTCTGCCAAGAAGCAGGAATATTGCATTCAAAGCACCCCTGACAGATGGCCATCCAGCCTCTGTTTAAAAGCTTCCAAAGAAGGAGCCTCCACCACACTCCGGGGAAGAGTTCCACTGCTGAACGGCTCTCACAGTCAGGAAGTTCTTCCTCATGTTCAGATGGAATCTCCTCTCTTGTAGTTTGAAGCCATTGTTTCGCGTCCTAGTCTCCAGGGAAGCAGAAAACAAGCTTGCTCCCTCCTCCCTGTGGCTTCCTCTCACATATTTATACATGGCTATCATATCTCCTATCAGCCTTCTCTTCTTCAGGCTAAACATGCCCAGCTCCTTAAGCCGCTCCTCATAGGGCTTGTTCTCCAGACCCTTGATCATTTTAGTCACCCTCCTCTGGACACATTCCAGCTTGTCAATATCTCTCTTCAAGTGTGGTGCCCAGAATTGGACACAATATTCCAGGTGTGGTCTAACCAAAGCGGAATAGAGGGGTAGCATGACTTCCCTAGAACTAGACACTATGCTCCTTAATCCAATTAGAAAATGTTTATCATTTCTGCTACTTTGGCAGCCACCTCCCCACCAAAGTCAACATCGACACCGAAATACAACACCGCCTGAGCTCTGCGAGTGCAGCATTTTTCCAAATGAAGCAGATAATGTTTGAGGACAGGGGCATCCGTAGGGATACCAAGCTATTGTTCTCCTAACCCTGCTGTATGCCTGCAAAACGTGGACTGTCTACAGACGTCACATGCAACTCCTGGAACAATTCCTTCAGCGCTTCTTCTGGAAAATCTTGCAAAACTTTTAGGAAATCAAGCAGACAAACATCAGCGTGCTGGAAGAAGCAAAGACCACCAGCATTAAAGCGATGGTCCTCTGCCATCAACTCCGCTGGACTGGCCACGTTGTCCGGATGACCGACCACCGTCTCCCAAAGTGGTTGCTCTACTCCAAACTCAAGAATGGAAAACAGAATGTTGGTGGACAGGAAAAGAGATTTAAAGATGGGCTCAAAGCCAACCTTAAAAAAAAAAATTGTGGTATGAAATTTTGCCTTGGCATTTTAATGATGATATTTTTAATTATCTTTTAACTTAATCAAGTTTGAATGTATGCTAGTTCACTATTATGGGAGTCTTAGGATAGTGATTATTGTCTATTTGTGCACGTTTCTGTTTTTGTTTTTAATGTTGATACGGCCAATGGACTAATCAATAAATTTTGCTTGCCTGCTTGCTTGCCAACCTTAAAAACTCTGGCATAGACACTGAAAACTGGGAAGCCCTGGCCTTTGAGTGCTCCAGCTGGAGGTTAGCTGTGACCAGCAGTGCTGCAGAATTTGAAGAGGCACAAATGGAGGGCAAAAAAGAGAAATGTGCCAAGAGGAAGGCACATCAAGCCAACCCCGACCGAGACCGCCTTCCACCTGGAAAACAATGCCCTCACTGCGGGAGAAGATGCAGATCAAGAATAGGGCTCCACAGTCACCTACGGATCCATCAGAACACTGATCCTGGAATACTATCCTACTCGGCCAACAAGGGATCACCTAAGTGAAGTGACTATTGTTTGTAATAAAAACGACCAAAAAAAATGCTGCGACAGATTGATAGAACCCTATCCTTAACGCCAGGCCCTTCCTTGAGTTTACTCACGCTTTACTGAGTTCACGGAACGAAGTGGGGAATGCAATATATAGCCTCTCTCTATCCATCTTAAGGGTGGCAATTCAGATAGCAAGTGTGAAAGTCAAGGGAAGGTTATGCCCTGAATGGGAGAGGGATGAGTGTTTGTTAGAGGGATGGACTGGAAAGACCCAGACTGAAATCCCTGAACACTCATGAAGCTTACTGGGTGAGTCAGGGCCAGTTATTCACTGGCAGCCTAACCTTCCTCTCATCCTAACCAGGTTATTGGGAGGTTAAAGGAGCAGGGACGAAAGAAACTGCGTAAACAAGTGCGAACTACTTGGGGCAAAGGAATTGTGAGAAATCTCCCATTAACATGCATTTCATTTCACATTCTTACTTGTAAACCGTCGAGTTGGGAGTTCAGCACGGAACAAAGGACATTTAAACTCAGAGAAATTAAAAAAAGTGGAATATCACGCAGATGCCTGGAAATAAATATTCTGCTACTTTCGTTTCCCATATATGGCAGTTCATATTATAGAATCATAGAGTTGGAAGACACCTTGCGGGCCATCCAGTCCAACCCCAATTCTGCCAAGAAGCAGGAAAATTTAATTCAAAGCACCCCTCACAGATGGTCATCCAGCCTCTGCTTAGTAAAGGTAAAGGACATTAAGTCCAGTCCTGTCCGACTCTGGGGTGTGGTGCTCATCTCCATTTCTAAGCCGAAGAGCCGGCGTTGTCCACAGACACCTCCAAAGGCATGTGGCCGGCATGACTGCATGGAGCACCGTTACCTTCCCGCCAGAGCAGTACCAGCAATATGTCCCTAAATGCACTTTATTAGTGATCTAGGATTTTCTGCACACCCCATTCTTCTCCGAAAATTCTATCCTAGTTATTTCACCTGGTCATGCTCAGCATTATTTTTAAAATGTTAACTATTACATTTGGCCCAGTCATATGTTTTTTAAATGTTGTTGTGTTATCATTGATGTTTACTGCTTATTTTCTGTTGATGAGTTTTATTTTATTGTTTTGCATTACTGTTGTTTTTTGCTGATGTATTGTGGGCTCGGCCTCATGTAAGCCACACCGAGTCCCTGGGGTGATGGTAGCGGGGTACAAATAAAGTATTATTATTATTATTATTATTATTATTATTATTACCTATTGATCTACTCAAATTTGCATGTTTTCAAACTGCTAGGTTGGCAGAAGCTGGGGCTGACAGCGGGAGCTCACGCCACTCCCCAGATTCGAACCTGCGACCTTTCGCACAAAAGCCTCATAGAACTAGCGAATGACCGTATCACCTAAGTTGCATGTAGAGAGCAGATTTTAATTTTTTTGTCATGTCAGGAGCGACCTGAGAAACTGCAAGTCGTTTCTGGTGAGAGAATTGGCCGTCTGCAAGGATGTTGCCCAGGGGACGCCTGAATGATTTGATGTTTTTTATCATCCTTGTGGGAGGCTTCTCTCATGTCCCTGCATGAGGAGCTGGAGCTGATAAAGGGAGCTCATCCGCCTCTCCCCGGATTCGAACCTGCGACCTGCCGGTCTTTAGTCCTGCCAGCACAGGGGTTTAACCCACTAATTACTCAAGCATAAATTGAACAATCATAATCCTTGAAAGGTGGAAGCTCAAGCCGCTCCTTGGATTAGAACCTGTGATCTTTCAGTCAACAAGCTCAGCAGCTCAGCGCTTTAACCCACTATGCCACCGGGGGTTCCAGCCTCGGCTTAAGAGCCTCCAAAGAAGGAGCCTCCACCGCACTCCAGGGCAGAGTTCCACTGCTGAACAGCTCTCACAGTCAGGAAGTTCTTCCTAATGTTCAGATGGAATCTCCTTTCTTGTAGTTTGAAGCCACTGTTCCGTGTCCCAGTCTCCAGGGCAGCAGAAAACAAGCTTGCTCCCTCCCCCCTATGACTTCCCCTCATATTTATACATGGCCATCACATTGAAGACGGAGATCCTTTGGATGGGTCACTCGGACGGAGGAGTGATCCGGTTCCCTACCCGGGATGTGACATTATGCCCGTCATCTTTGGTAAAGAGTCTGAGAGTCCTTTTAGGCCCTCTGCTGACGATGGAGGCCCAGGCCTCCGCTGCGAGCAGAGTCGCATTTTTCCATCTGTGTCAGGTTGGCATCTGGCTCCCTATCTGTCCAGGGACGACCTGGCCATGGTGATCCAGGCTACGGTCATCTCAAAGTTGGACTACTGTAACGCCCTCTACATAGGCCTGCCTTTGTCGGTGATCCGGAAACTTAAAACTAGTGCAAAATGCTGCTGCCTGGCTTCTTGCAGGGGCTCCAGCAAGGTGCCACATCACAGTCTTGCAGCAACTGCACTGGTTGCCAATTGAGCCCCGGATTACCTTCAAAGACTGATTAGAGAGATGGGCAAAAACTAACAAAATGAAGTTCAACAGTGACAAATGCAAGATACTCCACTTTGGCAGGAAAAACGAAATGCAAAGATACAGAATGGGGGACAATGCCTGGCTTGAGAGCAGTACGTGTGAAAAGATCTTGGAGTCCTCGTGGACAACAAGTTAAACATGAGCCAACAATGTGATGTGGCGGCAAAAAAGCCAATGGGATTTTGGCCTGCATCAATAGGAGCATAGTGTCTAGATCTAGGGAAGTAATGCTACCCCTCTATTCGCTTTGGTTAGACCACACCTGGAATATTGTGTCCAATTCTGGGCACCACAATTCAAGAGAGATATTGACAAGCTGGAATGTGTCCAGAGGAGGGCAACTAAAATGATCAAGGGTCTGGAGAACAAGCCCTATGAGGAGCGGCTTAAGGAGCTGGGCATGTTTAGCCTGAAGAAGAGAAGGCTGATAGGAGATATGATAGCCATGTATAAATATGTGAGAGGAAGCCACAGGGAGGAGGGAGCAAGCTTGTTTTCTGCTTCCTTGGAGACTAGGACGGAACAATGGCTTCAAACTACAAGAGGAGATTCCATCTGAACATGAGGAAGAACTTCCTGACTGTGAGAGCCGTTCAGCAGTGGAACTCTCTGCCCCGGAGTGTGGTGGAGGCCCCTTCTTTGGAAGCTTTTAAACAGAGGCTGGATGGCCATCTGTCAGGGGTGATTTGAATGCAATATTCCTGCTTCTTGGCAGGGGGTTGGACTGGATGGCCCATGAGGTCTCTTCCAACTCTTTGATTCTATGCAAGTGCTGATTCTTACCTTTAAGGCCTTATATGGTCTGGGGCCGGAGTACCGGAGGGACCGCCTCACCCCCTACCAACCCCCGAGATCACTCCGTTCAGACGATCAGAATCTCCTTGAAGTTCCCAATTTTAGGACCTTTCACCTGATGTCTACTAGGTGTAGAGCATTCACGGTGGTGACTCCTTACCTGTGGAATGCCTTGCCAGTGGAAACATGAGCTCTCCAAGACTTACTATCTTTTCGTAGAGCTTGTAAAACTTATTTATTTAGGCTGGCATTTGAATCTTGCTGACTGAATTTTTTCTTTGATTTTAAATATAATGTGTCGCATACGTATATTGTAAATCGCTCAGAGCCTTCGAGGAGTGGCGGTATATAAAATTGATTAATAAATAAAAATAGATAAATTGATAAAATGAATTTCCAGAAACCAAAGCAATTGTGGCATATTCATTTATTTAAATTCACTTCACAGGGGGAAAGGCATACAAAGATTAAAAACAAGTCTAAACTTTTAAAGTGTCTCTTTCTTTTAAAGCTGACAGAACCAGAAACACACACTCGTGGATTAAAACAGGGAAGGGAGCGGACCTAAACAGTAAATAAGACACATTTGGCAAGAAAGCTATCCAGCAACAGAACACAATTCATCGCAATTTGAGGTAAAAAACCAAAAACAAAACAAAACAGAAATGCAATGCAGAGCACTGAACAATTTTTTCGCTATTTAAAACATTAACCTGGAAATCAAACTCAAAATGACACAAAATTTATGAGAAAGAAATAGAAGGCATTCCAGAAGTAACTTATTAAAGAAGAAACAACTTAGAGGTTTTTAAGTCAAGTGCAAGAAGCAAATTCACCCACCCCACCCATTCATCCACCACACATACTAGCTTTCTATTAAGCTTTATTAATTTTTTAAACATTTGAAAACTGACCCATCTGATGCCTCATTTTGTTTCACTTATGACCAGGTCACAAGTAATTCCTAGCTTTTGTAGGTACCATTGAAACAAACAGCAGAAAAGCTCAACAGCGAGGGAAGGGGTTCACTCGTAAAGGCAAGAATAAAGAGGTCTTGTCTCTCATTTAACAATCTGATTAGAAACACATACAGAAAAATCAAAGGCCACAAACCAGACATCAGTATTGTGCCTGATTCACAATTTTCCTATTCTCTCATCCCAGTAGAAGTAAGGCTAACAGAAAAGCTGCAGCGTGCAAGAAACCAACACACACTAGGCCTGGTTCTAAAGTACATACAAAACTAAAGTTCTGGTGGTGAAAATGTCAGAACTCTTTCAAAATTTAATTATTATTTCATTATTGGAGATTTTTATGACAACCAATTAGGAACTGTCATTTATAATGAAATTTTGAGAGTTTTGTTAGAGTTCTGAAATTTTCACCACCAGAACTTTAGTTTTGTAATCACTTTAGAACCATGCATTGAACAGGCCTACCACACACTTAAATCAACAAGCAAACAGGCTGCTTTGCACTGGAATTATGGGGCCCTTAAAGAATATTTGTACCTGGGTCAGATTTCGGACAAAGATTAAATTGTTACTATGCAACACATATACATGCACACCAACACATACAGTCCAGAACTGTCATTTTCTACAGTGCATTTGTGAACAATGCTTCCAAATACTACTCAAGTGCCCTTCACACTTAAAGAGACATCCTATATCGGGATTCTGGAGTGAACAAGCTGTAATCATATACTTGGGTTGAGGACAAAAGGTCTATTTAGTGGTAGAATTGTGAGCTGACAATACAAAGAAATAAGTGCTCTTAAACAGTTCAGCCTCTGAAAAAGATGTGAGAGGATATATTTCCATCCTAATATTATGTCGAGTGGTTGAGGAAGGCTCAGTTCCACTGCCAGACTCTTGGAACATCTTTAACAGGGCATTGCATTTGCAGTGTTTCTCAGTCTGGGGGTCGGGACCCCTGGAGGGGTCGCAAGGGGATGTCAGAGAGGTCACCAAAGACTATCAGAAAACACAGTAGGTGAACTATAAATCCCAGCAACTACAACTCCCAAATGTCAAGGTCTATTTTCCCCAGCCTCCACCCACGTTCAAATTTGGGCATATTGAATATTTGTGCCAAATTTGGTCTGCATCCATCACTGAGTCCACAGTGCTCTCTGAATGTAGGTGAACTATAACTCTAAAGGTCAGTGCCCACCAAACCCTTCCAGTATTTTCTGTTGGTCATGGGAGTTCTGTGTGCCAGGTTTGGTTCAATTCCATCGTTTGTGGAGTTCAGAATGATTGCTGATTGGAGGTGAACTGTAAACCCCAACAACTACAACTCCCAAATAAGAAGTGAGAGATTCTGTGTATGGGGAGAACAAACAGTGGAAGACACTGAACATTTTTTGATTAACTGTTCAGTGAGACAGATATTTACATCCAATATTATCCAACTGCAGGTCCCCCAACAGAAATGATATTCTGACATCCCTCTTGCAAGGTCAGGAAAGATCCAGCATAATCAGAGTAAGCCTTTTTATTCTGAAAGCTATTAAGAAAAGAATAGATTTCCTGAAAGAAGAACCAGGAAAATAAAATTCTGACTATAAATAGAAGGTCAGCTGCTGTCCTCACCTTTTTGCCTTGTTTTTTTACTCGTGTTCCATTTTGAAATGGTCATATGACTGGTCAAATAAATAAATATTATTATTATTATTATTATTATTATTATTATTACAACTCCCAAATGACAAAATCAACCCCCTTCAATCCCACCAGTATTCAAATTTGGGCATATTGGGTATTTCTGCCAAATTTGGTCCAGTGAATGAAAATGCATACTGAATATCAGATATTTACATAATGATTCATAACAGTAGCAAAATTACAGTTATGAAGTAGCAACGAAAATAATGTTATGGTTGGGGGTCACCACAACAGGAGGAACTGTATTAAAGGGTCGTGGCATTAGGAAGGTTGAGAAACACTGCATGATAGTGACCTTATTTGTTAAGATTCTTTCCAAAGAAGCCTGGCAGAGAAAAACAGATCAAAATATTCCCAAATTCTTTCAAACAGTAGACTTCCAATCATGTTATCTTTGGTCTAAATATCAGAAATGGGCCAGAAACTGAACAAAAGGAAACCACGGAGTATGGTTATTCCTCCACGCCTGTCCTGATGTATCTTGAGATCATTTTTCAATATTGCCACCTACACACGGACAGACGTCTAATAGGTATGCCCAGAAAACCACCCTTCAACTAGTGCAACGGATCAAAAAAAGGAGCTGTTTCAATACACATTCCACAGCCTTCCTTCATGTCAACTCATACATGCTGCATCAGCTACGAAAGCAGTACAAGGGACCTTAAGAATTAAAGCTTGGTCAACAGACAAGGCACCCTCTAAGTACAACTCTCAGGTCAATACAGTCGATTAAGTTTCACATCACTTGAATGGGTGGACAGAGATACAGTAAGATCCCTCGTTGTCTCTTCTGTCATAATTGGGGAGAAAACAATACAGGTCTCAAGAGCATGAAAGGGGTACAAACAGCTGAGGATTTCACCAAAGTGCATGTGCACAATTAGGAGCACTTCTGTTCTTCCTTCCCGCTCAGCACAGCCAAGAGGCGTCAAGCTGTACTACAAAAGGCAGAACACTGCTCAGGTTTCTCTAGGCTCATTTTCAGGACAAGTCCACACTGAACCAGTCATTAGGCTGGAACTTCTGGGTTTGACTTAGATCTAAACAAAAAAAAGAAGGAATTTTAAATTACTCAGTAAGACTGAATTATAAGTGAAGTGATAGCACTTTACATTAGCTTTAATCTGACAAAAATACTTGAATGTATTGTCGAAGGCTTTCATGGCCGAAATCACTGGGTTGTTGTAGGTTTTTTCGGGCTATATGGCCATGTTCTAAAGACATTTTCTCCTGACGTTTCGCCTGCATCTATGGCAAGCATCCTCAGAGGTAGTGAGGTCTGTTGGAACTAGGAAAGAGTTTATATATCTGTGGAATGACCAGGGTGGGACAAAGGACTCCTGCCTGTTGGAATGCTGGACCACTCCAACAACCACCATGTCATACTACACAGAGAAGCCACTGAAATCCACAAGCATGTGGACAATTTCAACAGATGGGAGGAAACAATGAAAATGAACAAAATCTGGCTACCAGTATTAAAAAACTCTAAAATTACAACAGCACTACAACAGAGAGGAAACAAACAAGGACATCTAATCACCTCTCAACAAAGGATTGCTCCAGGCACTGCCAGGCAATCAAATGCTAATCAAGGTGGTCAGTTGAAACATTCACACCTGGCTCCAACAGACAGGAGTCCTTTGTCTCACCCTGGTCATTCCACAGATATATAACCCCTTTTACCTAGTTCAAACAGACCTCACTACCTCTGCGGATGCTTGCCATAGATGCATGCGAAACGTCAGTAGGAAAACCTACAACAACCCAAAAATACTTGATGTTGGGAAAGGTTAGAGGCACAGTGTGCATCTACACTGTAGAATTAATGTAGTTTGATACAACATGTTTTTAATTATTTTTATTGGTAAATAACATAAAACAAAGAAATATTGGACATACAAATATTTAAAATATCGTATACATTCCTAAGGTATTTTCCTTATTACAGCGAAAGTGGGAGAACATCATAAAGAAAAAGTGTAAAGACTAGGAAAAAATAGGAGAAAGAAAGGGAAAAAAAGATAAGAAAAATATCTGACAGACATACATACACTAATTTTCCATTGTTAATTAACTCTTTTCCCACAAATTCCTAATAAAAGTGTCGCCTTGTGTGTGTCTATAAGCTTAACCGAGACATTTCTTTATCCTACGTTTACAATAATTTGTAATTGTTCTTTTTTTAGAAATTTAATAAAGCTACTCCAATCCGTTCTGTTTGTTCTTGGTCTATTTTGGGCAAGTTTTTGGGTCAAGAGGTCCAACTTTTAACTGCCATGATTTACTGCTATGGAATCATGAGAGTTAATAGTTCTGTAAGAAGCGGGACTGTGGCGCAACTGGCTAGGTGTCAGCTGCATTAAGATCACTACTGACCAAAAAGTCATGAGTTCAAAGACTGCCCGGGTCACAGTGAGCTTCCGACCAATTTGTGTAGCTTGCTGTCAACCTTTGCAGCCTGAAAAACAGTTGCATCTGTCAAGTAGGAAATTTAGGTACCGCTTAGTCAGGGAGGCTAATTTATGATGCCATAAAAATCTTCAGCAAGCATGCAAAGAATGAGGAAGTACTTCATCAGTGTCACAAATGGATGGTGAAGCGACAGCTCCCCTGGTGGCCAGAATACTCTCATAAAAAAGCTGGAATATTAAATAGCCTCTGTGTGTCTGTCTATATATGTTGTGTGTCTATGGCATTGAATGTTTGCCATGTATATGTACATTGTAATCCACCTTGAGTCCCCTGCGGGGTGAGAAGGGTGGAACATAAATACTGCAAACAAACAAACAAACAAACAAACAAATAAATAAATGTAAAACCTTCTCTGCCAAAGACTACTGGTATCTCCTAGGATATCATTGAACCAGGGCAGTTAAAGTGCATTAATTCTGTAGTGTAGATGAATCCTATGTGATTCAGTCTTTAGAAACAGAGGCAACTGGATTCGCAATGGCCATACAAACACCATGACCTGCCCAATTATTACTAAAGTTGAATATACCATATATCATCCAGATAGCCTAGAAAACTATACTGGGGCAGTCAGTGGTTGTGATGCATATTAATACCAGGTTGTTGTAGGTATTTTAGTGACCTGACTACCTCTGAGGATGCGTGCCATAGATGCAGGCAAAACGTCAGGAGAAAATACCTCTAGAACGTGGCCATATCGCCCGAAAAATACGTACAACAACCCAGTGATTCCGGCCATGAAAGCCTTCGACAATACATTTTAATATAATTTGCAAAGTCTTGAGGTCCTCAAGCTTTTAAACTGAATGTTGGGCAAAAATAAATCGAAGCCAAGAAGCATCTGATTTGGACTAAATCTACTTCTACTGACCAAAAAACTTAAAAATAGGCAGTGCCTCTCAAATAAGGAATCTGGTAAAATAAGATGGAGGTTTAAGAGAACCAAATTTATTCTAGATGTGCTTATTTAAAAATACAATACAGTAATGTAAACCAGGAACAAGACAGCAATTGCTATAAGCCATGAAGGACTGCCCCACAAACCAATATATAGCGATATATAGCATTATATTCTACATACATATACATTTCAAATTACAAGCTTCTGTAAGAAGCCATTTCAACTGGGATAAAATGGGGTAAAACTAAAACCAATATGGAACTTGCATTTGTCTTCAGAAGAGCTGCTTAGAACTTACAATGCAGGATCTTACCTTTTGATCTAGTCGCTGATAGTCACTGGATTTTGGTCTTCGGATTACCTTGGACTTTTTCCCTTCTAGTGCAAAGGCAATGATCTTTGAAGGGAGAAAAATAGGCAGATAAACAGAGTTTAAATTATGCATACTAGCCTTTTATATTAAAATATGCAAGTCTGTCTGGTACATTTCTTTATCTCATATTTTATTTATTTTTATATTTATTTTTATTTATTTACAGCATTTTTACTCTGCCCTTCTAACCCCCCCCGGGGGGGGGGGATGACTCAGAGCGGCTTTATCTAATACTAGCTGTCCCCTGCCACGCATTGCTGTGGCCCAGTCTGTTGATCTGGAAAATAAAGTAATGAGAATATATGTAATTTCTTTTTGCTTGTGGTTAAACAGTATTTCTTGCTGTTTCTTTGTCAGTGTTGATGTGGAGAGTGTCTGGTTTGTCCACCCTGGAACATGCAAGATATCATTGTCCTTCTTTAAGGGTCCCTTTTAAATCTATGATACTATATCTGTGTGTGTGAATCATATCTATCTATCTATCTATCTATCTATCTATCTATCTATCTATCTATCTATCTATGGCTGGATGACTCTTTGTCAGGAGGACTTTGATTACGTTTTCTTGCCCGGATGAAGGGAGTTGGGTTGGATGGCCTTAAGTATTTTCTGTTGGCCATGGGAGTTCTGTTGTGGGAAGTTTGCCCCAATTCTGTCGTTCATGGGGTTCAGAATGCTCTTTGATTGTAGGTGAACTATAAATCCCAGTGACTACAACTCCCAAATGTCAAGGTCTATTTCCCCCAAACTCCATCTGTGTTCATATTTGGGCATATGGAATATTTGTGCCAAGTTTGGTCCAGATCCGTCATTGTTTGAGTCCACAGTGTTCTCTGGATGTAGGTGAACTACAACTCCCAAACTCAAGGTCAATGCCCACCAAACCTTTCTAGTATTTTGTATTGGTCATGGGAGTCCTATGTGCCACATTTGGTTCAATTCCATCATTGGTGGAGTTCAGAATGCTCTTTGATTGTAGGTGAACTATAAACCCCAGCAACTACAACTCCCAAATGATAAAATCATTTTTTTTTTAGTGATGGTCACTCCTTGGGTTAGTAGGTGTCCTGTGGCCAAATTTGGCGGCAATTCATCCAGTGGTTTTTGGGTTATGTTAATCCCACAAACGAACATTACATTTTATTTATATAGATGAAATTCTGAAATGCCAAAAAAAAACCCCAAACAAATAAAAAACACCTTTTCTCTTCTCAAACATATGCAAAGGGGAAAAAAAACCTCACTTCTGTCATCACAGCAAAAATTAACACACCAAGTGAATTCAAAACACCTACCTTCCTCTTATTGTGATAAGCAATGTATAGTGCAGCAACAACAATAGCTGTGGTCACCAAGTAGGCAAAGAAATGGCTATTTTCAGATCCATTTTTAGGGGCTGGACCAGCGGGTGAAGTCTTTGCTTCCTCCTTCTCAGGTTGAGAAGCTCCTGCAATCTCCTCTCCCACCTTATCTTCACCAGCCATGTCATCCTCCTCCAAACCATCCTCTTCATCATCCTCATCTTTAGAGACAGAAGTATCAGGTAGGTTGTTTTCAACAGCAGTTGGCAATTTCCCATCTTGTACTGACTTTTCAGGAGTAAATTCTGGTTCAGTTTCACCAGGTTGAGGGGGCTTAAGCTTTGTCAAGATCCCATTTTGGTTGTCTCCATTCTGATCTTCTTTTAGGGGAGGAGCTTCTGGTTCAGCTGCAGTAGATTTATTATCTTCAACTGAAAGTGGTAAGTTCTGAGTGTCCTTGACTTCACTAGAATCTGTTTTTTTAGAAAGAGAATCTGGAACATCAGGCTGAACATTTTCAAGAGTCTCCTTGTCATCTTTAGGATCTGATTTTTTGGAACTAGAATCTGGAACATATGCATCAGGTGGAAGGTTTTGGGGAGTTTCCTGGTCTTCTTTAGGATCTGATTTTTTGGAACTAGAATCTGGAACAGATGCATCAGGTGGAAGGTTTTTGGGAGTTTTCTTGCCATCTTTAGAATCTGATTTTTTGGAAAGAGGATCCGGAACAGGTACATCAGGCTGAAGGCCTTTGGGAATTTCCTTTACATCTTTGGAATCTGTTTTTTTGGAATCTGGAACATCAGGCGGGCCTTTGTTTGGCAAGTCGTCTCCTTCTTCCGCTTTACTATGACCTTGCTTTTGGGCGACAGACTCTAATTCAGATGTATGACTTTGGTTGCTATCAGCAGCAGGTGTAACATGTGAATCAGCCTGGGGAGGTTTGGCATTATTTTGCGAAATCCCACTTTCCTGATGTCTACTAAGCTCTGGATTCTGTACATGAGAACTTGGAACAATCTGTTCTCCATTTTTGGGTTTAATTGATTTCTGACTTTCCTTCGTGTCAGTTTGATCGGTCTTTGAGGTTTCTCCAGATGGGGACGTTCTGGATTCATCATGTGATGTGAGTACTGCAACGCAAAAAAATTAAATTAAAGATACCCACAAAAGTACAGGCAGCCATTTTCACATTGTATGCTGAACAGTGCGCCATTTAAACTTCATGCCAACCCATTTGACACCTCATCTTCATAACTCTAGGAACATATGCAACATTTATTAACTACGTTTTATTGAAATGCCATTAAGGCACAGGCAGGAACTGAATACTGTATTTTAAGGGGTGCCTGGATTTCTTTATTTTAGTATAATAATAGGGGGTGAAGAAATATCTTGTGGCACCTTAAAGATGTCATCTTGGATATAAAGCAAACTTGTAATACACGTAAAACATGTTTAAATCTATTCTTCTATCTTGGGAAAAAATATGTGCGCTCATCTTCCCTGTTTTTCAATGTTGCATTCTTGTTTCAGCTTTAAAATTTTCCCCACCATGACAATGACTATGACCTAGTCCTGTCCAGTTGTTCAGTATGTCTGTTCATTTGAGGTATTGATAATGTGCTTCTGCCAGACAGGGTCCCTAAAACAATGGAAATACATTCTCAGTATTTACCAGTTCTCCAAAAAGAAAATACAAGAAGGGTGAAAATTCCTATATTAATCCATTTCCACATCCAAAAGACCCCATTCTTATACACACAAAACAATAAGGAATCCTGTGTCACGTTAAATATTAAATTAGCTTGTGTTAGGTTCTAATATTGTTTTAATATGTAGAATTTTTCTGGAGTTATAATGTTGGTACTTGTTTGCTTTATGGATATATTGAATGTTTGCCATTGTATGTTGGAGTCCGCCCTGAGTTTAAGATCTTCAGGAGAGGCCCTGCACTGGATCCCACCACCATCGCAAACGCGGTTGGTGGGGATGAGAGGCAGGGCCTTCTCGGGAGTGGCCACCTCCCTCCTGTTCTTTCAGAAGAAAATTGAAGACTTGGCTTTGGGACCAGCTGTTCGATTAGTGGACAGTGGCCATTGGAAAGAAGACTGGGATACTGTGACATTGAATTATAAATAAATAAATAAATAAATAATCCCCAGACTTGGTTTTAACTGGCGTGACTAATCTATTGTTTTCATGAATTGTTTTAATGTATTTGTTGACTATTTGTATGATGACAGCATTGTACGGTGCTTATGTGAGGCCACCCTGAGTCCCCCCCTTGGGGGAGAAGGGCAGGGTAAAAGTGTATGAAATAAATAAATAATAAATATGTGGAAAATATTCTATTTATTTATACCAAAGGATAAAGCTTCCATGAATAAAGCTTCTGAATATCTGATATTTATTTACAATCATTTTACTATTAAAAGACACTTGAATGGCTTATATATGATTATTAATCTCTCTCTCTATATAAAAGGCAACGTATGTATGGGTTGTTGTAACGTATGTGTAGTTCCCTGTCTGTTTATACCACATTGCCTGTTGCTAGGTGAAGTGGCCCTTCGCGTTTATGAGGGAGGAAAGAAGAATAGAGCCACTGAGAGAGTCTTGTTGCTATGGAGACAACCTTGGCCCTCTCAGAGCTGGAGAAGGGAGAAAGTAGGAGAACAGCGGCCTCAATGTCACCCGGGCAGTGCCAGGTATATGTGTGTGTATATATATGTATATAGCCATCCCCTGCCATGCACTGCTGTGGCCCAGTCTGGTGATCTGGAAAATAAAGTACCGTAATGAGAAAGTGTTGGTTTCGAATATATGTAATTTCTTTATGCTTGTGGGTAAACAGTATTTGATTACATTTTCGTGCCCTGGTGAAGGGAGTTGGACTGGATGGCCTTAATTGGTCATAGGGGTTCTGTGTGAGAAGTTTGCACCAATTCTATCATTCGTGGGGTTCAGAATGCTTTTTTATTTTGGTGACGATTCGTCCAGTGGTTCTTGTGTTATGTTAATTCCACAAACGAACATTACATTTTTATTTATATAGACAAGCCATTCCCTGACATGCGTTGCTGTGGTCTAGTTTGTTGATCTGGAAAATAAAGTAATGAGAAAGTGTTGGTTTCTAATATATGTAATGTCTTGATACTTGTGAGTAAACAGTATTTCTTGTTGTTTCTTTGTCAGTGTTGATGTAGAGATTGTCTGGTTTGCCTACTCGGGAATATACAACATATAACTGTCCTTCTTCAGGGGTCTCTTTCAAATCTATGATACTAATATCTGTCATATATGTATATATGTGTGTGTGTGAATCATATCTATCTATATCTATGGCTGGATGGCTCTTGTCAGGAGGGCCTTGATTATGTTTTCTTGCTCTTAAGTATATATTTCCCTATCTATCTATCTCTATGGCTGGACGGCTCTTTGTCAGGAGGGCTTTATGTTTTCTTGCCCTAGTGAAGGAACTTGGACTCAATGGCCTTAAGTATTTTCTGTTGGTCATGGGGGTTCTGCGTGGGAAGTTTGCCCAATTCTATCATTTGTGGAGTTCAGAATGCTCTTTGATCGTAGGTGAACTATAAATCCCAGTAACTACAACTCCCAAATGGAAAGGTCAATTTCCCCCAAACTCCATCTGTGTTCATATTGGGCATTTGGAATATTTGTGATAAGTTTGGCCCAGATTCATCATTGTTTGAGTCCACAGTGCTCTATGGTAGTAGGTAAAGTACAACTCCCAAACTCAAGGTCAATGCCCACCAAACCCTTCTACTGTTTTCTGTTGGGCTTGGGAGTCCTGTGTGCCACATTTGGTTCAATTCCATCATTGGTGGAGTTCAGAATGCTCTTTGATTGTAGGTGAACTATAAACTAGGACACTAAGATCATCAGGGGAGGCCCTGCTCTGTGTCCCGCCTGCATCACAGGCGCGCTTGGCGGGGACGAGAGACAGGGCCTTCTCAGTGGTGGCCCCTCGGCTGTGGAATGCCCTGCCTGCAGATATCAGATCGGCCCCCTCCCTGCTGGCGTTTGGAGGAAAGTGAAGACCTGGCTGTTCGAACAAGCATTTGATTAAACAGTGTAATTGAACATAGTTGTTCATTCGTTCAGTCGTCTCCGACTCTTCGTGACCTCATGGACCAGCCCACGCCAGAGCTCCCTGTCGGCTGTTACCACCCCCAGCTCCCTCAAGGTCAGTCCAGTCACTTCAAGGATGCCATCCATCCATCTTGCCCTTGGTCGGCCCCTCTTCCTTTTGCCTTCCACTTTCCCCAGCATAATTGTCTTCTCTAGGCTTTCCTGTCTCCTCATGATGTGGCCAAAGTACTTCAACTTTGTCTCTAGTATCTTTCCCTCCAATGAGCAGTCGGCTTTATTTCCTGGAGGATGGACTGGTTGGATCTTCTCGCAGTCCAAGGCACTCTCAACACTTTCCTCCAACACCACAGCTCAAAAGCATCGATCTTCCTTCGCTCAGCCTTCCCTAAGGTCCAGCTCTCACATCCGTAGGTTACTACAGGGAATACCATGGCTTTGACTAGGCGGATCTTTGTTGCCAGTCTGATGTCTCTACTCTTCACTATTTTATCGAGACTGGACATTGCTCTCCTCCCAGGAAGTAAGCGTCTTCTGATTTCCTGGCTACAGTCTGCATCTGCAGTAATCTTTGCACCTAGAAATACAAAGTCTGTCACGGCCTCCACATTTTCTCCCTCTATTTTCCAGTTGTCAATCATTCTTGTTGCCATAATCTTGGTTTTTTTGACGTTTAGCTGCAACCCGGCTTTTGCGCTTTCTTCTTTCACCTTGATTTGAAGGCTCCTCAGCTCCTCCTCGCTTTCGGCCATCAGAGTGGTGTCATCTGCATATCTGAGGTTGTTAATGTTTCTTCCAGCAATTTTCACCCCAGCTTTGCATTCATCAAGCCCGCACATCGCATGATGTGTTCTGCATACAAGTTGAATAGGTTGGGTGAGAGTATACAACCCTGCCGTACGCCTTTCCCAATCTTGAACCAGTCTGTTGTTCCATGGTCAGTTCTGACTGTTGCTACTTGGTCCTTATACAGATTCCTCAGGAGAGAGACAAGGTGATTTGGGATGCCCATCCCACTAAGAACTTGCCACAATTTATTATGATCCACACAGTCAAAGGCTTTAGAATAGTCAATGAAGCAGAAGTAGATGTTTTTCTGAAACTCCCTGCCTTTCTCCATTATCCAGCATCCGGATATTGGCAATGTGGTCTCTCGTTCCTCTGCCTTTTCTGAACCCAGCTTGAAATCTGGCCACTCTCGTTCCATGTCTTGCTGGAGTCTTCCTTGCAGGATCTTGAGCCTTACCTTCCTGGCATGAGAAATAAGGGCCACTGTACGGAAGTTGGAGCAGTCTTTCACATTTCCCTTTTTTGGTATGGGGATATAAGTTGAACATAGGAATACGGAATAATGGATGATGAGACTGGACTCTGATTTTACTGTTGAGGCGCTAATGATTGTTATACTGATGTTTAATGATTTATGTTACAATTGTTTTTAATTGCCCTAAACTTGTCTCGTGATATTTTGTATCGATGTTGTTCACTGCTTTGAGTTGCCTGAGGGCTGAGAAAAGCGGTATATAAAGAAAGTAAATAAATAATAAATAAATCCCAGCAACTACAACTCCCAAATGACAAAATCAATGTTTTTGAGTGATGGTCACTCATTGGCCTGATAGGCGTACTGTGTCCAAATTTGGTGGCAATTCGTCCAGTGGTTTTTGAGTTATGTTAATCCCACAAACGAACATTACATTTTTATATACTAGCCGTCTCCTAGTATTATATACTAGCTGTCCCCTGCCATGTGTTGCTGTGGCCCAGTCTTTGTATATGTGTTTTGTATGTCGTATCTATTTGTGTTTATATGTGTGTTTCCATATATATATGTGTATGTGGGTGTATAGATGTTTGTGTATATATGTGTGTGTGCATATATTTGTGTATTTGTTTGCTTATATGTGTACATGCATATTGTGTATATATGTGTTCTTGTCTTATATGAATATTTGTGTGTATAAGCATATGTGCGTGCATATATTTGTGTGTGCATGTGTATATATATATATGTGTGTGTGCATATATTTGTGTATTTGTTTATATGTTTACATGCATATTGTGTATATGTGTGTTCTTGTCTATATGAATATTTGTGTGTTTATGTATATGTGTATGCATGTGCATATGTGTATGTGCATATATTTGTGTATTTGTTTGTTTATATGTGTACATGCATATTGTGTATGTGTGTTCTTGCCTCATATGAATATTTGTGTGTATATATGTGTGTATGTATGTGCATGTGTATATGTGTGTATGTATGTATATTTGTGTGTGCATGTGTATGTGTTCTTGTCTATATGAATATTTGTGTGTATATTTGTGTGTGCATATAAACAAATACACAAATATATGCACACACACACATATATGTGTGTGTGTGCATATATTTGTGTATTTGTTTGTTTATATGTGTACATGCATATTGTGTATATGTGTGTTCTTGTCTATATGAATATTTGTGTGTTTATGTGTTTATCTTAATTTTTGTATGTATGTATTTTATCTTTTATGATTTAGCTGTAAATCATCTAGAGCATTCTCGGATGGAGGGCGATTAATAAGTTATTAAATGATGATGACGATATGTATATGCCTGTATGTGTGCATGTGTATATGTGTATATATATGTGCATGTGTATATGTATATATGTGTGTGTGTGTATATATATATATATACACACACACACACATACATGTGTATGAGTGTATGCATGTGTATATGTATTTGAGTGTATTTGTATATGTTATATATGGTGTATTTTTTGGATTTTTAAGTCTGTTCCGCTGGGTTTGTGTGTCTGTGTGTGTGTTTTAGGGATGATGGACACTCGTTGGACTGTTAATGTATTGTGTCCAAATTTCGTGTCAATTCCCCCAGTGGCTCTTGAGTTATGTTAATCCCACAAACGAACATAACATTTTTATTTATATATATAAATAACACACACACACACACTGCCGTAGTATATTAATAAATATGAGATGAACTTTCATGGCGGACTCATCAGCCACAGAAACGAACAGAAGCCTTTGATGATGCTGCTCTATCTCCATCGCCTACTGTTAAGAGCCTAGGTGTCATTTTGAATTCGCAGCTGACGATGGAGGCTCAAGTTGCTGCTGCCAGCAAACAGGCCTTTTTCCATCTACGACAAGCGAGGCAACTGGCACCCTACCTATCTGACGAGGCTCTGGTAACAGTCATCCATGCTACGGTCACATCAAGGCTGGACTATTGCAACGCCCTGTATGTTGGCCTTCCAATGTCTACGACCCGAAAGCTCTGTATTGTCCAGAATGCTGCAGCCAGGTTACTCACAAAAACGCCCATGAAATGCCATATAACACCAGTGCTGCAGCATCTACACTGGCTCCCAATTGAGTATCGTGGTTTGTATAAGATGCTGGTCCTGACCTTTAAAACTTTATATGGCCAGGGTCCATTGTATCTTAGAGACCGTCTCTCCTTCTACCATCATCGGAGGTCGCCACGACCATCCCAACGCGATTTGCTCTATATGCCGGGTCCTAGGGAAGTGCACTTGGAAAGCACCAGACACAGGGCCTTCTCTATTTCTGCCCCTGCCTTGTGGAATTCCTTGCCCCCCTATTTGAGAGCCATGCGTGACTTAGGGCATTTTATCCTAGCACTTAAGACCTGGCTTTTTACTAGACTCATGTTAATTTTAATATTTGTATGTGTGTGTTTTATCCTGTGTAATTTCTGCTATGTAAATCGCCTGGAGCATCTCGGATGGAGGGCGGTTAATAAGTAATTCAAGATGAGATGAGAAGCGAAAGGGGAAGGGCAGGGGAACATGGGGGAAAGGCCCGAGATCCGTCTCCTCGCGCTCTGACCTGGGCCCTCCTTTGCGGCCTCCTCCGCCTCTGCTTCCTCCGCGCCGCCGCCTGTTCCTCCTCCTGCTGCTGCTGCTGCTCCTCCGCCGGGCTCCAGCGGCGCCGAGGCACCCAAGGCGGCCATTTGGAAAAGGAGGAAGAGCAGAAGGAGGCACCGCCGCGCGCTCGCCATGCCGGCCACGCCGAGACTCTTTTACGCTTCCCGCAACACCTCCGGACGGGAAAAGGAAGTCCGCTCACGTCACATCCGCTGAGGGAGACTCCCCGAGCTTTGGTCTCAGCTCTCGCGAGAATAGGAAGCGCCCTGTCACAGAAAGGGAAGGAGGAAGAGGGGGCGGGGCTTCGTCGATGAGGCGCCCTAGAGCTACGAATGAACTAGAGTGCTGTGAGATGCTTTGATTCTCCACTTGAGCATCCCATCAGGTTCCTTCATGTAGCCATTCATATTGAATTCTATAAAGCCACAAGGACAACAGCACATTTTCTTCACAACTGTCTAGGACAGTGGTTCTCAACCTTCGTAATTCTGCGACCCCTTAATACAGTGCCTCACGTTGTGGTGACCCCCAACCATAAAATTATTATTATTGCTACTTCATAACTGTAATTTTGCTACTGTTATGAATCATAATGTAAATATCTGAAATGCAGGATGTATTTTCATTCACTGGACCAAATTTGGCACAAATACCCAACAACAGCGCTCCATGCTGTCATGTCAGCCACATGACCTTGGAGGTGTCTATGGACAACACCGGCTCTTTGGCCTAGAAATTGAGCACCAACTCCCAGAGTTGGACACGACTGGACTTAATGTCAGGGGAAAACTTTTACCTTACGTTACCCAATATGCCCAAATTTGAATACTGGTGGTGTTGGAGGGAAATTGATTATGTCATTTGGGAGTTGTAGTTGCTGGGATTTATAGTTCACCTACAATTAAAGAGCATTTTGAACTCCACCAATGATGGAATTGGACCAAACTTGGCACACAGAACTCCCACAACCAACGAAAAATACTGGAAGGGTTTGGTGAGCACTGACCTTGAGTTTGGGAGTTGTAGTTCACCTGCATCCAGAGAGCATTGCAGACTCACACAATGATGGATCTAAACCACACTTGGCACAGATACTCAATATGCCCCAATGTGAACACTGGTGGAGTTTGGGGAAAATAGACCTTGACATTTGGGATATGCAGTTGCTGGGATTTATAGTTCACCTGCAACTAAGAGCCCTCACTTCCTCCGCACCCCCGCCAGCCGGTGGGAGAGTGGAGCAGGCGAGGGGCGCCCAAGGAGCCACTTGCCCATCCCTCACCTCCTTCTGCCATCAGAAGGAAGCGAGGGAGGGGTGGATGGCTTCGCGCGTGGCCTAGCCACCTGTGGAGCCGCTTGCCCGTCCCTCGCCTCCTTCTGCCATCAGAAGGAGATGAGGGACAGGTGGATGGCTTCACGCGCAGGAATGCCAGTGGCGAAGGGGGTCGGCCGCCATTTTGGAGGGGGCGTGGCCAGTCAATGCAGCTTCGCGACCCCCAGAAAATGGTCAAACGACCCCCCTAGGGGTCGCGACCCCCAGGTTGAGAACTGCTGGTCTAGGATACTCCACTTGAAGTAATATATTAGAGTTGAAAACCCATTGCTAGGTGAAGTGGCCCTCTGCAGTGTCACTGGTCTAACTGTTGCTAGGTGAAGTGGCCTTCTGCGATGTCACTGGTCTGGCTGTTGCTAGGTGAAGTGGCCCTCTGCATTGTCATTTATCTGGCTGTTACTAGGAGGCCCTCTGTGGTGTCACTGGTCTGACTGTTGCTACGTGAAGTGGCCCTCTGTGGTGGTGTGCTGGCCTTGCTGTTGCTAGATGAAGTGGCCCTCTTATGTCACTGGCCTGTCTGTTGCTAGGTGAAGTGGCCCTCTGCAGTGCCATTGATCTGGCTGTTTCTCGGTGAAGTGGCCCTCTGGGGTACCACTAGCCTTGCTGTTGCTAGGTGAAGTGGCCCTCTGCATTGTCACTGGCCTGGTGTCACTAGGTGAAGTGGCCCTCTGCAGYGYCATTKATYTGGCTGTTGATAGGTGGCCYWCTGCGAGGTCACTGGTCTGGCTGTTGATAGGTGAAGTGGCCCTTTGTGGTGCTGCTGGCCTTGCTGCTGCTAGGTGAAGTGGCCTGGCTGTCGCTAGGTGAAATGGCTCTCTGCAGTGTCATTGATCTGGCTGTTGCTAGGTGAAGTGGCCCTCTGCAGTGTCATTTATCTGGCTGTTACTAGGCGGCCCTCTGTGGTGTCACTGGCCTGGCTATTGCTAGGTGAAGTGGCCCTCTGTGGTGGTGTGCTGGCCTTGCTGTTGCTAGATGAAGTGGTCCTCTGGTGTCACTGGCCTGTCTGTYGCTAGGTGAAGTGGCCCTCTGCAGTGCCATTGATCTGGCTGTTGCTCGGTGAAGTGGCCCTCTGGGGTACCACTAGCCTTGCTGTTGCTAGGTGAAATGGCCCTCTGCATTATCACTGGCCTGGTGTCACAAGGTGAAGTGGCCCTCTGCAGTGTCATTGATCTGGCTGTTGATAGGTGGCCCTCTGCGAGGTCACTGGTCTGGCTGTTGCTAGGTGAAGTGGCCTGGCTGTCGCTAGGTGAAATGGCTCTCTGCAGTGTCATTGATCGGGCTGTTGCTAGGTGAAGTGGCCCTCTGGGGTACCACTGGCCTTGCTGTTGCTAGGTGAAGTGTCCCTCTGCAGTGTCACTGGCCTGGCTATTACTAGGTGAATTGGCCTTCTGCGATGTCACTGACCTTGCTATCACTAGGTGAAGTGGCCCTCGGCAATGTCACTTGGAAAGAATTGTGAGGCATACAAAGTGAATGGGGGAAAGAGCCATAAAGAGGGACACATTGCCATGGAGATCTTGTGAGGTAGGCCCTCTCAAGAGCTGGAGAAGGGAGAAAGAGAAGGAGAAGGAAATAAAAAGGGGGGGAAAGGGGTGAGAAAGAAGGCATGACAGTAGTGTAACAATACCTTAGTAATGCCAGGTGTATACGGTAACATGCACACATCACTACAAAAACACACCTTGCAATGTATTGAGAAGGTATAATAAGAGACAAGAATGTTGCAATTCCATAAACAGATTATTGACAGGTGGTGATACACGCATTACCAGACCTACAGGTGTCTGTGGCCAGGCACATCAGCCCTAGTGGAAGATTGTTGTGCGTGAAGGAGGAGAAATACGCCTTGCATGTCTGTGAATAGGGCGGCCTGCAAAACTCTCTTATTCCAGACAGCCATGTAAGGTCCGCCAAGTTTGTAAAAGTCAGCTCCTTAAGTCTCTAGAAATAGACTCAGCTAAACAATTATCACATAGCACCATCTTGTGGTCTCTGTCGTGTTTTTCTTCTTCTGAGATCATGAAAATCGTGGATGAAATCCTTTTTACAAATTAATTGATGGTTTGGAAATGGTCGGTTTTTGTGATCTCATTGAGGTAGATTCCCTTCGTTCAATCTGTTCTATCCCCAGCCTTGCCCAAAGAAGAGGAATAGCTTAGTTCGCTACCATTGTTATTGTTATGTGTCTCTAAATAATTTCCAGTTGATGATGACCTTAAAACCAACATATCATTGGGTTTTCTTGGCAAGATTGGTTCAGTATGAGGTTGCTGTCACCTTCTTCTACTGGACTGTTTTGACACTCTATGGCAGTGTTTCTCAATCTGGTGGTCGGGACCCGTGGGGTTGCGAGAGGGTTTCGGGGGGGGGGGGGGGGGGGGGGGGGGGGGGGGGGGGGGGGGGGGGGGGGGGGGGGGGGATGTCGCCAAAGACCAACAGAAAACATATTGATAGTCTGAAGATCTCTCCACCTGTCATCTTCCTTTTTGGAAACAGAGGTCGAATCCGCCCTCCTCTGCTGTGATTGGCCGACCTCTCAGCCAAGGAGAAGGTTGTTTTTGAGACGCCAAGCAGGGAGGGGAGAGTAGGTGTGCTCAGCACGTGCCAGCAAGTCTCTTCAAGCTATGGGGGTTCTGCATGGGAAGTTTGGCCCAGTTCTATCGTTGGTGGGGTTCAGGAGGCATTTTGATTGTATGTGAACTATAAATCCCAGCAACTACAACTCCCAAATGTCAAGGTCAATTTTCCCCAAGCTCCATCAGTGTTCACATTTGGGCATATTGAGTATTTGTGCCAAGTTTGGTCCAGATTAATCATTGTTTGAGTCCACCGTGCTCTCTGGATGTAGGTGGACTACAACTCCAAAACTCAAGGCCAACACTCACCAAGCCCAGTATTTTCTGTTGGTCATGGGAGCTCTGTGTGCCAAGTTTGGTTCAATTCCATCACTGGTGGAGTTCAAAATGCTCTTTGATTGTAGGTGAACTATAAATCCCAGCAATTGCAACTCCCAAATGTCAAGGTCTATTTTCCCCAAACTCCACCAGTGTTCACTTTTGGGCATATTGAGTATTCGTGCCAAGTTTGGTCCAGATCTATTTTCTGTTGGTCATGGAAGTTCTGTGTGCCAAGTTTGGTTCAATTCCATTGCTGGTGAAGTTCAGAATGCTCTTTGATTGTAGGCGAACTATAAATCCCAGCAATTACAACTATAAAATTCCATCTATTTTCCCCAATTACCACCAGTGTTTACTTTTGGACATATTGAGTATTCGTGCCAAGTTTGGTCCAGATCTATTTTCTGCTGGTCATGGGAGTTCTGTGTGCCAAGTGTGGTTCAATTCCATCGCTGGTGGAGTTCAGAATGCTCTTTGAATGTAGGTTAATTATGAATCCCAGCAACTACAACTCCCAAATGACAAAATCAATCCCCCCCCCCAACCCACCAGTGTTCAGATTTGGGCGTATCAGGTATTCATGCCAAATTTGGTCCAGTGAATGAAAATACATCCTTCACATCAGATATTTACATTAGGATTCATAACAATAGCAAAATTGCAGTTGTGAAGTAGCAACAAAAATAATGTTATGGTTGGGGGTCACCACAACATGAGGAACTGTGAAGGGGTTGTGGCATTAGGAAGGTTGAGGACCACTGCTTTAGTTGATGCAGTTGTTCTTTTTGTTCTTTAGTCTTGACAATAAATCAACTTTGTGATATTATGGGAAAAAATAATATAAATAATTTTTTGGGTGGAGGTCACCACAACACGAGGAAGTACCCCTCTATTCTGCTTTGGTTAGACCACACCTGGAATGGAGTGGAGTGGAGTGCTACCCCTCTATTCTGCTTTGGTTAGACCACACCTGGAGTATTGTGTCCAATTCTGGGCACCACAATTCAAGAGAGATACTGACAAGCTGGAATGTATCCAGAGAAGGGCGACTAAAATGATCAAGGGTCTGGAGAACAAGCCCTATGAGGAGCGGCTTAAGGAGCTGGGCATGTTTAGCCTGAAGAAGAGAAGGCTGAGAAGGGATATAATAGCCATGTATAAATATATGAGAGGAAGCCACAGGGAGGAGGGAGCAAGCTTGTTTTCTGCTTCCCTGGAGACTAGGACACGGAACGATCGCTTCAAACTACAAGAAAGGAGATTCCATCTGAACATGAGGAAGAACTTCCTGACGGTGAGAGCCGTTCAGCAGTGGAACTCTCTGCCCCGGAGTGTGGTGGAGTCTCCTTCTTTGGAAGCTTTTAAACAGAGGCAGGATGGCCATCTGTCAGGGGTGATTTGAATGCAATATTCCTGCTTCTTGGCAGGGGATTGGACTGGATGGCCCATGAGGTCTCTTCCAACTCTTTGATTCTATGATTCTATGATTCTATGAACTGTATTAAGGAGTCCTAGCATTAGGAAGGTTGAGAAACACTGCTCTATGGCAATACTAATGTAGAAAAAGTCCTTTCAAAGGCATGCACTTTAAACTGTATCACAACACCTCTGATCATTGGGTCTCATTTGAACCTCATGATATTTCTAGAGTTTCATTAATGAATGAAAGGCTGAAACCTTTTGGGGTTTGCCTTGACTTTGTCAAATGTTGCTTCCTCTCTTCTATTGTTGTCGAACATGATACCCCCACCACCCCCCGGAAGAGATACAAGACTAGAGAAGTACAAATGTTCATTCTTTTTTAAAGTATGCAGTTGTTCATTCGTTCAGTCGTCTCCGACTCTTCGTGACCTCATGGACCAGCCTACGCCAGAGCTCCCTGTCGGCCGTTACCACCCCCAGCTCCCTCAAGGTCAGTCCAGTCACTTCAAGGATGCCATCCATCCATCTTGCCCTTGGTCGGCCCCTCTTCCTTTTGCCTTCCACTTTCCCCAGCATAATTGTCTTCTCTAGGCTTTCCTGTCTCCTCATGATGTGGCCAAAGTACTTCACTTTTGTCTCTAGTATCTTTCCCTCCAGTGAGCAGTCGGGCTTTATTTCCTGGAGCACTTTCCTCCAGCACCACAGCTCAAAAGCATCTATCTTCCTTCGCTCAGCCTTCCCTAAGGTCCAGCTCTCACATCCGTAGGTTACTACAGGGAATACCATGGCTTTGACTAGGCGGATCTTTGTTGCCAGTCTGATGTCTCTACTCTTCACTATTTTATCGAGACTGGACATTGCTCTCCTCCCAAGAATTAAGCGTCTTCTGATTTCCTGGCCACAGTCTGCATCTGCAGTAATCTTTGCACCTAGAAATACAAAGTCTGTCACGGCCTCCACATTTTCTCCCTCTATTTTCCAGTTGTCAATCATTCTTGTTGCCATAATCTTGGTTTTTTTGACGTTTAGCTGCAACCCGGCTTTTTCGCTTTCTTCTTTCACCTTGATTAGAAGGCTCCTCAGCTCCTCCTCGCTTTCGGCCATCAGAGTGGTGTCATCTGCATATCTGAGGTTGTTAATGTTTCTTCCAGCAATTTTCACCCCAGCTTTGCATTCATCCAGCCCCGCACATCCTCGCATGATGTGTTCTGCATACAAGTTAAAAAGGTTGGGTGAGAGGATGCAGCCTTGCCGTACGCCTTTCCCAATCTTGAACCAGTCTGTTGTTCCATGGTCAGTTCTTACTGTTGCTACTTGGTCCTTGTACAGATTCCTCAGGAGAGAGACAAGGTGGCTTGGTATTCCCATATCACCAAGAACTTGCCACAATTTATTATGATCCACACAGTCAAAGGCTTTAGAATAGTCAATAAAACAGAAATAGATGGTTTTCTGAAACTCCTTGCCTTCCTCCATTGTCCAGTGGATGTTAGCAATTTGGTCTCTCTTTCCTCTGCCTTTTCTAAACCCAGCTTGAACATCTGGCAACTCTCGCTCCATGTATTGCTGGAGTCTTCCTTGCAGGATCTTGAGCATTACCTTACTGGCATGAGAAATAAGGGCCACTACGGAAGTTTGAGCAGTCTTTAGCATTTCCCTTTTTTGGTATGGGGATATAAGTTGATTTTTTTTCCAGTCTGATGACCATTCTTGTGTTTTCCATATTTGCTGGCATATGGCATGCATCACCTTGACAACATCATCTTTCAAGATTTTGAACAGTTCAGCTGGGATCCCGTCATCTCCTGCTGCCTTGTTGTTAGCAATGCTTCTTAAGGCCCATTCAACCTCACTCCTCAGGATGTCTGGTTCTAATTCATTCACCACACCGTCAAAACTATCCTCGATATTATTATCCTTCCTATACAGATCGTCTGTATAGTCTCGCCACCTTCTCTTGATCTCTTCAGCTTCTGTTAGGTCCCTGCCATCTTTGTTTCTTATCATACCAATTTTTGCCTGAAATTTACCTCCAATGTTTCTAATTTTCTGGAAGAGGTCTCTTGTCCTTCCTATTCTGTTTTTTTCTTCTTCCACTTCCATGCATTGCTTATTTAAAAATAGTTCCTTATCTCTTCTGGCTAACCTCTGGAATTGCGCATTTAACTGGGCAGATATTAAGTATGCAGATATTCACTGATATGCATCAGTAGAGGTCCAGAACAGACTAGCAATAGTCGTTTCCCCACAAAGACTTTCAACTCCTTAATAAAATGTATCCTTTCTTTCAATTTTATGTTGTATCCATTAATACTATTTCTATCTCCTGATGAGTACATTCAATGTATAAGATTTGTTTCTAAATACAGTCAGATGAGTCTCAGAGGTTTTTGCCTTTGAGCCACCTCGCCGGGGCATTCCCTGGACAGAGAAGGCAGGACTAGTCCCCCTACTTTCCCGGGAAAGATGATAATCCAGATCCATTGTGTGTAAATCATAGAATCATAGAGTTGGAAGAGACCTCATGGGCCATCCAGTCCAACCCCCTGCCAAGAAGCAGGAAAATTGCATTCAAAGCACCCCTGAGAGATGGCCATCCAGCCTCTGTTTAAAAGCTTCCAAAGAAGGAGCCTTTACCACACTCTGGTAAAGTTCCACTGCAAAACAGCTCTCACAGTCAGGAAGTTCTTCCTAATGTTCAGATGGCATCTCCTAATGTTCAGATGGAATCTCCCCTGCCATGCGTTGCTGTGGCCCAGTCTGGTGATCTGGAAAATAAAGTAATGAGAAAGTGTTGGTTTCTAATATATGTAATTCCTTTATGCTTGTGAGTAAACAGTATTTCTTGTTTCTTTGTCAGTGTTGATGTGGAGAGTGTCTGGTTTGCCTACTCTGGAATATGCAACATATCATAGTCCTTCTTTAAGGGTCTCTTTCAAATCTGTGATACTATATCTGTGTGTGTGAGAGAGAATCATATCTATCTATATTTATGACTGGATGGCTCTTTGTCAGGAGGGCTCTGATTACATTTTCTTGCCCTGGTGAAGAGAGTTGGACTGGATGGCCTTAAATATTTTCTGTTGGTCATGGGGGTTCTGTGTGGGAAGTTTGCCCCATTTCTGTCATTTGTGGGTTTCAGAATGCTCTTTAATTGTAGTGAACTATAAATCCCAGTAACTACAAATCCCAAATGTCAAGGTCTATTTCCCTTAAACTCCATCTGTGTTCATATTTGGGCATATGGAATATTCGTGCCAAGTGTGGTCCAGATCCGTCATTGTTTGAGTCCACAGTGCTCTTTGGATGTAGGTGAACTACAACTCCCAAACTCAAGGTCAATGCCCACCAAACCATTCCAGTGTGTTCTGTTGGTCATGGAAGTCCTGTATGCCATGTTTGGTTCAATTCCATCATTGGTGGAGTTCAGAATGCTCTTTGATTGTAGGTGAACTATAAATCCCAGCAACTACAACTCCCAAATGTCAAGGTCTATTTCCCAAACTCCATCTGTGTTCATATTTGGGCATATGGGATATTCATGCCAAGTTTGGTCCAGATCCATCATTGTTTGAGTCCACAGTGCTCTCTGGATGTAGGTGAACTACAACTCCCAAACTCAAGGTCAATGCCCACCAAACCCTTCCAGTGTGTTCTGTTGGTCATGGAAGTCCTGTATGCCATGTTTGGTTCAATTCCATCATTGGTGGAGTTCAGAATGCTCTTTGATTGTAGGTGAATTATAAATCCCAGCAACTACAATTCCCAAATGACAAAATCAATTTTTTGAGTGGAGGATATACATTGGGTTGTTAGGTGTAACGTGGCTCACGGGACTCCCATGATCAACAGAAAATACTGGAAGGGTTTGGTGGGCATAATTGTTTTAACTGCTGTTTTGTATGTATGTATATCTTGTGTAGGCATCGAATCGTTCCTTTTTGTAAGCCATCCTGAGTCCCCCCTCCCCCCCGGGGGGGTTGAGAAGGGCGGGGTAGAAGTACCCGAAATAAATAAATAAATAAATAAATTGACCTTGTGTCGTACACCTATATCCAGAGAGAACTGTGGACTCAAACAATGATGGATCTGGACCAAACTTGGTGTGAATATTCCGTATGCCCAACTAGGAACACAGATGGAGCTTTGAGAAAATAGACCTTGACATTGGGAGTTGTAGTTGGTGGGATTTATAGTTCACGTACAAAGAGCATTCTGAACCCCACAAATGATAGAATTGGGGCAAACTTCCCACACAGAACCCCTATGGCCAATAGAAAATATTTAAGGCCATCAAGTCCAACTCCCTTCGCCAGGGCAGGAAAATGTAATCAAATACAGTTTACCCATAAGCAGAAATAAATTACATATATTATAAACCAACACTTTCTCCTTACTTTATTTTCCAGATCACCAGACTGGGCCTCAGCAAAGCATGGCAGGGGACGGCTAGTAATAATAATAATCATCATCATCATCTCTGAATAAGCATTTATTTCTTTTATAAATGTCACAACAATGTTTTATTTTGGACTTCTGGGGCTGCCAGAAGTCTCAGCCGCAAGGCCAATAGTCAGGGATTTACAGAAAAGTGAAACTGTAAAGGGGAGTAGCAACGACAGCTTGCAAATGCTGCATGAATGGCACTGGAAAGCATTTCAACAATCCCCAGCATATCTGCGGCTGTCTTGCTCTTGTTCCCTGTTGATTTAGGTATCATGCAGAGGAATTTCAACTATCCCTCTCTATATGTCTTAACTGCTAAAAGAATTTGAAATTCAAAGCTTTTGCAACCGTTAGGAGTCTCCAAACGGAGTAAGCTTTTAAAACAGCTCTTTTTTTTTGAGAAAAAAGAACTCTCTTAAAAAACATTGAAACACATATGCTCTTATCTCCACAGGCACTTCGATAACAGTAATGCCACCACACCAGATATGCCTTCGGGAAGCAATACAACAATGGTGACAAACAACTTCTTGTCTGAACAGCACAAAAGTCAGCCTGCCGAGCCCCTTTTCGCTTGCTGTTATATGCCTTCAGGACAACTCTGACACATGGTGACCTTCTCCCAAGGTTTTCTCTACAAGATTCCTTCAGAGGAAGTTTCCTGTTGTCTTCCTCTAAGGCTGACAGTGTGTGATTTGCCCAAGGTCACCCAGTGGGTTTCCAAGCCTGTGAATAGGGATTCCATATCCTCCAATGGCCCCATTTGGCAGGCACAGTCCCAATTACCGTAATTGTTTGTTGTCCACTTTTTTAGTTGCTTTTAATATAAGCCACTTTCTCTCTCTTTATGTATTTACCTGCCTCAAGCTCTAAGGAGAGTTGAGTAATATATTATTATTATTGTATTGTTGAAGGCTTTCATGGCCAGAATCACAGGGTTGATGTAGGTTTTTCAGGCTGTATGGCCATGTTCTAGAAGCATTCTCTCCTGACGTATAGCAGGCATCCTCAGAGGTTGTGAGGATTATTATTATTATTATTATTATTATTATTATTATTATTATTATTATTATTTGAAACACAACAAGATGAGTCCACAGCAGACAAGATCACTCTTCTGGCTGTTGTATTGGATCACACTTCCCATGTCATAGAATCATAGAATCAAAGAGCTGGAAGAGACCTCATGGGCCATCCAGTTAAACCCCTTGCCAAGAAGCAGGAATATTGCATTCAAATCACCCCTTACAGATGGCCATCCAGCCTCTGTTTAAAAGCTTCCAAAGAAGGAGCCTCCACCACACTCCAGGGCAGAGAGTTCCACTGCTGAACGGCTCTCACAGTCAGGAAGTGTTCAGCATGTTCAGATGGAATCTCCTTTCTTGTAGTTTGAAGCCATTGTTTCACGTCCTAGTCTCCAGGGAAACAGAAAACAAGCTTGCTCCCTATCATATCTCCTCTCAGCCTTCCTCTTCTTCAGGCTAAACATGCCCAGCTCCTTAAGCCGCTCCTCATAGGGCTTGTTCTCCAGACCCTTGATCATTTTAGTCGCCCTCCTCTGGACACATTCCAGCTTGTCAATATCTCTCTTCAACTGTGGTGCCCAGAATTGGACACAATATTCCAGGTGTGGTCTAACCAAAGCGGAATAGAGGGGTAGCATGACTTCCCTAGATCTAGACACTAGGCTCCTATTGATGCAGGCCAACATCCCACTGGCTTTTTTTGCTGCCACATCACATTGTTGGCTCATGTTTAACTTGTTGTTCACAAGGACTCCAAGATCTTTTTCACACGTACTGCTCTCGAGCCAGGCATTGTCCCCCATTCTGTATCTTTGCATTTCGTTTTTCCTGCCAAAGTGGAGTATCTTGCATTTGTCACTGTTGAACTTCATTTTGTTAGTTTTGGCCCATCTCTCTAATCTGTCAAGATCGTTTTGAATTCTGCTCCTGTCCTCTGGAGTATTGGCTATCGCTCCCAATTTGATGTCGTCTGCAAACTTGATTATCATGCCGTCATCTAAGTCATTAATAAAGTGTCTAGGACTGTGAGATGTATCAGCGAATAATGCATGCAGATCCCAGTAAGGTGGCCTTTTGCAGCTGGCAGGTGGTAATTTTGTCAGCGCCGATTGTGTTTAAGTGCAGGCCAAGGTCTTTAGGCACTGCACCCAGTGTGCCGATCACCACTGGGACCACCTTGACTGGCTTGTGCCAGAGTCTTTGCAGTTCAGTCTTTAAATCCTCATATCATGTCAGCTTTTCCAGTGGTTTCTCTTCAATCCTGCTGTCACCTATTACTATTATTATTATTATTATTATTAATAATAATATTTATTATTTATTATGCAGCAAGTACAACGCGCGGCAGCCAGATTACTAACGGGTGCTGGGTACAGGGAGCACACCACTCCGCTGTTACACCAGCTCCACTGGCTGCCGATTAGCTTCCGAGCACAATTCAAAGTGCTGGTGTTAACCTATAAAGCCCTAAACGATTCCGGCCCTGTTTACCTCTCTGAATGTATTCTCCCCTACGAACCATCAAGACCACTAAGATCGTCTGGAGGGGCCCTGCTCTCGGTCCCACCGCCTGCACAAGCATGGCTGGTGGGGACAAGGGACAGGGCCTTCTCGATGGTGGCCCCTCGACTTTGGAACTCCCTGCCATTAGAGATCAGAACTGCCCCCTCCCTCATGACGTTCAGGAAACTAACAAAGACCTGGTTGTGGAACGCAGCATTTGACAACTGATTTAATTCTTTGCCCACATGAAAGGAGGATACTGAATGGTATTGTGATGGTGTTGGACGATTTGGCTCTTTTAACTGTGATGATAATGTTTGAATGTGTATGGTGCTGATATTTTAATCGTGTTATTAAGTGGCATTGTGTTGTTATTGTATATTCTTTGTATGTTAACACATGTTGTGAACCGGTCCGAATCCCTCTTTGAAGGTGAGAGGGTCGGTATATAAAACCTCGAAATAAATAAATAAATAAATAATTATTAAAATATGTGGATCCAGTATTTTCCTGGATCAAAATAAAGGTTTGTGGTTAACGTTTTCAATGTTTTCCCATCATTTCCAAACCTACTACATTATACAAAACACTCAGGCAATAGGAGTAGATGTTTTTTCTTCTCCTTTTGCTGTGCAGTTTATTGCGAGGGATAAGTTCATAGCCGGTATTTTCAGCCTCACAGTGAATCAATGCAACTGCTTTATGCATGCATTCCCAATTTTTCTTTTCATTATTGATTTAATAGTGGCCGACTGAAACCCTCTATCTTCTGCACAAAACTTTGCGGAATTAAGTTTGCATGCATTCCTTATCAAGACCACTCATCTTCCTTCCCGCTTGCTTTATGGGCATTATCCGCTGAAGACTGGGAAACTAATCCAATCTCCTCTTGCAGAGATCTCCCCCCACCGCCAGCCCCACGTCATGTGACTACAAGTGGCTACTTTCTAAGCATTTCTGCCCTGGGGAACTGAATTAATTCATTCTTCCTGCCAGGCCCCTTTGTACCAGGCTTCTAGTACCAAAGTAGTCTGGGAGGCGACAACTGCAGAAAAGTTCATGCATTGGCTTAAATGTCTTTGAGATGTCAGGAATTGAGACGAAGCTCTGTCTAAACTCAGCCTGAGTTAAATACTTGCATTCCAGCGTGTTCCTGTATGCAAGGAGAATGTGTGTCTAAAAATAAGACACTTTCTACAGCATCCAGATTTCAAGAATGTGAAGAACACAACCAGCCTAGGATGTTTTGCTGTTTGAGAAAGAGAAAGAAAATCTTCCTCCTCCTGCTGTTCCAAGTCATCTTTCTTAGTTCTCACAACCAGGGCCACCAAAAGTGGGTCCAGGTCCTCCTTCTCCATCAAACAGGTGCCTTTGCTGATGTAAAAAATGGGAAGCTGGCGTCTTGCTGATGTCAGGAGCTCACCACTTGCTTCTGTGGCAACAACGACAACAGTCATAGAGTTGGAAGAGACCTCATGGGCCATCCAGTCCAACCCCCTGCCAAGAAGCAGGAAAATTGAATTCAAAGCACCCCCAACAGATGGCCATCCAGCCTCTGTTTAAAAGCTTCCAAAGAAGGAGCCTCCACCACACTCCGGGGCAGAGAGTTCCACTGCTGAACAGCTCTCACAGTCAGGAAGTTCTTCCTAATGTTCTGATGGAATCCTTATATGGTTCCGGCCCAGCTTACTTATATTCCACCTCGTAGTGTAAGATCTGCTGGGGAAGCCCTGCTCTCAGTCCCACCGGCCTCACAAACGACGAGGTGGCGACGAGGGACAGGGCCTTCTCGGTGGTGACCCCCCGCTTGTGGAATTTGCTCCCCAGCGAAATTAGATCGGCGTCCTCTCTCCTTTCCTTCAGTAAAAAACGAAAATCATGGTTTTGGAACCAGGCTTTCAGCTAGCGGGCGCAGCAGCTCATTGAACATGGAACTGGACCTGACAACTGTTACGATAATTGGAAATGGCTATGTGATTATGTGATTAATTGTTACTGTTTTTAACTTTGTATGTTTCTATGGTTTTATACTGGTTTTTATTGATATTGTGACATCGAATTGCTGCTTGTGTTAGCTCCTCTGAGTCCTCCCCCCCCCCCGGGGGGGTGGGTTGAGAAGGGCGGGGTAGATAAATAAATAATTGCAGTTTGAAGCCAATGCTTCGCTTCCTACTCGAGGGCAGCAGAAAACAAGCTTGCTCCCTCCTTCCTATGACTTTCTCTCACATTTTTTTATACATGGCTAAAAATATGTCTCCTCTCAGCCTTCTCTTCTTCAGGCTAAACATGCCCAGCTCTTTAAGCCGCTCCTCATAGGGCTTGTTCTCCAGACCCTTGATAATTTTCGTCACCCTCCTCTGGACACATTCCAGTTTGTCAATATCTCTCTTCAATTGTGGTGCTCAGAATTGGACACAATATTCCAGGTGTGGTCTAACCAAGGCAGAATAGAGGGTTAGCATTACTTCCCTGGATCTAGACACTATGCTCCTATTTATGCAGGCCAAAATCCCATTGGCTTTTTTTGCCGCCACATCATATTGGCTCATGTTTAACCTTTTGTCCACGAGGACTCCAAGACCTTTTTCACATGTACTGCTCTTGGGCCATGCGTCCCCCATTCAGTCCAAATCAGAGTGACCACCCAGCAGAACTGAAACAGGTTTGACTTGACTTTGGATGCGGAGTGCCTGACTTGATGGCAGCAACCGTAAGAAAAAGTTTAGACACATGGATATTTTGGAATATAACTCCCAGAAAGCCTAGACTAATGACCAATGGTTTTGAGCACTGTATGTTTGGGAACTGATGACTGAGGGGCTAATCCGTGCCATAAAGCTTCAGGGCTTTGCAATGAACAATCATCACTCAAATCGGATTATTCAGTATTTGGAATGTTATCTGTTAAAAGCAATTAGCTGCAATTATAGTTCTGAGGCCTCTTCAAATAAATTACATCACTATTATAAGTAATAGGGGTGTGTTTTTTCAAAAACAACAACACTATTAACTGCCAAAAGTAACCAAGACTTTTGTTAAAAATGGCTTCAAAATTGGTGCAAAAACATTCTCATCCCATCAACTTTGTCACTGCCTCAACATGCAGAAGAGAGAATGTGGTTGTAGCAAGAGACAAAGCTCAAGTCAGCACTTGAATCGTGAGATATTCCGCCACCATTGTTTGGTGGCTCCTAGTTAATTTTTCTTTTTTCTTTTGTGTCAAAAGTCTTGAGAAACTGCAAATCACTTCTGGTGTGAGAGAATTGTCCGTCTGCAAGGATGTTTCCCAGGGGACGCCCAGATGTTTTGATGTTTTACCATCCTTCTGGGAGGCATCTCTCATGTCCCTGGATGGGGAGCTGGAGCTGACAGAGGGAGCTCATTCATGCTTTCCCCAGATTCGAACCTGCGACCTGTCAGTCTTCAGTTCTGCCGGCACAAGGGTTTAACCCAAGGGTCCTCAAACTACGGCCCGAGGGCCAGATACGGCCCTCCAAGGTAATTTACCCGGCCCTCGTTCAGGATCAACCTAAGTCTGAAATAACTTGAAAGCACACAACAACAACAACAACAATCCTATCTCATCAGCCAAAGGCAGGCCCACACTTCCCCATATAATAAGCTTATATTTGTTAAAATAGTTCTTCATTTTAATTGTTGTATTGTTTTAAAGTGTTTTGCATTACAAATAAGATATGTGCAGTGTGCATTGGAATTCATTCATGTTTTTTTCAAATTATAATCTGGCCCTCCAACAGTTTACGGGACTGTGACCTGGCCCTCTGTTTAAAAAGTTTGAGGACCCCTGGTTTAACCCATTGCGCCACCAGGGGCTCCTAATTCCTGCAACTATGTAACTCATAAAAAGGCTAGTTCCTCTATAAAAGAAGTAAATTTTTCCAACTATTGACATCTTTTATCATACTTACTAGAGAAGGAATTAATTATGGTTTAGTAATTTTGCAACCAGTTATTTCTAGAGCATAGGCTCCACAGTCACCTACGGACCCACCAGTACACTGATCTTGGAAGACTATCCTACTCAGGCAACAAGGAATCACCTAAGGAGGGAGCAAGCTTGTTTTCTGCTTCCTTGGAGACTAGGACGCGGAACAATGGCTTCAAACTACAAGAGAGGAGATTCCATCTGAACACGAGGAAGAACTTCCTGACTGTGAGAGCCGTTCAGCAGTGGAACTCTCTGCCCTGGAGTGTGGTGGAGGCTCCTTCTTTGGGAGCTTTTAAACAGAGGCTGGATGGCCATCTGTCGGGGGTGATTTGAATGCAATATTCCTGCTTCTTGGCAGGGGGTTGGACTGGATGGCCCATGAGGTCTCTTCCAACTCTTTGATTCTATGATTCTGATTCTATTAAGTAAGTAAGTACCGCATTTTTCCTATGAGTGCCACCTCCCAGATTGAATCATACAGTCCACTTAAAATTTGACACAAAGAGTGGTTGTTGCGCAGTTGCACACACAGTTCCTCAGTGTTGCCTATGAGTCTAATGTAGAACAGATAATGAAGTCTTCACCTGGTTGGAAGCATGGAAGGATGTGCCACACACATATGCGCACACTGCATTTCCTTCCCCTGGGGGTTAATTTGGTCAGAAAAGATCAAAAGGAGAAACAATTAGCAAATGGAAGAGTTTAACGATGCTAATTAAAATGTATTAAGTGTAGCCTCTGCCTCTGCACCAGCTGCTTGGGCAGGCAAGCCAAGGGCTGAGGGAAGCGCCTGCCTAACCCCAATGTGCCGAGTTGGAGGAGAGAGACATCTGGTGTCCCTCCCCCATAGTCTGCTGCAAAAGGTGGGTTCAAGGAAGGCTTCCTTTCTTCTTGCACTGCTGTTCAATGGGTTTGCATCCAGATCCCTAATTAGCTCTTTCTCTACAGCCTCCCTTGGGTCCTCATTAGTCATTTCAGTTAGTAGAGGAAAAGTCTGATTTGGAGAAACACACAGGAGAGGAGAGACATAGGAGGATGCTTCTCCGGCATTGGCTGTGATTAGTTATGCAAGTGAAGGTGGCAGAAGTAACCCTCTGTTCCAAGAGATGCATAAACAGGGTACCCAGATGTTCCCCATACTCCAAAGGCTTTCTAACAAGCTCTTGGAGAGAGGTGGGGAAAAGATTCACCCACCAGCAGCAGCTCTTAATGAGACGTCCAGTAGATCCCCAAAGAGAAACAGAAATGGCATTAGGATCTCACCATGTAAGCTCATTATTGGAGAGAGGGAAAGAAAAGAGCAGGGAAAACCAACCCTGAGCTTTTGTCAGAGCAAAACAGAAGAAATAGTTTTTATTGTTCTACTAGCCATCCCCTGCCACGCGTTGCTGTGACCCACATAGGGGTTCTGTATGGGAGGTTTGGCCCAATTCTATCATTGGTGGGGTTCAGAATGCTCTGTGATAGTAGGTGAAGTATAAATCCCAGCAACTACAACTCCCAAATGTCAAGATTCTATTTTCCCCAAACTCCACCAGTGTTCACATTTGGGCATATTGAGTATTCATGTAGAGTTTGGTCCAGATCCATCATTGTTTGAGTCCACAGTGATCTCTGGGTGTAAGTGAACCACAACTCCAAAACCATTTTCTGCTGGTTGTGGGAGAACTGTGTGCCAAGTTTGGTTCAATTCCATCGTTGCTGAGGTTCAGAATGCTCTTTGATTGTAGGTGAACTATAAATCCCAGCAAGTACAACTCCCAAATGACAAAATCATTTTTTTTGAGTGAAGGACATACATTGGGTTGTTAGGTATCTTTTGTCCAAATTTGGTGTCAATTTCTCCAGTGGTTTTTGAGTTTTGTTAATACCACAAATGAACATTACATTTTAATTTATACCGATTGTTTTTTTATATGATCTGTATTATATCTTAATATTTTAACTATATTTTATGTTGTGGGTGGGCATTGATTCCCTCGAGTCACCTTCGGGTTGAGAGAGGCGGTATAAAAATATATTAAATAAATAAGTAAATAAATAAAATCTAAGAAACACCAGTGAAAGAAAATGTCATCCCTAGATGTATTTTGGAAGAAGTGTACAAGTCAGTGTTTTTCAATCTTCTGAATGCCGTGACCCATTAACACAGTTCCTCATGTTGTGGTGACCCCCAATCATAACATTATTTTCATCCCTACTTCATAACAGTAATTTTGCTACTGTTATGGTTCGTAATGTAAAAATATCTGGTATGCAGCATGTATTTTCATTCACTGGACCAAATTTGGCACAAATACCCAATATGCCCAAATTTGAATACTGGTGGGGTTGATTTTGTCATTTTGGAGTTGTAGTTGCTGGGATTTAATAACCTACAATCGAAGAGCATTCTGAACCTTAGCAACAAGGGAATTGGACCAAACTTCCCACACAGAATGCCCATGCCTTGAAGGAACTTGCTGGTGGAAGCCTCCCTCCAGCCTTGCACGCTCTCCCTCTCCCACACATGCACACCAGGCTGTCATGTGCTGAGCAGGCCTACTCTCCCCACTTGGGAGTCTCAGAAACGGTCCTCCACTTGGCTAAGAGGCCAGCCAATCACAATGGAGAAGGGTGTTTGGTGGGAGGATTCGCCTTCTGTTTCCAAAAAGGAAGAGAAGGACAGGTGGAGAGATCTTCAGCCTTCTCTGCCAAAGAGGTTCCTAAGACCATCATAAATATAGATTTTCCAATGGTCTTTGGTGACCCCTCTGAAACACCCTTGTAACCCCCCCCCCCCCCCCCCGCGGTCCTGACCCCCAGATTGAGAAATGCTGGTTTACTTCAGAAGCTTTCAGATGCTTTTTCTTCACTGCATGGTGTCATAGTTTGGGGGTTGGACTACGACTCTGGAGACCAAGGCTTCAAGTCTTCACTTGGCCATGAAAACCCATTGAACAAATAAGACATTTTCAATCTCACATTATGCTAAAAACGAACCTCTTTGAACAAATCTTGCCAAGAAAACCCCATAATAGAGTTGTCATGGGTTGCTGTGAGTTTTCTGGGCTATGGGGCCATGTTCCTGAAGCATTCTTTCCTGACATTTCACCCACATCTATGACAGGCATCCTCAGAGGTTGTGAGATCTGTTTGAAACTAGGCACGTGAGGTTTATATATCTGTGGAATGTATTGTCGAAGGCTTTCATGGCTGGAATCAATAGGTTCTTGTGGGGTTTTTTGGGCTATATAGCCATCTTCTAGAGGCATTTTCTCCTGACGTTTCGCCTGCATCTATGGCAAGCATCCTCAGAGGTAGTGAGGTCTGTTGGAACTAGGACAATGGGTTTATATATCTGTGGAATGACTGGGGTGGGGCCAAGAGCTCTTCTCTGCTGGAGTTAGGTGTGGATGTTTCAACTGACCGCCTTCATTAGCATTTGAAGGCCTGGCTCAGCCTGGGATAATCTTTTGTTGAGAGGTGTTAAGCTGTGCTTGGTTGTTTCCTCTCTGCTGTTTTGCTGTTGTAATTTTTGAGTTTTTTAGTACTGGTAGCCAGATTTTGTTCAACACAGAAATGCTGGACTACTCCAACAACCACCATGTCAGACTACACAGAGAAGCCATTGAAATCCACAAGCATGTGGACAATTTCAACAGAAAGGAGGAAACCATGAAAATGAAAATCTGGCTACCAGTATTAAAAAACTCAAAAATTACAACAGCAAAACAGCAGAGACGAAACAATCAAGCACAGCTTAACACCGATCAACAAAAGATCCTCCCAGGCTCAGCCAGGCCTTCAAATGCTAATGAAGGTGGTCAGTTGAAACATCCACACCTAGCTCCAGCAGAGAAGAGCTCTTGGCCCCACCCCAGTCATTCCACAGATATATAAACCCATTTTCCTAGTTCCAACAGACCTCACTACCTCTGAGGATGCTTGCCATAGATGCAGGCGAAACGTCAGGAGAAAATGCCTCTAGAACATGGCCATATAGCCCGAAAAAACCCACAAGAACCTATCTGTGGAATATTCAAGGTGCCATGATTTGGAAGTGACAATGACAAAACCAAGACTTACTTGACCTGTTTCTTTTTTTCCGTTTCACATATTGTTAGTTTCAAATACAAAGTTTGCTGAAGTGTTTTGGAGTTGCCTTTCTTTCTTTCTTTTCTTTCTTTCTTTCTTTCTTTCTTTCTTTCTTTCTTTCTTTCTTTTTTTTATTTTTTTTTTCTTTTTCTCCGAAATGTTTAGACATGTTTAAACCTATCCCTGTTCTTTCCATATCTGTACCCAGTTCACCTTTGTTGGAAGGCATCCAACAGCACCAAATGTTCTATTAAATATCCTTCGGCTTTGTTAACCGAAGTACACAAAATGCCAACAGTGTATACCAAAATAGAAAAGTCGAGTTGATAACAAAAAAACTCTAGAGCAAGAGTGCCGTTGACACTAAAATATAAATGGTTTGGGCTTTGGAAGATTAAACAACTTCAGAGAGGAGGTTTTTCAAGAGGACGTTTTAAAGTGTGGCTGTTACAGCTGCTACTAGTTTTCTGGGGCCCACAGACCTCTCCTCTCCCTCGTTGCGGCTGCTGAGACAGGCTCCTTACTGTGTGCTGGATCTGGCTGGGAAATTACTTCCTGAGCTGTGACATCAGAGCCTGCCTCGGCATTTTTTTTCCTTTTGCAAAAACAATGAAGTGTTGTGCTCTGCAGAATCTCACCTGAGAAATGAATGTATTTGGTTTGTAAATGAAACACAGGCTCTCGAACTGAGAAAGAACCTAAAAGGCTATAAGCACGGGAGTGGCATCCACATTAAAATATGAGTCACCAATAAAATCTCGATGCTCAGCAATGATTGGATTTCTGAAATTGCAGAAGGATCACAACAGCTTTGCTCTCCTGCCTCCTTGCAGAGATTTGCATTGTGGGCAAGACTCTTCCTGGAGAAACGTAAATATGAAATGCCATTAATTGTGGTCTGCCTATATTCCTATTTCCATGCTTTGATACTTGACATAAAAAATAATATATATTAATGTCTAGTATGTCTTGATATCCGTAGGGATACCAAGGTGCTTGTTTATAAAGCTATTGTCCTTGTGCTGGTACAGCTGTACCAGAAGCTCCCACTTTATTTGCTTTGTATTAAGTGTTTGCTTGAAGCCCAAGGCTTGGGATTTTGCAGAAGGGAGACTTCCTGTTAAAGTTTGCAGTTATAGGGCAGGCCCCCTGTCCATCATCGTTAAGTTTGGTTCCGCCCCCTGTTCAGGACAATTGAGAAGGGAAGGGAGCCATTTTCAGTCAGTCTCAGCAAGGAAAGTCAATGTACAGGACATGTACAGACTTCTCCCGTTCAAAGGCTTCAACCCTTAAGATTTCCCTGAAAAACGAAATGCAAAGATACAGAATGGGGGGTGCCTGGCTTGAGAGCAGTACGTGTGAAAAAGATCTTGGAGTCCTTGTGGACAACAAGTTAAACATGAGCAGAGGCGGCCCTAGGTAATTTTCAATGGTAAGCAAACAGTATTTGCCCCCCCCCCCCCCACCAATCATTGATATATATATTTTCTGTTCGTCATGGGAGTTCTGTGTGCCATATTTGGTTCAATTCCATCATTGGTGGAGTTCAGAATGCTCTTTGATTTAGGTGAACTATACATCCCAGTAACTACAACTCACATATGTCAAGGTCTATTTTCCCCCAAGAGCGCCTCAAGAGCGCCCCTGGGCAAAATCAACTGTACTGCAAATGCTTACTTTGCGTAATGGGTTGAGCCGCCCCTGGAACATGAGCCAACAATGTGATGTGGCGGCAAAAAAAGCCAATGGGATTTTGGCCTGCATCAATAGGAGCATAGTGTCTAGATCTAGGGAAGTCATGCTACCCCTCTATTCTGCTTTGGTTAGACCACACCTGGAATATGGTGTCCAATTTTGGGCACCACAATTCAAGAGAGATATTGACAAGCTGGAATGTGTCCAGAGGAGAGCGACTAAAATGATCAAGGGTCTGGAGAACAAGCCCTATGAGGAGCGGCTTAAGGAGCTGGGCATGTTTAGCCTGAAGAAGAGAAGGCTGAGAGGAGATATGATAGCCATGTATAAATATGTGAGAGGAAGCCACAGGGAGGAGGGAGCAAGCTTGTTTTCTGCTTCCCTGGAGACTAGGACGTGGAACAATGGCTTCAAACTACAAGAGAGGAGATTCTCATCTGAACATGAGGAAGAACTTCCTGACTGTGAGAGCCGTTCAGCAGTGGAACTCTCTGCCCCGGAGTGTGGTGGAGGCTCCTTCTTTGGAAGCTTTTAAACAGAGGCTGGATGGCCATCTGTCAGGGGTGATTTGAATGCAATATTCCTGCTTCTTGGCAGAATGGCGTTGGACTGGATGGCCCATGAGGTCTCTTCCAACTCTTTGATTCTATGATTCTATGATTCCCGGGGGAGAAGATTCCAGAAAAGGATTCCCGAAGATTCCCGGGGAAACAGCCCTAAAGCTCTGAGGAATTTCAGAGGGAAAAACAGCTTTGAATATCTAAGAACTCCAGCTGAAGTGACTACAGGCCTACTGGTAGGTCCACTCGGTGCTTTGAGACGCAGTTCAACCTGGTAATGGCGCCCACATTAGTTAGGTTTAGGTTCACAGTTAGCCTAGGAGAAGTTTGGAAAGGGATTTTCCTTTAGAGTCAAGTAACAGTTAGAAGCCACAAGTTGCACAAAAGCCTGAAAGCATTTGTTTCACCCTTTGAAGACAAAAGAAGTTTCTGTTGATTGTTCATCAATAAAGACTTTGTTATATTTCACAAGCCCTCTAAAGACTGTTTATGGTGAAAATCCTTAAGAATTTCTCTTCGGGCCCCCTGGCTTCCCGCTGGGCTAAAGTTGCATGTCCTGTTTTAAAAGCAATTTGTTTCAAGCCCAGACAGAACAGTCCTCCCAACCCTGCTATATGCCTGCAAAATGTGGATTGTCTACAGACGTCACAAGCAACTCCTGGAATGATTCCATCAGGGTTGCCTCTGGAAAATTCTGCAAATCCCTTGGGAAGGCAAGCAGACAAATGTCAGTGTGCTGGAAGAAGCAAAGACCTCCAGCATTGAAGTGATGGTTCTTCGCCATCAACTCCACTGGACCAGCCACGTTGTCCGGATGTCCGACCACCATCTCCCAAAGCAGTAGCTGTACTCCGAACTCAAGAATGGAAAACGGAATGTTGGAGGGCAGGAAAAGAGATGTAAAGATGGGCTCAAAACCAACCTTAAAAACTCTGGTATAGAGACTGAGAAGTGGGAAGCCCTGGCCCTTGAGTGCTCCAGCTGGAAGTCAGCTGTGACCAGCAGTGTGGCAGAATTAGAAGAGGCACAAATGGAGGGCGAAAGAGAGAAACATGCCAAGAGGAAGGAGCGTCAAGCCAACCCCGACTGGGACTGCCTTCCACCTGGAAACCAATGCCCTCACTGCAGGAGAACATGCAGATCAAGAAGAGGGCTCCACAGTCACCTACAGACCCACTGCCAGTACACCAATCTTGGAAGACTATGCTACTCGGACAACGAGGGATCACCTAAGTAATGTCTAGAAAGTTTTTTGGACTAGTAAAGGTAAAGGTTTCCCCTGACATTAAGTCTAGCACTCTCCCACTCTTTCGTACAGCAACTTGGACATGTTTCCTTAGATGCAAGTCCCATTGTATTAAGTGGAATTTGGTAAAGGTTTTCCCCTGGGATTAAGTCATGTCCGACTCTGGTGGTTGGTGCTCATCTCCATTTCTAAGCTGAAGAACTGGCGTTGTCCATAGACACCTCCAAGGTCATGTGGTCAGCATGACTGTATGGAGCGCCATCACCTTCCCACCAAGGCAGTGCCTTTTGATGTACTCACATTGGCATGTTTTTGAATTGCTAGGTTAGTAGAAGCTGAGGCTAACAGCAGGAGCTCATCCTGCTCCCCGGAATCAAATCGCCAACCTTTTGGTCAGCAAGTTCATCAGCTCAGTGGTTTAACCCACTGCACCAGTGGTTTAACCCATTGGTTTAACCCACTGCACTCAGTGGTTTAACCCACTGCATTTAGTCCTTTAGTCTAAATCCAATTAATCCCAAGCAGTGTAGACCAAATGAATTGATGGGAATTTAGTAAATCAATACTCAATCCAATGGTTTACATAATCTAGTTGGGATTCATATTTGGATTGAAAATTTTGAGTGCCAAAGATGAGAATTTCAGTAAAATTGGGAGAACTGCAACCTTTTCCTGTACTGGTTTCCAAATTTGGGTCCCTGGGTGTTGAATTTCAGCATCCAGACCTTCAGCACCGACCATATTCTCCAGGGCCTCTGGGTAATTAAGTGCAACCACATCTGAAGATCTGCATTTGGGAACCACTTCTGTTGTGGTTTCTATCAAGTGGTGAGGAGTAATCACCAGATGCCCAGTGAAGACTATGAAATAGCAGTGACCACAAAAAGCAGTCTCCTATAGAATATGACAAAATTGGGGGAGATGATTATGAACTCGAACAGCTTGGATTGCAGTATTTGTGAACGAATCACCACAAACAGACAAAGTTATACTACTTTACATCATCGCTTATACAATGCTCTTCAGTTGAGTCTGTGAACCATCAAGTACTGAATAGTTAAAAGGGTACTTACGGGACTAGATGGGAAAATGGTTTAGCAGTGAGGACATATTAAGCCTATGTAATCCAAGGCTGCAGGGCCAGGTGTGTAGAGCCACTTGAAATCCTATTGAGTGTACCGGTTTGATGGGCATTGGTGTTAGTTGCTTGAGGCAGTGCAGCGACTACACTTGTTTTTAACTGGGTTGTGTGTTGTGTCTAACTCATTTTTAACTGGGTTGCTGTGAGATTTCCGGATTGTATGACCATGTTGCAGAAGCATTCTCTTCCGATGTTTCACCCACATCTATGGCAGGCATCCTCAGAGGTTCTGAGGTTTCTGAGGATGCCTGACGTAGAGGTGGGCAAAACATCAGGAGAGAATGCTTCTGGAACATGACCATACGACCCAGAAAACTCACAGCAGCCTAGTGATTCCAGCCATAAAAGCCTTTGACAACTCATTTTTAACTGGTTGTATATGTTGTATTTTAATTTGTTGTTCACATCAATCCATGGAGAGAGACTGTAAGATGACGATGATGATTCTCAGGGGAATGTATTGTCGAAGGCTTTCATGGCCGGAATCACTGGGTTGTTGTAGGTTTTTTCGGGCTATATGGCCATGTTCTAGAGGCATTCTCTCTTGATGTTTCGCCTGCATCTATGGCAAGCATCCTCAGAGGGTTTTTTTTTTTTTGTCGTGTCAGGAGCGACTTGAGAAACTGCAAGTCGCTTCTGCTGTGAGAGAATTGGCCGCCTGCAAGGACGTTGCCCAGGGGACGCCCGGATGATTTGATGTTTTTTTATCATTCTTGTGGGAGGCTTCTCTCATGTCCCCGCACGAGGAGCTGGAGCTGATAGAGGGAGCTCATCCGCCTCTCACCGGATTCGAACCTGCGACCTGTTGGTCTTCAGTCCTGCCGACACAGGGGTTTAACTCACTGCGCCACCGGGGGCTCCATCCTCAGAGGTAGTGAGGTTACCTCACTACCTCTGAGGATGCTTGCCATAGATGCAGGCGAAACGTCAGGAGAAAATGCCTCTAAAACAAGGCCATATAGCCCGAAAAAACCTACAACAACCCAGACTCTCAAAGGCTTGGGTTGCTTGAGGTTGGATCTTGTAGCAAAGCAAACCAAACAATTTAGAATAAAAAATTCCAGAAGCATGGGGCTATACTGATAATTCTGCATTTAATACACCAGCAAGAAACCTCAGAAATGCAACATTTGTTTTGAAGTCTGATGAAACTGTGCCTAGCTTTCATCTACATAGGTAGCGGAGCCGTGGTGGCGCAATGAGTTAAACTTTTGTGCCAGTTGAACTGCTGACATAAAGGTTGGCAGTTTGAATCTGCAATACGAGGTGAGCTCCCATCTGTCAGCTCCAGCTTCCCATGCAGGGACATGCAAGAAGCCTCCCACAGGATGGTAACACATCCGGGCATGCCCTGGGCAACGTCTCTGCAGATGGCGAATTCACTCACTCCAGAAGCAATTTGTAGTTTCTCAAGTGTGTCCTGACACAATTTTTTAAAACCTACTTTTTCATGTCAGGAGCTACTTGAGAAACTGCAAGTCTCACTTCTGATGTGCGAGAATTGGCCGTCTACAAGGACATTACCCAGGGGATGCCCGGATACTTTGTTGTTTTACCATCCTTGTGGGCAGCTTCACTCATGTCCCTGCTTGGGGAGCTAGAGCTGACAGAGGGAGCTCATCTGGGCTCTCCCCGGATTTGAAGGTCCGACCTGTCAGACTTCAGTCCTGTAGGCACAAGGGTTTAACCTAAAAAAACCCTACTTAGGTAGCTTCTTATAGATATAGTGATAATTAAGAGAATGTATTGTCGAAAGCTTTCATGGCTGGAATCGCTAAGTTCTTGTGGGTTTTTTCGGGCTATATGGCCATGTTCTAGAGGCATTTCTCCTGACATTTCGCCTGCATCTATGGCAAGCATCCTCAGAGGTGAGGTCTGTTGGAATTGGGAAAAAGGGTTTATATATCTGTGGAATGACCAGGGTGAGACAAAGGACTTTTGTCAGTTGGGCTAGGTGTGAATCTTTCAACTGACCACCTTGATTAGCATACAATGGGCTGACTGCGCCTGGAGCAAACTCTTCTTGAAAGGTAATTAGATGTCTCACCCTGGTCATTCCACAGATATATAAACCCTTTTTCCCAGTTCCAACAGACCTCACCTCTGAGGATGCTTGCCATAGATGCAGGCGAAACGTCAGGAGAAATGCCTCTAGAACATGGCCATATAGCCCGAAAAAACCCACAAGAACTTATTACTTAAGAGAATGTTTGTTTATATTCTTTCACAAGAAGTGAGCATTTCCAATCCAGTGGAAGAGTGCAGTATGGGTGTTAGAACAAAGAAAACAGCCAACCCACTGGCTTTTTGCTATATTCTATAAGCTCCAGCAATATTGGAGGAAGACTGTAATTCCTGGGCCAGAAATCAGGGCACGAGGCTGTTTTGCCAACTTTTTCCTTAGCGGATGAAGAATCCAAATTGAGCAGAGGACCTCCGCAAAAGGGGAGGGGAGGAGGCATCCTAACAGATGTTCTTTTCTGTATGGGAAAATGCAGTGTAAAACAAAGAAATATTCTCCTGCTGAAGCTCAACATCTGTTTGAAGCTGTCTGGCCCTGGGTCAGACTTTAATTATTCTGACAGGTTGCTTCATGCCTTTAATTTTCCATGAAATCTGATTCAAGAGGCTGGTTGTCTGGAGGCTGCTCTTGGGGTTCTCGGAGCACATGACCCAGGTGCTCCTTGCCAACGATCCAATGTTTTCTTGAGACAAGCCTCTCTCTTTTCTTAAATCAACTTTTGGCTTCTCAGGGTGAAAAAGACCATTGTTGAGTTGTTAACAACATGGATCCTTAGAATAAAAACCGATGCAGCAGGATGGATTTAAACAAGCTAACACCCACTGTGCCATGCTTTCCCTGCCAAGAGGTTTCAGTTCTTTGCTGAGGCTGCATGCAAAGACCTTGGAAAATTCAGTTGGTTTGTTCCTTTGCCTCTGGACCCAACATGTTTCTTCTTCTTTCGCTGGAGATCAAATTACTGATAGGAGTTATTCTTCTTCTTGGATTTCCCCCCCCTATCAGTACAGTTCTGAGGCAATATATTACGAGCCCTGACATGCATGCAACTGTGAATTTCAAAACTGTCTCCTTTTCAGTCTTTCAAATCCCAGTCTAGATTTCTGCTCTAGGAAACTGAAGAGAAGCCAGGAGCAATAGGTGCAGGATGGTAAAGAACTATAGAATCTCACAGCTTTCAACAGCAAGGTTTTTGGATGAAGACTCCCAAGAAGCAGTTTGGAAAAATATCTGTAACCAGAGAAGCAATAAAACTAGTAACAGCATATTTCCCAATTTGGAGACACTTCCAATGCTCCAGGCTAGTCAGGTGTTTAGTTAACTGTATTATGTGGTGTGTGATTCACTTTACATCCCAAGGAATGTCAATATCTGTACCAAAATGCATTTGGGTGCAAAAAATATACACTTCAGTCTGTTGGAGGTAGAACCTTCCAAGGTCTCCTGGAGGCTTAATATGGCCACAGTAGCCCACTCCTTGGCTAATCCCACTGACACGTGCTTGGCGACTTCATCTCTGTATCTTTTTCTACACAGCTGGCAAATCATCAGCAATTATAAGATCTATCAACCAAAAGGTTGCAAGTTCGAAACCCCAGGTTGGCGTGAGCTGCCAACAGTCACCCTAGCTCATTGTTTACCTAAGTTGTTCGAAAACAGCTTTAGCTGTAATTAGAGAAATTAGATACCACTAAAAAGCGGGGGAGGTGTTTTACAATGCCATAAAGAAAGAAGATCAGAAAATGCTGGGTGACAAAAAAGAAGGAGGAAGTCCTGATGGCTCTACATCATAGAGGATAGAGCAACAGCACCCCCTGGACTCGAGCCCAACCTTCCATGGCACCAAAAACAGCTGAAACAAACCACCTCCTTCTGTTCTGTCTGTCTGTGTATTGTCTATATAAAGTGGCATTGAATGTTTGCTGAGCATATGTACTGTGATTTGCCCTGAGTCCCCTTCGGGGTGAGAAGGGCGGAATATAAATAATGTATTATTATTATTATTATTATTATTATTATTATTATTATTATTATTATGACTGGATTGACCTTGAAGGAGCTTGGTGTGGTGACAGCTGACAGGGAGCTCTGGCGAGGGCTAGTCCATGAGGTCAAGAAGAGTCGGAGACAACTGAACGAATGAACAACAAGGAGTATTAGAAAGAGTTTACGCTTTCAAGAAGTATTACTTTGCATATTGAAAAAGGAAATTACAAATGCACAGACTGAATTTTGCACAACTCGGGTTTTAAACAGGAGCAAAAAAAATTCCTGTGACTTCAGAAGAGGTCCACATATAGACCTGTTGGGCCTGGGATTTCTGCTTGTGTTGTCCAGACTTGATGCTTTGTTATGATATTTAGAGGCTCCCAAGATGGCCTCCATTGGAAACTTCAGCAGAAGTCCCGCCAAAGATGCAGATATGCGGAGAATCACTGCAGCAAATCATTGCAAAAGTTCCGTTCTTGGTTCTGGCCAGAGAAACTATGCTCTCCAGACGTTTCATAAAGTATCTGCCACACAAACAAAGTTTATAGGGTAGGACCACTTCTGCCCAAGTCAGCACTACACAATTAAACAGGAACAGATATTTTCAAGCCAGGAACAGAGCTTTGTCATTACTGACACTTTTTAGAGCCTGGCTGCCTGGCCATGTGTCCAGACAGGTTTGGTTTTGTACTTGTGGCATCAAACAGGGTGTTGTTCCTGGGTTATACATAGCTGTTCCTGCTTGTACTTATTGTGAAAAGATGTACAACATTGACTAGGGGAGCACAACTTTGTCCTGACCAGAGAAAATGTGCCCTTCACACATTTCATGAAGTTTCTGGCACACAAACAAAGTTTTGGCGTTCTTTTTGGGTACCAACCAATCAGGAACAAACATCTAAAAGCTGGGAACAAACTGAGATTTAAAAAATCCCGTGATTTCCGATTGCAGGGACATACAAAAATGCATAGATCTATGTATGGGGTTTAAGTTCCATCTCAGTAATAGATCAAGCACAATCCCAACACTTGAGAAGTATACTGGGAGTAGATAAAAGGACCTCTGCTGCTGCAGTGAGAGCAGAACTGGAAATCTACACAATCAATGCACAGTCTAAACTTAGAGCATACAATTATTGGTGTAAAATCAATGTAATGGAGCCTGATAGACTCCCAAAATTGTGCCTACTAGAACAGATAAAATCCCAACTACCGACCTCCTGGATTACACAACTGACAAATTATATAAGAAGTTGTGGGCTTCCTGTCTCCTGCACCTCAAATGACCAAGTAAGAAAGGCTGCTATACAAAGAATTTTGGATATAGAAGCACAAAAAGATATAGCCACCCTCAGTAAGACTGCTAACCTAAAATGGCTGAGTCAATATAAACGTACCTTTCAAACTGCTAACTACCTAAAAATACAAATACCAAAACATCTCAGGGAGGTATTCACTCGAGCCAGATTTGATCAGCTCGAGACAATGTAGATACAGGAGATTTAACAGCATCCCTTATAATGAACGGAGTTGTATCTGCGGGGCACCTGAAATTGAGGATATAGCACACATGTTGTTTGATTGCAAATTGTATCAAAAGGTGAGAGACTTCCACCTTCGTCCATATATCAAACGGACAATGTATTGGGATTCCCACATCAGAACAACATATTTTATGTGTGGCCAAGACCCAAAAATAACATATAAAACAGCTCTGTACTTAAGCAAAACAATACGCCTGAGAACCACATACGTAGGGCTGATTGGGGTAAATTGTAGGGGTGATAATGAAATATGATGTATATACTCAGCTTGATCAGTTTATCAGTTTTATCATGTCTTATCATATGTATTTACTGTATTATTATGTCTTATTTTAATTTTTTACATGGAGTGTGATCAGGTCTTGTCAGGCCTTGTTGTTCTGTTTCTTATTGTGATATGGCCTAAGGGCTAATCAATAAAATTACTAGTGCTACTGCATAGATCTGCATATTCGGCTCTAAACCGCAATATTCCTGCACCTGGAAATCTCGCATTTTTTGCTTTTTGGAGCTTCCGTGTTTACAGGGAACGTTGTCTGGCCACCCTCCTGTTTACTGTGGAAGCTCCTGGGATAAAAGTACTGTCTGGATGGGCCCTCACAGGGCATATAAAAGGAAACAAATGACCAATGGCTCATACACTAGTAAAAGAAAATAGGGTGGAATGTTTTGTCATTTTCCTGAATATCAAAGTTAACCCACATTAAAGAAAGGGAACAAGACAGACACTGGTGAGTTCATTTCCCTTCTTCACTGAAGACTCTCACACAGCAAGTTAAGATGCAAATTTATTTTGCTTCTTTAAAATAACAGGCAATTCCCCCGAGGCCTTTTCCCCTACTTCTTGCTACATAAAATAATTCTGTTAGGAAATAGGGTGGATTTTCCTGCCATTTTCCTGTACATACACTCCAGATTACAGGAAAACCAAGGCTGGGCAATTCTGAATATGAGAGTGAGAGGCACTTAAACTTCCATGTCTTCTAATGAGAAGTCTCTTGCAAGAACAGTGGAACCGCAGGCTGGTCGGAGTAAATTGCATAAAATAAAAAAACACTGTCTTGCCAAGGAAACGGGGAATAGCAAAAGTTAGCAATATAACAAAACATGCAAAACATCATTGAGAGATGATCCTTCTGTACAAGTCTACACACCCAACGGGCGACTGACAGGAACACAAGAGTTGGCTGCCTTCTTTTGTTTTCATCCTGTTTAGGGTTTGATAAAAAAAAAAGAAAAGTTGTGGAAATATTTTTTTTGTTTTAATTTTTTTAAAAAATAACAAAAAAATGGTCTTTAGACAGACTACTGAAAACAACTCTGAGAGTAGAGCACTTTCTTCCTCAAGAGTCACCTTATGGAAGAGTTCAGAAAGGGTCAAATATTGACCAATAAATGGCTTGTCTGCTTTTGTAATCTCAACCGTGGCATCAACAGGGAGGGCCGTTGGGAGCATCTTCCTTATTCCGCCGGTTTGGTCACCAAGGCGAGCGGCTGGGCTTGCAACATGGCCAAGGCAGCTTGAGGAGAAGGAATGGCTGCAAAGGAAGGCGGTGAGCCGAGCAGAGCTGTCGGGGGCATGGAAGTGAAGGGCAGAGGCCTGGAGAGGAGGGTGGACTGGCTGGAGGAAGATGCCTTGCTTGCCAGGAAGGAAGCCGAGTGCAGAGACAGCTGGGCCCGGGCTTCCGGCTTGGTGGTCAGCGAGAGGGGCTGAGCCTGTTCCGAATGAGTGGCGGCCGGAGCGGCCGGAGAGGCCAAGGCTGCAGATGGGGTCGCCGGAGAATCCAACATGCTGCCATGAGAGGACGCAGGGCTGTCGCAGGACTTCTCCGCTGGTAAGTATGGCACACATGGCTTCTTACTCTTCAAAGCCACAGAATCTGAGTGAGAAAAGGGGAGAAATGCTAGTTAATAGAGGAGAGAGGGTTTTTTTTATTTATTTCAGTTACTTCTACCCCGCCCTTCTCACCCCGAAGGGGACTCAGGGCGGCTTACAAAGGCACAATTTGATGCCAGCATCACATAGCATCAATTAACAGTTAAACAACAATTCCTGCATTACAACAATAAAACCAATAAAACCAGTAAAACCAATACAAACCCAATTACTCCTCATTGACAGTCAGCGTTCACTATCTCATAGTCCAAATTCCATTTCCACATTGTCAGTCCTGTCAGTCCTAATCGTCTGATTGTCCTTATCTAGTTATCAGACTGCCCAAAGGCCTGGTCCCACAACCACGGCTTTACTTTCCTCCTGAAGGAGAGGAGGGATGTTGATGCCCTAATTTCCCCCGGGAGTGAGTTCCACAGGTGAGGGGCCACCACTGAGAAGGCCCTGCTCCTCGTCCCCACCAACCTCACTTGTGATAGCGGTGGGGTCGAGAGCAGGGGCCCCCCAGATGATCTCAAATTCCGAGGTGGGACGTAGAGGGAGATGCGTTTGGTTAGGCTGGCATCCTCTTGTTATCCTTTTGCAGAAAGGGGAAAGTTTGTTTCAGCAGGATATGCAGGCTAACTGCTCAAGAGGAAAGGGATTTTCATGCACTGTCCTGTTTTCTATTGGTTCTCTTTCCCCCCAATATTTTAATTAATATTACTTATTTATTATTATTATTTTGTACATTTCTACCCCACCCTTTTCCCCATAAGGGGACTCAGGGCGGCCTCACATAAGCAGCAAATGATGCTAACAATATGCACCATAAAATTACAATTAAAACAGTAAAATCATTTTAAAAACATTATACAAATTCATCAATACATGAATTTAAGAATACATTAAAGTGCCAGTAAAGCCAAAACCAAGCTGGGAAAATCTAATGTTGTAAAAATTCCAAAATTCCTTTCCATATTGCCCCTATCTTCTAGTCCAAGGGTCCTCAAACTAAGGCCTGGGGGCCGGATACAGCCCTCCAAGGTCATTTACCCGGCCCTCGCTCAGGGTCAACCTAAGACTGAAACAACTTGAAAGCACACAACAACAACGCTATCTCATCAGCTAAAAGCAGGCCCACACTTCCCATTGAAATACTAATAAGTTTATATTTATTTAAATAGTTCATCATTTTAATTATTGTTTTGTTTTCAAATGTTTTTGCACTGCAAATAAGATATGTGCAGTGTGCATAGGAATTCATTCATTTGCTCCATATTATAATCCGGCCCTCCAACAGTTTGAGGGACTGTAATCTGGCCCTCTGTTTAAAAAGTTTGAGGACCCCTGTTCTAGTTGAACACCTGGCCCCAGAGCCAGGTCTTCAATTGTCAATTGACAGGAGGGAGGTGGCCAACCTGATGTCCTTAGGGAGAGAGTTCCACAGACGGAGGGGGGGGGCACTGCCCAGAAAGCCCTGCCTTCTGTCTCCACCAACCACGTTTACAAGAGTGGTGGGATCGAGAGCAGGGCCTCTCCTGACAATCTTAAGCTACGTGATGGTTCATAGTAGGAGATACGTTCGGACAGGTAATATTTGACAATGAAAACAGACACAAGTAAGTACAATACATTAGAGTCTCGCTCATCCAACCTTCACTCATCCAATGTTTAGTATTATCCAATGCAGCCTGCCTCCTGCCCGGATCCATAGCTGTTTCAATACATTGCAATGTTTTGGTGCTAAATTCGTAAATACAGAAATTACTACATAATGTTACCATGTATTGAGCTGCTTTTTCAGTCAATTTGTTGTATAATTTGTTGTATAATTTGTTTTGATGCATGGCACTTACTTCCTGTTTCTTGGATTTGTTGCTGAGGTGGTTTCTCTCTTTTTCTCTTCTTTTTCTTACCCTAAAAGGGGAAAATTCATACCAAAAGGTGATTTTTAGAAAGAAAGGCAGCCAGCAATGTAAGAACATCAGAATATATCTGCAAATTGAAAGCATGATCCTAACTGACCAAGTGAGTAAAGGCCAAAGGAGTTTACAATAGGCCAGCTGGAGCATATAGGGGACTTCCTATATGAAAACTCACATCCAGTGAATGTAGCTTCTTTTAAAAGTCAACTGAAGGGCTTTGGAAAGGGGCAGATTAACCAATTCCCAGAGACAACGAAGAAAAACATGTATTTTAAAGAAGGCATTTGGTTATGCAAGCAAACCTCTGCCTCTTTATTTATTTACGGCATTTGTATGCTGCCCTTCTCACCCCGAAGGGGACTCAGAGCGGTTTACAAGATATATATATACGCACAATATATTAAATTATTAGCATAATGCAATATGCTAATAATTTTCATTAATTTTCAGCACTTTGTGATATACGAAGAAATGGGAATTCATTGCCAAGTTTTACAGGTCACGGTAGCACAGCGGGTTAAACTGCTAGTTGCAGAAAAAATTGCTGAACAGAAGGTTGGCAATTCGAAGCCATGGGTCAGGGTAAGCTCCCGGCTGTCAGCCCTAGCTACCGCCAACCTAGCAGTTTGAAAACATGTAATGTGAGTTGATCAATAGGAACTGCTTCGGCGGGAAGGCAAAGGGCACCCAAGCAGGCCATGCCGGAAAAACACAACTAGGACCGTCTACGGACGGCAGGCTCCTCAGCATGGAAAATGGAGCAAGAGATCCATGGCCAGAGTTGAGTATCGCCTCCAGACGCCGGAGATGGAAAGGGAAACCTTTATCTTTGTTTGCATATTGTTCGATATAAAAGGCATTGCATGTTTGCCTATATATGTGTATACTGTAATCCGTTCCGAGTCCTCTCAAGGAGATAGAGCGGAATATAAATAAAGTGCATTATGTATTGTTCAAGGCTTTCATGGCTGGAATCAATGGCTTGTTGTAAAGTGTATTATGATTATTACGGAGCATGCCAATGTCAGGTCACAGCTTCAAGCTGCAAGTCAATTTATGGCATTTGTATGAAGTTTTGTAAGGGTTTTTTTCAGATGAGGAAAAGAAGTGGTTTGCCATTTCCTTGGCAAATGAGAAGAAAGGGGCTCCCTGCACAATTACCTTTCCTTTGGCTACTGCTCAAATCCTAGCTTTCCGTATAATCATCCCTCTGCACTATATTTCCCCTTACATCCTCTGTTCCTACCTTATCCAAGAACTATTAAAATGTCTTGTCGAAGGCTTTCATGGCCAGAATCACTGGGTTGTTGTGAGTTTTTTGGGCTGTATGGCCATGTTCCAGAAGCATTCTCTCCTGAGTCACTCCTGACACGAAAAAAAAAACCTACATGAATGGTTGTGAGGACCTCTGAGGATGCCTGGCATAGATGAAGGTGAAACATCAGGAGAGAATGCTTCTGGAACATGGCCATACAGCCCGAAAAATCTCACAACAACCCAATAAGTATAAAATCTCACTCCTAGTTGTTCAGTTAGAAAGCAACAGAAATATTCCCAATATTGTAGAATGCATTCCAAAACCAGGAAATGTGTTCCCCGAGTCAAACATGGCCAACCCCCAACACCATTACATATATATATTAACAATAAAACTTTATTTATACTCCGCCTCCATCTCCACCAAGGGTAATCGGGGCGGCTTAAATATAACCACACCCATCAATAAAATAAAACACAATATAAACACAAAAGCACAACAAAGGATCAGAAAATGAATTACATTAGATGCAAACCAATATATGTAAACGACACAACAGTATAAAATCAAACATTAAAAGTCAGATGATCACACCATGTATGGCACCATATATGACTTACATAGTTATCTCTTGCAGACCAGGTGGGATAGAGCTGAGAATGAAGCTGCCGCTCCTTCCTGGCCAGCTCGTAGTACTTGGCTTGCTCTTCGCGGGACAGCGAGTGCCACTGAAGAATTAGAAAAAGTAGTTTAGACTGGAATTTCTAGAGGAGTTTGGGACGCAACCTCCCTCTTAAAAGTGAAAGAATCAATCATGTTTCCCTGCTACACAAGAGGGCTATGCTTCCTATGTGGCTTAAAACCATATCCTTTCCCACTATAATTTTGAGAGTATGAATCAATGCATATTTACTTGCAACCACCTTAAGTAGAAAAGGGATGTGCAAACTTAGGTCATCCAGGTGTTTTGAACTTCAACTCTCACAATTCCTACTAATGGGGGGATTGATTTTGTCATTTGAGAATTGTAGTTTCTGGGATTTATAGTTCGCCTACAATCAAACTCAACCAATGATGGAATTTAACCAAACTCAGCACACAGAATTCCCATGACAAATGGAAAATACTGGAAGGATGTGGTGGGCATTGACCTTGAGTTTTGGAGTTGTAGTTCACCCACATCCACATCCAGAGAGCACTGTGGACTCAAATAATGATAGCCCTGAACCAAATTTGACATAAATACTCAATATGCCCAAAAGTTTGGGGAAAATAGACCTTGACATTTGGGAGTTGTAGTTGCTGGGATTTATAGTTTACCTACAATCAAAGAGCATTCTGAACTCCATCAATGATGGAATTGGGCCAAACTTTTCACACAGAATCCCCTTGTCTTGAAGGGACTTGCTGGTGTGAGCCTCCCTCCAGCCTTGCATACTCTCCCTCACCTGCACATGCGCACTACACTGCCATGCACCGAGCATGCCTGCTCTCCCCTCCCTGTTTGGCGTCTCAGAAACAGCCCTCCCCTTGGCTGAAACACAGGCCAATCACAGCAGAGGGAAGGGAACCCCTGGTAGCGCAGCGAGTTAAATCCCTGTGCCGGCAGGACTGAAGACCGACAGGTCGCAGGTTCAAATCCGGGGAGAGCGGGTTGAGCTCCAGCTCCAGCTCCTTATGCGGAGACATGAGAGAAACCTCCCACAAGAATGGTAAAAACATCAAAACATCCGGGCATCCCCTGGGCAACATCCTTGCAGATGGCCAATTCTCTCACACCAGAAGCGACTTGGCAGTTTCTCAAGTCGCCCCTGACATGACCAAAAAAAAAAAAAAGTAGAGGTGGGAGGATTTGCTGTCTGTTTCCAAAAAAGAAGCAAAGGATAGGTGGAGAGATCTTCAGCCTTTTCTGCCAAAGGGATTCCTAAGACCATTAGAAATATATGTTTTCTGATGGTCTTTGGTGACCCCTCTGAAATCCCCTCATGATCCCCCAAAGGTCCCAACCACCAGGTTGAGAAATACTGCCTTGTAGACTTCCATCTCATTTTGGGTACCCTTTCCCTCATTTTTCTATCTCCCCAAACTTCTTCTCAATATCAGTTTAATCAATAAAGCCACTCTTGTTCCAAGGCTTTGTGTGAATTTTTAATCCCACATAAAATAAAATGTCCATCTTCTCTAATATGAACTCTAATAATACTCAAAATACATTGGTGGCAGACATGTAGCCCGGGAGGGGGGGGGGGGCGGGCCTTGAGGGGCTTCAGCCCCCCCCCGAAATTCTCATGGTGGTTCGCGAAAAGGCCTTACTGGTGCATTATTTAAACTGTTATGTTTACTCAATATATCCCATATGCATGGGGGTATTGGGGTAACGATACAAAAGGTTTGCTAGGGTAGACCCTCTTTCACTCAGACTCAGACCCCCCCCCCCCGAAACATACTCAGCCCCCCCCCCCGATCGAAATCCTGGCTACGAGTCTGCTTGGGGGTATTTGAATGTTCCATACAAATACCCCCAAGGTGCTAAGATACTTTACTACATCAAGAAAACACAACTATATCTAGCTATGAATCATCTCTGCATGGGGACTAGTATCTTAAATGGAATAGGAACAGGATGAAGAAGACGTCAACAATGTGTTTTGTACCCTTCTTCCTAGGATCTGGTTGATAGCGGCGCTCTCCTTCAGCGTACACTCTGCCACCACCTTGGCCCGCATCTCCTTCATGTACAACATGAACGCATTCAGGGGTTTTTTAATATGGGGTTTCTTCTCCTCCTCCTTCTTGACAATCACAGGTGTTTTTCTGGAAGAGTCATAGTTTTCATTACAGTCCCATATTCATGGTCATAACCATAGGCTCTCTCTTATCCAGAATGTTCAGGCAACAAAGAACAAGATGTTCAGAGCAAAGAACCATTTTTAAAACACTATTAGAACCTGTCAGATGGTTTTTCTATGTAAACACTGCAGTAACTTCATTCCATGTGTTTGATCAGAGTACATACAAATGCAAGGGTGATAAGGGTTACGAATCAGTTTTTGGTCAGTGTATTGGCAAAGGCTTTAATGGCTGGAATCACTGGGTTGCTGTGAGTTTTCTGGGCTGTATGGCCATGTTCCAGAAGCATTCTCTCCTGACGTTTCACCTGCATCTATGGCAGACATCCTCAGAGGAACCTCTGAGGATAGCTTCCATAGATGCAAGCAAAACATCAGGAGAGAATACTTCTGAAACATGGCCATACAGCCCGGAAAACTCACAACAACCCAGGTTTTGGTCAATTTTAGATTCAGTTTGGTTATTTGTGGTGCTGATTCAGGAAACTGCATTGGACAGACCACATTAGCTCTAGTTTCTGATACAGAAATATGCCATCCAGTGGTCGCCCACAGAAAACCATATGTAATAAGCATTGCCACTATAAGTGGGTTTTGTGAGACAAGTCGCTCTCGTTGCAACAGTGTAGTAATGGTGAGACCATGGACTGTATTTTAGTCCTTGTGGACCACTGGTGGTTCATGGACCATAGGTTGGGAACCACTGCTATAGGTCATACGATAAGAGTACACAAATCTTAACAGATCAGGGGGAGTTGGGAATGTGTGAATTTGTGTGGGTAGTTTGCAGTTTTCGGCTATGGTGTAATTTGTTTTTGTTGTAATAGAAAACTAAAAATACATAAAACCATTTTAAACACAGATTAAAATGCATAAACATAAAGTTAAACCAACCCAGGTTAAAGTCATTCATACCTATACAAATGTCAATTTTAAATTCACAGTTTGAAATTGATAGTGTAGGCCTGCCAAGTCATTAATGGTTTTTGAAATCCAGACAGAACTGTTTCCAACAGGTCCTTCCACAGTCTAGGGGCAGCGCCAAACAGATCATCTGCATGACAGCTGAGTAAGTACATAGTTGAAGTAAACACCCCACAGAAGATCTAAATGTCGAGGGCAGATTGTATGGGAGAAGGTGACCTTGACCCAAATCAAGTAGGGCTCACTTCTAGGTGTACTTGCAATCAATCTGGCAGCCATATTTTGAATTACCGTATATACTCGAGTATAAGCCAACCTCAATATAAGCCGAGGCACCTAATTTTACCACAAAAAAACTGGGAAAACATATTGACTTGAGTATAAGCCGAGGGGTGGGAAATGCAGCAACTACTGGTCAATTTCAAAATATAAATAGATACCAATACAATTACATTGAGGCATCAAAAGGTTCAATATTTTGAATATTTCCATAAAACTGTAATTTAAGATAAGACTGTCCAACTCTGATTAAACCATTATTCTAACCTTTTTCAGTGGAAATGTGCTTATGTATCCTTCCAATAATAATAGAGTGAAATAATAAATGTAATAATAACAATAATAAAGTAAAATAATAAATGTAATAATAATAAGAGTAAAATGATAAATATAATAATAACAACAAGAATGACAACAACAGAACTCAATAATAAATAATCTTGACTCAAGTATAAGCCGAGAGGGACTTTTTCAGCCTAAAACAGGGGCTGAAAAACTAGGCTTATACTCGAGTATATACAGTAACTGAAATTTCCAAGCTTGGTGCAGAGGTTGCCCAATGTAAAGCACACTGTAAAAATCCAACCTGGAGGTTGTTGGAGCATGCAAGAAATCAGTGAGTGTGTGTGTGTCAACCATATAACAAGATGCATGAAACTGATTGGTCGGGCAATGCCTGGGGAGTGGGCTGAGCCTAGGACCTTTGGATACTGTTACATTTTTGTTCAGGCTTGAGCTATGCAAGAGCACTGAGAGAAGTGGAGAGAGACACAGTTTGAAGTGTGCTCTTGCTTCATGAACTGCTGAAGGAGTTTACCCACATGGGCCAAGAAAGACCATTTTAAATCTCTCACAAAAGGGCATTATGTGAGTTGGTGCAACTGATCACATTGTACATATGTTTTGGATTTAAGAAGAGTAAACTACTTGTTCTTTACTGTCCACCTGTGTGGCATATTTTCTTTCTCTGGCAAGGCGGTGTGTGGACTGATCTAAAGTGAACTACATGTGGTTTATTTTACATTATGCCACAGAGGTTGCCAGGGTATGCCCTACCATCTTTAGGTCCTCTGATTCTAGGAAGGGGCGCAGTTGGCATATCAGTCGAATCTGATAATAAGAACTTTTGACTGTTGCATCTATCTGAGTTGACGTTTGAAGACACAGATATAGGAGCACCGTTAAGTTGCAAACACACTCTTGCAGAAGGAGTGTAAACTCATTCTAAACTGATCACACACACCCCCAAACCTTGGTTAGGACCCTTAATGGCAAGCACCTATCATAGAATCATAGAGTTGGAAGAGACCTCATGGGCCATCCAGTCCAACCCCTTGCCAAGATCTTTTCTGGGATCAGTTCTGATTTGTTTTTCTCAGTGGTGGCCCCTCGGCTGTGGAAGACCCTCCCTATTAGATCGGCCACCTCCCTTTTAACATTCTGGAAAAAAGTCAAGACTTGGTTTTTTGAACAAGCGTTTGCAAATGCAGAATAACTGACATAGGAAAACGGAATAACTAGACAATGAATCCGGACAACGTTTTTAACAAAGCGACACTATGAATTTATATTTTATTAATTTGTTTAGTTTTTATTATATGTTATGTTTTTAATTGTATTTATGACATTGTAAGCATTGGATTTTGCCCTGTTAACCGCCTTGAGTTGCCTGCCAGCTGAGAAAGGCAGTATAAAAATATAGCAAATAAATAAATAAATAAATCATGTCAGTGTATAATGGTTTCTCGAGTGAAAATCGCTCGCAGTTTAAACTGCACGGTTTCAGCAGTGCATGGGTTAAAACAATAGAGGTGTGTAGAATTGATAAGAGTGTCACATTTGGAGTTTCCTGTGCAAACTGGAAAAGAAGGACAATGTGCTCTGTGCGGTGTGCTGAGATGTGAATGGACATGGCCAGAGAAAGTGATGTACATATTTTGTAAATAAAGCAAAAGTGTCGCTTTTGTTGAAAGCTGAATTGATGAGTCCAGTGTTTATACTCAACTTCATGCCTTCAAGAAGTTCCTTGCAAGGTCGAAGCAGCTGAGATAAGAACAAAGATTTATCTCAATTTTCCTGACATCTATATAAATAAAAATGTAATGTTCGTTTGTCGGATTAACAAAACTCAAAATCCACTGGGTGAATTGACACCAAATTTGGACACACGACACCTATCAGGACAACAAGTGACCATCACTCATAAAAACACTGAAAAACACAGCAGAAGAGACGTTAAAAGCAAAAAAAAAATAATACATTAGAACGCATGTGCAAAACCACATATACACAAATATATATACACACAAAACACATATACAGAGACTGGGCCACAGCAATGCGTGGCAGGGTACGGCTAGTCTATATAAATAAAAATGTAAAGTTTATTTGTAGGCTTAACATAACTGAAAAACCACTGGATGAATTGACACCAAATTTGGACACAATACACCTATCAGGCTAGCAAGTGACCATCACTCATAAAAACACTGAAAAACACAGCAGAAAAGACTTAAAAAGTCAAAAAACAAAAAATATATTACAACGCATGCGCAAAACCACATATATACACAAACGCACATATATACACATATACACAAATATATACACACGCACAAAACACATATACCCAGACTGGGCCACAGCAACACATGGTAGGGGATGGCTAGTATCACAATAAAAACGTATACAAAAATATTGCAGCAGTTGGACTATATTTAAATCAGTGATGATTTGGAACAACTAGTCTGGGTTGCAACAAACTCCTGAAATGGGGCTTCAAATTAATCATAAAATCTATGTAAATAAAAATGTAATGTTCATTTGTGGGATTAACATAACTCAAAAACTACTGGATGAATTGCCACCAAATTTGGACACAATACACTAGGCCTGTTTGATCAAGAAAAAATTTGTTTCTAAAATCGATTTGTAATTGGGGTGTTTTTTTGTTTCGATATTTAAAATAATTACAAAACTTTCCCAAAAAAAGTTTTGGTATTTACGAAATTTCGTAAATATTTACAAAACATTTTGTAAAGATGGCGGACCCCCGCGCATGCGCAAAATCACTTCCGAAGCTTCGTTATTGGCGCGGGGTCGATTCGTTAAGGTTATAACGAATCGATTCGTTAAAATGGCGGACGCGATCGCGCATGCGCAAAGCGGCTTCCGAAACGTCGTTATTAAATACGATTCGATTCGATATATTAATAACGAATCGATTCGTTAAAGCGAATATTTTGTATTTTTTTAAGAATAAAAGACAGGTATTTTTAGAAAATATTCAAAAATGGAAAATTAACCCAAAACTGGCCCTGATGTGGACCAAACACAGCCACGAGACAGGACAAACGAGAGCACACACCAACAGAAGAGTCTTTTCTTTTTTAGAATATTTTTTGTATTTTTTAAGAATAAAAGGCAGGTATTTTTAGAAAATATTCAGAAATGGAAAATTAACCCAAAACTGGCCCTGATGTGGACCAAACACAGCCACGAGACAGGACAAACGAGAGCACACACCAACAGAAGAGTCTTTTCTTTTTTAGAATATTTTTTGTATTTTTTAAAAATAAAAGGCAGGTATTTTTAGAAAATATTCAAAAATGGAAAATTAACCAAAAACTGGCCCTGATGTGGACCAAACACAGCCACGAGACAGGACAAACGAGAGCACACACCAACAGAAGAGTCTTTTCTTTTCTTTTTTAGAATATTTTTTGTATTTTTTTAAGAATAAAAGGCAGGTATTTTTAGAAAATATTCAGAAATGGAAAATTAACCAAAAACTGGCCCTGATGTAGAGCTAACACAGGCAGGAGACAGGGCAATCGAGAGCACACACCAACAGAAGAGTCTTCTCTTTTTTTAGAATATTTTTTGTATTTTTTTTAAGAATAAAAGAAAGGTATTTTTAGAAAATATTCAGAAATGGAAAATTAACCAAAAAATGGCCCTGATGAACAGCTAACACAGCCACGAGACAGGGCAGTCGAGAGCAAACACCAACAGAAGAGTCTTTCTTTTTTTAGAATATTTTTTGTATTTTTTTAAAGAATAAAAGACAGGTATTTTTTAAAAATATTCAAAAATGGAAACTTAACCAAAAACTGGCCCTGATGTACAGCTAACACAGCCACGAGACAGGACAAACGAGAGCACACAGCAGCAGAAAAGTCTTTTCTTTTTTTGGTATTTTTTTGGGGTTTTTTTTTAAGAATAAAAGAAAGGTATTTTTAGAAAATATACAGAAATGGAAAATCAACCCAAAAATGGCCCTGATGAACAGCTAACACAGCCAAAAGACAGGGCAGTCGAGAGCAAACACCAACAGAAGAGTCTTCTCTTTTTTTAGAATATTTTTTGTATTTTTTTAAAGAATAAAAGACAGGTATTTTTAAAAATATTCAAAAATGGAAAATGAACCAAAAACTGGCCCTGATGAACAGCTAACACAGGCAGGGGACAAGGCAATTGAGAGCACAAACCAACAGGAGACTGTTTTCTTTTTTGGGAATATTTTTTGTATTTTTTTAAAGAATAAAAGACAGGTATTTTTTAAAAATATTCAAAAATGGAAAATCAACCCAAAAATGGCCCTGATGAACAGCCAGCTAACACAGCCAAAAGACAGGGCAATCGCGAGAGCAAACACCAACAGAAGAGTCTTTTCCAACCCCAAGAGCCAACCCAATGCAAGTCTTCCTACCCAAGCCTTAGCCAACCCAAAGCAAGCAGCCCTCCCGGACCTCTCTCCTCCCTCGCCTCCGCGCACCAAATGAGCTCTGCGGCCACGCGGAGCCGCTTTTAAAGGCCTTGCCGGCCAATGAAAATCAGCCACGGTGCACTTTTGGGTGCTTGGGAGCGCCGGATTGGCTCCCAGGCACCAGCATCCTCCATCCAATTTCCGAAACGGGCGGAAGCTCGTTAAAAGGATGGGGGATGCCGCTTCGATATTTTAAAACCCTTCCGGGTTTGAAAAAGTGTTTTGATATCGCCTCGTAAATGCCAAAAATAACGAATGTTTAACGAATAACGAAATTAACGAACGAAACCGCACAGGCCTAAATACACCTATCAGAACAACGAGTGACCATCACTCAAAACAATTGATTTTTGGGAGTTTTAGTTGCTGAGATTTATAGTTTACTTACAATTTAAGAGCATTCTGAACTCCACCAATGATGGAATTGAACCAAACATGGAACACAGGACTCCCATGACCAACAGAAAACACTAGAAGGGCTTGGTGGGCATTGACCTTGAGTTTGGGAGTTGTAGTTCATCCAGAGGGCACGGTGGATGTATCTGGACCAAACTTGGCACAAATATTCCATATGCCCAAATATGAACACAGATGGAGTTTGGGGGAAATAGACCTTTCCATTTGGGAGTTATAGTTACTGCGATTTATAGTTCACCTACAATCAAAGAGCATTCTGAACCCTACAAACGTCCCACACAGAACTCCTATAACCAACAGAAAATACTTAAGGCCATCCAGTCCAACTCCCTTCACCAGGGCAAAAAAAAAATGTAATCAAATCCCTGCTGTCAAAGAGCCATCCAGCCATAGATATAGATAGATAGATAGATAGATAGATAGATAGATATGATTCACACACACACACACAGTATTCTAGATTTGAAAGGGACCCCTAAAGAAGGACAATTATATCTTGCATGTCCCAGAGTAGGCAAACCAGACAATTTCTACATCAACACTGACAAAGAAACAGCAATAAATACTGTTTACCCACAAAACATAAAGAAATTACATATATTAGAAACCAACACTTTCTCATTACTTTATTTTCCATATCACCAGACTGGGCCACAGCAACGCCTGGCAGGGGACAGCTAGTACTTTAATAAAGAATAATTATATTAGATTTTCCCACACAAAAAATCCCATCCTGGCTGAATTGATACTTACGAACTCCCTTCGGGGCTCATACTGGGCTGCGTGGGCTCTTGCTTGACAATGGGTGACACGATGGTGGGGTGTGGGATTCCTGATGGGTGAAGTCCATGAGCAGGAGGAGGAACCATGTGTGGAGAAAACCTGCTGGACATCAAGCTGGAGCACAAGTAAGAGCAAGATGCTAAACATAAACGCCTCCATAGGTCAACTTTTCTTGTTCTAATATTTAATCATGCACAATATTCTACCATCTTGTTTTCCGAAGTGCCTCCCCCTTTTTCCCTTTACTCTTTTGCCAAAACCTCCATAAAACAGTGTGCCCCCCTGTCAATCAATGACAGAAATAGGAGACAAACAAAAATCTTATGAACCATTATATGGATTGCGAACCCACTTCACTATGGGCAACAAGAAAAATCAATCTCTGCTGTATACTGCAGTAATTTGAACTAACAGATACATATAATGATAAATGCTCTTTGGCTTATTACATACATGCATTCATTTTTTTTCTTTCCAGGTCTTGCTGACTTTTGGTAATGCATTCAAAAATCCAACCAATATTCAATATACTGTGAGTACTAAATCACCAGTAAGCATGAATGTCTCATTTTCCTAAGATTTAATTTTGCTGGAAATAGCAACCTTCTACAAGCCTCTTATACTAGTTATTTGTTATATGTATAATTCAGATTGCTTGCAATATTGTAGTGTGTACTGGTATGCAATTTCCCCTTAACTCTATGTTGTTTGAGGCTGTGGGAGGGACTGCAGACCATGTGATCAGATCTGGGACTATTCAGACTGAGACTCCATTTTAGAAGTCAGTATTGTACTGTGTTGGGTTAATTCAGTAATGTATTGTATAGTCAGTGTTCATTGCAATTGGCCACCTTAATTAGCTTTTAATGGCCTTCTGGCTTCAAACCCTAGCTGGTTGCTGCCTGGGGGATCGGCAGGGAGGACTGTCTAAAATGAGGACAGTAAATAAAGAGCAACACTCAAAAACAGGGGAATTCCAAACAATCAATCAGTGTCAGCTAACACATCCCAATGAAGGATCCCTCTAAGCAGTAACCAGCCAGGCTTTGAAGCTGCAAGGCCATTAAATGCTAATTGAGATGGCTAATTGCAACATTTACAAGCAAACAAGAGTTCTTTCTCCTACCCACAGATATATAAACCTCACTTGCCTAGTTTCCAACAGACCTCACAACCTCTGGATGCCTGCCATAGATGTAGGTGAAACGTCAGGAGAGAATGCTTCCAGAACATGACCATACAGCCCATACAGCAACCCAGCAATTCTGGCTATGAAAGCCTTCGACAACAGAAGGAAGATCATACTTTACAAAAAGGTTATGATTATTCCAAATAGCATGAATGCCAATTTATCTCCTGAGGTCATCCTTTCCAAAAGGTTATGGATGCTTTTCCAAAAGGCTATGGAAATTCTGGTTTTCAAAAAAAAAAATCCCCCCTCATTTTACTGTCCTTTTATGTGAGAACATACTCTCATATATGCTGTTATCTGTAGTCTTAAAATGGTACAGGCTGGAAATGTCCTCTCAATGCCAAGAACGAGGGCTTGCTCTCCCACTTGAACCTACCTGGACATTGAAGCATTCATTGCCAAGGCAGGATACGGATGTCTGAAACCACCGGGTGGAATGGAATACACAGGCTGCCCTTGCCTGAAATAAATAAGAAAGTCCCATTTGATTGCCTGCCACAATTCCACCACACATTTATTTTTCAAAATAACAGTATATATTATTTGGTTGCCAATTGAATTAAATATCAACTGAGAAAATATTTAAGTGCCAATTTTCATTTTAAAAGCCATTTTTTTTCCAAAATCCAATTGTCACAGGGACAAGAAGTTAGGTGAAATCTTTTGAACAGGGGCACAGACAGCAAAACAAACAGCACAGGACCGTTACCCCTTTCCTATGCGTTCCAAAGCATGCATGCATGCACGCATATGTATGTATGTATGTATGTATGTATGTATGTATGTATGTATGTAATGTTAGTTTGTGGTATTAACATAACTCAAAAATCACTGGACGAATTGACACCAAATTTGGACACAATACACCTCTCAGGCCACTTTGTAGAAGTGGAATCCATGACATGCAAGTGTGGAGAAGAGCAAACCCCTGACCACCTGCTGCAATGCAACCTGAGCCCTGCCACATGCACCATGGAGGACCTTCTTCCAGCAACACCAGAGGCTCTCCAAGTGGCCAGACACTGGTCAAAGGACATTTAATCAACCACCAAGCTTGCAAACTTTGTGTTTTGTCTGTTTGTTTTGTTAAAAATGTAATACAAATGTCTGGTTGCTCCTGACACGATAAATAAATACCTCGCAGGCCAACAAGTGACCATCACTCATAAAACACTGAAAAACACAGTGGAAAAGACTTTAAAAGGATTAAAAAACAAAACACTACAGCGCATGCACAAAAACAACTCCCCCGGCAAACAAAACACACAATAGCAGATCCACACTCTCTTCTGGACTACAGCTCCCAGCATCCCCTAAACCAGGCCCTTTAGGAAAGGAGGATGATCCAAATGCACTGCTTCCAAGATGCAAGCCTTCTTGGATTTTTTTGAGAGCATCCCAATCTCGGCATATTTCCAATTTCCTATTCCTGGAGTGCAGCTCCCAGCAACTCTCCAAATAGATAGATTAGATGGGGATAGATAGGTAGGTAGATCGATCAGGAGGACTGCTGGGAGTTGCAGCCCAAAAAGAGGTAGAGAAGGAAGAATGGGGAGAAAGAGGGAGGAAAAGAAAAGCAGGGAAGGAAGGGAAGAGGAAGGAAAGGAAAGAAGCAGATAAGGAAAGAATAAAAAGGAAGATAGGAGAGAAATAAAGAAGGAGAGAAAGGAGGGAAGGTTGGCTACAGCAACGTGTGGTGGGTACAGCTTGTGTGTGTGTGTGTGTAATGTTTGTTTGTGGGATTAACATAACTCAAAAGCCACTAGACCAATTGACACCACATTTGGACACATTACACCTGTCAGGCCAATGAATGACCACCACTCACAAAAACACTGAAAAACACAGCAGAAGAGACTTTAAAAAAACAAAATAAAATAAAAAAATACATTATAATGCATGCGCAAAACCACATATATACACAAACACACATATATACACATATACACAAAACACACCCGAGACCTACTTGCAAAAGCAAGTAGGTCTCGGGTGTGTTTTGTGTATATGTGTATATATGTGTGTTTGTAAAACTTTTCTTTTCCGAAAGCTTGTAAAACTTTTCTTTTCTGACAAGCTTTTGACGGGTGAATAACCCGGACTATGCCTTGTTCTCGCCGCCTATTGTTTTGTTATTGTTATTTTTAAGCTAATTGTATTGTTTTAATCTGCTTCTGTAAACCGCTTCGAGCCAAACTGGGAGTAGCGGTATACAAGTTAAATAAATAAATAAAGTAAAATAAAATATATACACAAACTGGGCCATAGCAACCCATGGCAGGGGATGGCTCTCTCTCTCTCTATATATATGTGTGTGTGTGTGTGTGTGTGTACGTATGTATGTCTGGAGTTGCAGGAAGATATGTTTATATAAATTTATGCTTTATGCTTATGTTACAATGTCACCCCAAATGCAAATAATTGTAAATTTGACTTCTTTTTGCCTATAGATTCAGATCTCTGTCATATATCAAGCATGCTTGAAATAGCCTGAAAGCCAGTCTGTTTCACAAGATAGTTAAGACAACTTTGATACAGTTTTAGATAGATAGATAGTAACCAATTTTGAACACCTTGACAAAAGTATGGGATACAAATGAAACAGGAATTGCGATATGTCATAAAGCATTGTTTCTCAACCTTCATAATGCCACGACCTCTTAATGCACTTTCTCATGTTGTGGTGGCCTACAGCCAAAATTACTTCATAACTGTAATTTTGCTACTGTTATGAATCATAATGTAAATATCTGATATACAGGATGTATTTTCATTAACTGGACCAAATTTGGCACAAATACCCAATACACCCACATTTAAATACTGGTGGGGTTGCAGGGGATTGATTTGGGAGTTGTAGTTGCTGGGAATTATAGTTCACCTACAACCAAAGAACATTCTGAACTCCACCAACAATGGAATTGAAACTATCTTGGCACATAGAACTCCCATGACCAACAGAAAATACTGGAAGGGTTTGGTGGGCATTGACCTTGAGTTTTGGAGTTGTAGTTCACCCACATCCAGAGAGCACTATGGACTCAATGATGGATCTGGACCAAACTTGGCATGAATACTCAATATGCCCAAATGTGAGCACTGGTGGAGTTTGGGGAAAATAGATGTTGACATTTGGGCGTTATAGTTGTGGGATTTATAGTTCGCCTAAAGTCAAAGATCATTCTGAACCCCACCAACAATAGAACTGGGCCAAACCTTCCACACAGAACCACCATGACCAACAGAAAATACTAGAGGGATTTGTAAGGAATTGACTGTGATTTAGGGGAGATGTAGTTCACCTACATCCAGAGAGCACTGTGAACCCAAATGACTATGCCAAAGGGGTTCCTAAGACCATCAGAAATATGTGTTTTCTGATTGTTTTTGGAGACCCCTCTGAAACCCACTTGTGACCCCCCCCCCCCAAGGTCCCAACCACCAGGTTGAGAAACACTGGCATAAAGGAAATACAAGTTATATACACTGAACTTCATTTGAATTAGAGTAGCATGTATTTCATCCTGCCAAACATGCGGTTTTTTCATCAGATACATATTCCAACCCCAAAGTGTACAGCACGGTGGTTTCATGGAATTCAGTCAGAGACTGGCTTTACACATAACATGTGTCAAAATCGGATTATACAGAAAGGTGAAGCAATTTCCACCTGACACAGACAAGTTAGGGGAAAACGAGGAAGGGAGAGATAGAGGTAATTCTTACTGTGGTACAATCCATCCCAATGGATGAGGAATTTGCCCAATGGCACCAGGAGACAATGGGTAATAAGGAGACAGTTCTGAAGGATGAGGTGGCCGTGGAATTCCTGGGGGAAAAAACACAATCATTGAAATGGTTGCGGTGGACCTGTAACCCAATATTCAGTTCTTAACTGGAATTGTATCTTCCCTTCAGTCAGACAAATATGAATGTCTTCACCCTGGAAAGTTGGGAACCCAAGCAATATGAGGAGTGGCTTAGGGAGCTGAGTATGTTTAGTTTGAGAAGAGAAAGTAGAGAGGGGACAAGACAGCTATGTTTACATATTTGAAAGGATGTCATATTGAGGAGGGGACAAGCTTGTTTTCTGCAGATCTAGAGACTAGGACAATTGCAGGGAAAGATATTTCACCTAAACTTTAGGAAGAACTTCCTGAGAGAGCCGTTTGAGCATGCCTTGGAGCGTGGTGTTAGGCTTTTCTGTGTTGGGGAAAACTACCCAAAAAATAGAGCAGAGCATCCAAAATACAGAAATGATACTAAAAGATTATCAGACATCTCACAGTAAGCAGAATTGTGCAATGGAAGAGTGCTGGGCCCATAACCCTTTTTTGTTAGGATTTTCTGTGTTTGGGAAAACTACCCAAAAATAGAACAGAACATCCAAAAATACAAAAATGATACTAAAAGCTGATCAATCATCTCACAGCAAGCAGAGCTGTGCAGCAGACGTGTGCTGGGCCCATAACCCTTTTTTTGTTGGGATTTTCTGTGTTTGGGAAAACTACCCAAAAATAGAGCACATCATCCAAAATACCAAAATGATACTAAAAGATTATCAGTCATCTCTCAGCAAGCAGAGCTGTGCAATGGAAGAGTGCTGGGCCCATAACCCTTTTTTTGTTAGGATTTTCTGTGTTTGGGAAAACTACCCAAAAATAGAGCAGAGCATCCAAAATACCAAAATGATACTAAAAGCTGATCAATCATCTCACAGCAAGCAGAACTGTGCAATGGAAGCGTGCTTGGCCCATAACCTTTTTTTGTTAGGGTTTTCTGTGTTTGGAAAAACTTCCCAAAAATAGAGCAGAGCATCCAAAATACAAAAATGATACTAAAAGATGATCAATAATCTCACAGCAAACAGAGCTGTGCAGCGGAAGTGTGTTGGGCCCATAACTCTTTTTTTGTTAGGATTTTTTGTGTTTGGGAAAACTACCCAAAAAGCAGCAGAACATTCAAAATACAAACAGGATACTAAAAGCTGATCAATCAGTTCACAGCAAGCAGACTGTGAAGTGTCATTGGATATGGCTGTAAATAATTTAGAGCTTAGGAGGCAAACACTCTGGAGGCTTTTGTGCAGAAGCTAGGTGGTTATCTATCAGGGATGCTTAAATTGGGTGTTCCTGCATGGCAGAAGGGGTTGGACTGGATGGCCCTTGTGGTCCCGTCCAACTCTATAGTATTGTTGATCATTTGTAAGAACTCACCTGTCTTTGGGTCAATCTCTGGGGACAAATGTGAAGGTGGAGAACCTGGCGAGAAGTGGTCATTGCTATAGGTGATAAGTGGCGTCAGCGGGTGCATATGATGTGCATGTTGCACCACAGGAACTTTATTTGACTAAAAGACAAAAGCAAGTGTTTATTTGCATTTCGATACGTAATTTATTTGCACTAAGTGGGGCAGGTGGGGGAAAAAACTATTTAACACTTATTTCATTTTCTGCAAATATATTCAAGAATATTTTACCAGGAAGATTGCTCATTACTGATTTGAGAAAATACATGGGTGTGGTTTTAAAAGGCCACATAATTTTGCGTTTTTTTAAATTTATAATTTATTTAAAACATTTATAATCTATTTTTAAGATAAATCTTCCCAATGCAATTTACAACAGAATTGGAATCCACAAGATATAATAAAACAATGACAAAAGCAAAAGATACAAGAAAGTGATCATAATAAAAGATCAAAATTAACCACTACAACCAGATAGAATCACATAAATATCATATGTATGTGTGCCTTCATGTCACTTGTTAACTTTTATGAGATTCAAGGCAGCCCATGAATCTCATAAAATATACCAAGGCAAGGAATTACTATTGTTGTTGTTGTTGTTGTTATTGTTGTTATTATTCTCCTGACATAAAGTCTAGTTGTGTCCTCTGGGGGGTGGTGCTCTTCTCAATTTCTCAGCCAAAGAGCTGCCTTTGTCCATAGACACCTCCAAGGTCATGTGGCCAGCATGACTACATGGAGTACCGTTACCTTCCCGCAGAAGACCTATTGATCTACTCACATTTGCATGTTTTCAAATACCCTGGAATATTGTGTCCAATTCTGGGCATCACAATTGAAGAGGGATATTGACAAGCTGGAATGTGTCCAGAGGACGGCGACTAAAATGATCAAGGGTCTGAAGAACAAGCCCTATGAGGAGCGGCTTAAAGAGCTGGGCATGTTTAGCCTGAAGATGAGAAAGTTGAGAGGTGACATGATAGCCATGTGAGAGAAAGTCACAGGGAGGAGGGAACGAACTTATTTTCTGCTGTCCTGGAGACTAGGACGTGGAACAATGGCTTCAAACTACAAGAAAGGAGATTCCATCTGAACATTAGGAAGAACTTCCTGACCCGCAGTGTGGTAGAGGCTCCTTTTTTGGAAGTTTTTAAACAGAGGTTGGATGACCATCTGTCGGGGATGCTTTGAATGCAATTTTCCTGCTTCTTGGCAGGGGGTTGGACTGGATGTCCCATGAGGTGTCTTCCAACTCTATGATTCTATGATTTTATGCTAGGTTGGCAGAAGCTAGGCCTAACAGTGGGAGCTCTTCCTGCTCCCTGGATTCAAATTGCCATCCTTTTGGCCAGCAAGTTCAACAGCTCAGCGGTATAACCCACTGCCTCATCAGGGGCCCCTCATATTATTATGTTTATGTTTATTTAGGAGCCCCCGTGGCGCAGTGGGTTAAACCGCTGAGCTGCTGAGCTTGTTGACTGAAAGGTCGCAGGTTTGAATCCGGGGAGAGGCATGAGTATCCGCTGTCAGCCCCAGCTTCTGCCAACCTAGCAGTTCGAAAACATGCAAATGTGAGTAGATCAATAGGTACCGCTCCGGCGGAAAAGTAACAGCGCTTCATGCAGTTATGCCAGCCAAATGACCTTGGAGGTGTCTACGGACAACGCCGGCTCTTCAGCTTACACATGGAGATGAGCATCACACCCCAGAAACGGACACAACTTGACTTCATGTCAGGGAAAAACCTTTCAATTTACCTTATGTTTATTTATGCTCTGCTTTATCTCTCCTGAAGGAGACTCAAAGACACTTAGAGGCTCCTTCTCCTGGAATTAAGTATACAACTGATCTGCCATCGATCTACTAACCAGAGCTCAGGGTGCATCTATACTGTAGAATTAATGCAGTTGGACATTCCTTTAACTCAATCCTATGGAGACATGGGAATTGTAGTTTGGTGAGGCACAAGAACTCTTTTGGCAGAGAAGGCTAAAGCCAGCTCCCATGTTTTCATAGCACTGGGCCATGTGGTGTCAAACCACATTAATTCTAGGTTCTTGTGGGTTTTTTCAGGCTAAAGGGCCATGTTCTAGAGGCATTTCTCCTGACGTTTCGCCTGCATCTATGGCACGCATCCTCAGAGGTAGTGAGGTCTGTTGGAATTAGGACAATGGGTTTATATATCTGTGGAATGGCTGGGGTGGGGCAAGGAGCTCTTCCCTGCTGCAGCTAGGTGTGAATGTTTCAACTGACCACCTTCATTAGCATTTGAAGGCCTGCCTGAGCCTGGGAAAATCCTTTTGTTGAGAGGTGTTAAGATGTGCCTGGTTGTTTCCTCTCTGCTGTTTTGCTGTTGTAATTTTTAGAGTTTTTTAATACTGGTAGCCAGATTTTGTTCATTTTCATGGTCTCTTCCTTTCTGTTGAAATGGTCCACATGCTTGTGGATTTCAATGGCTTCTCTGTGTAGTCTGACATGGTGGTTGTTGGAGTGGTCCAGCATTTCTGTGTTCTCAAATAATATGCTGTGTCCAGGCTGGTTCATCAGGTGCTCTGCTATGGCTGACTTCTCTGGTTGAAGTAGTCTGCAGTGCCTTTCATGTTCCATTAATTCTAGTTTCCGTGATCACATGAGATCTGATTCCTTTACGGGATTTGGGCAGCTCACATAAATTACAGCATCTGATAAAGTTCTCGCCAAAAACATTCTAATATATTCATACTACAATATAAATTAAATGTGCAATGCTTTAGAATGGCAAAATACAACTTTATTCATCTTGTGTGTCTATTAGTACTCATGTCGTGCTTTAATGCCAAAATCAGTGAGTTTAAAGAGACTTCTTACAGAGTCCGCTGCAATCTACTTGGATTTCCACCAAGCCAGTCTTAATCTGTCATGTTTTCCTTGCTCAGCCCTGACTTCAGGTTATTTACGAAAAGCTAAATAAGCAAGAGTCCCCATCACACATTCGAAAAGTACTCCATTACTTACTTCCCTCCATTGTGAGAGGTATCCATTTACTCTTGTTCCCTGCTTCCTGTTTAGCCAGTTACAATCCGTTTCCCTGTGACTCTAAGTATACTCTGGAGCCTTTGGCAAGAGATACCGTCAAAAGCTTTCGGACATCTAATACTGTATCTGCCAAATTTCACATCACCTCCACCTACTGTTTAAGGAGCTCCACTGGCTGCCGTTTTTTCTGGGCCCAAATCAAGGTGCAGGTCTTGACCTACAAAGCCCTGAACGGTTTGGGACCCACCTGCCTGTGCGACCGAATTTCCTTCTACGAACCCACAGGATTTCTTCGATCTTCCGGAGAGGCTCTTCTCTCACTCCTGCCTGCATCTCAAGTGCGTCTCACGGGGACGAGAGAGAGGGCCTTCTCTGTGGTGGCCCCCTGGCTCTGGAACTCACTCCCCAGAGATATTAGGCAAGCCCCAACGCTGGCAATCTTCAGGACGAATCTGAAAACCTGGCTATTCCAATGTGCCTTCAGTGATTGAATGTTAGATACTCCCTGACCAAACTTTGCACAAAATGTCCTTAGAAGCACTTTATCTATGGTTCGTGCAATTAAATCCTCCCTTACTTGGATCCTTATGCTGATAATTTTACATTGTCCTACCTCCCAGTGTTTTAAAATCTTATCCTTGAATGTGTCCCTGCCCAGTGAAATCTTTTGTTTTTAATTGTTTGTTTTTATACTGTTGTTGTTTTGATAATTATATTGATTTTTGCATTTTATGTATTTTATTTTCAGGTATTGTTATGTTTTTGTTTTATAATGTATGTACTATATTGATGGGCATGGCCTCATGTAAGCCGCACCGAGTCCCCCTGGGAGAGATGGAGTGGGGTATAAATAAAGTATTATTATTATTATTATTATTATTATTATTATTATTATTGCATGTTGCAATCTTAACACTAAAAAGGACAGCGAATGGGTCTTTGTAGCGACCATACTGATTCTTCCCCATCAATTGTCCTTTCCACTCAAGCAAGGAGCTTTGAGATGGTAGAACAGAAGCTCTCCGAAGCTCTAGGTGCTCTTACTGCCTACTACAGGGAAAACCAGCTGATCCCTAATCCATCTAAAACACAGACATGTGCCTTTCATCTCAAGAACAGACAAGCATCCCGAGCTCTGAGGATTACCTGGGAAGGAATCCCACTGGAGCATTGCAGCACACCCAAATACCTGGGAGTCACTTTGGACCGTGCTCTTACCTACAAGAAGCACTGCCTGAACATCAAGCAAAAAGTGGGCGCTAGAAACAACATCATACGAAAGCTGACTGGCACAACCTGGGGATCACAACCAGACACAGTGAAGACATCTGCCCTTGTGCTATGCTACTCTGCTGCTGAGTATGCATGCCCAGTGTGGAACACATCTCACCACGCTAAAACAGTAGATGTGGCTCTTAATGAGACATGCCGCATTATCACAGGGTGTCTGCGCATGTGGGGCGCCCACACCACTGGAGAAATTACACTGCTTAGCCGGTATTGCACCACCTGACATCCGCCGGGAAATAGCAGCCAATAGTGAAAGGACCAAGGCAGAGACATCTCCAGCTCATCCCCTGTTTGGGTATCAGCCAGCACGTCAACGACTTAAATCTAGACATAGTTTTCTTAGATCTACAGAGACACTTGCTGGAACACCCCAGCAAGCGAGAGTTCAAAAGTGGCAGGCCCAAACCCAGCACCTCAATCCATGGATGATACCAGATGAGAGACTCCCTCCTGGGCACACAGAAGACTGGGCGACTTGGAAGGCGCTGAACAGACTGCGCTCTGGCACCACGAGATGCAGAGCCAATCTTAAGAAACGGGGCTACAGGGTGGAATCCTCGGCATGCGAGTGCGGAGAAGAACAAACCACTGACCACCTGCTGCAATGCAACCTGAGCCCTGCCACATGCACAATGGAGGACCTTCTTGCGGCAACACCAGAGGCACTCCAAGTGGCCAGATACTGGTCAAAGGACATTTAACCAACTACCAAGTTTGCAAAATCTGTGTTTTTTTCTTCTTTTTCTTTTTAATCTGTGCTTTTGTTTTATTCTGTTAGAATTGTAATACAATGGTATGGTTGCTGATGACACGAGAAATAAATAAATAAGTTGTCCTTTCTCCTTAAGTTTTCCCCAATTTACCTGGATTGAAAGGGCAATACATACATTTTTTTCCACAACTTACATTTATTTTACCACAATCTGTACTCCTGTTCTCCTTATTTGGACAAGACTTCCACTTTGTAAGGGAAGTCCTCTTGCTTTTTACAGTTTCCTTGACTCTGTTTGTTAACCAATGATTGGATCCTCTTGGACCTGTCTGTATCTTTCAAGTTGTCCAGATCTGTTCTAGAGATTGTCCTCTCATTCCTGCACAATGTAGGGACTGGATTCAAAATGAAAACTTGAAACTACGACATGAAAGTGGCACAAGAAACTAGGTATACAACACTGAGGGAATGCTTATTACTTAAATTATTTCCTTCTGACTTAAATCTCCCTCAATGTTTAACATTTGCACAAATTATCAGCCATTGCCAGAAGGGATAGGGAGTTTCATCTATGCTGACGATGGTGCCATCACTGCTTAAGCAGGGATTTTTTGAAATGGTTGAACAGAAGCTCTCCAAAGCTCTTACTTCCTATTACAGGGAAAACCAGCTGATTCCTCAACCATCTGAAATGCAGATGTGTGTTTTTAAGAACTGACAAGAATATCAAGCTCTGAGGATTACCTAGGAAGGAATCCCACTGGAGCATTGCAGCACACCAAAATACCTGGGAGTTACTCTGGACCGTGCTCTGACTTACAAGAAGCACTGTTTGAATATCAAGCAAAAAGTGGGTGCTAGAAATAATATCATACGAAAGCTGACTGGCACAACCTGGGGATCACAACCATATACAGTGAAGACACCTGCCCTTGCGCTTTGCTACTCTGCTACTGAGTATGCAGGCCCAGTATGGAATACATCTCACTATGTTAAAACAGTTGATGTGGCTCTTAATGAAATATGTCGCATTGTCATAGGATGTCTTCACCCTGCACCACTTGAGAAATTATACTGTTTAGTCAGTATTGCACCACCTGACATCTGTCAGGAAGCAGCAGCCAGTAATGAAAGGACCAAGGCTGGTCCATCCTCTATTTGGATATTAGGCAGCAAGCCAATGCCTTAAATCAAGAAACAGCATCCTAAGATCTATAGAGATACTTGCAAGAACACCTCAGCAAGTGAGAGTCCTAAATTGGCAGGCTAAAACCCGGAACCTCAATCAGTGGCTGATACCACATGAGAAACTCCCTCCTGGGCACACAGAAGACTGGGCAAATTGGAAGGCACTGAACAGACTGCGCTCTGGCACTGAGATGCAGAGCTAGCCTTAAGAATGGGACTACCAAGTGGAGTCCATGGCATGCGAGTGCGGAGAAGAGCAAACCACAGACCACTTACTACAATGCAGTCTGAGCCCTGCCACATGCATCATGGAGGACCTTTTTACTGCGATACCAGATGCATTCCAAGTGGCCAGCTTCTGGTCAAAGGAAATCTAGTATAATGCCGAGTTTTTAACTTTGTTTGTTGTTTTTCTATCTATTGTAATTGTATTCGCAATTCACTTCTGACATGATAAATAAATAAATAACCTTAACAATTCTAAAAAAAGGAATATGCCTCCTATCACTCAGGATCACATCATTCAGTACTGTATTCATTCTTGTACATCCAAACTGCTCTTCATACTACTTCATAGTGGTCTTTTCAACGAAACCTGTTTGTTTCAGAATAAGCTGAAGTTTTTCATCCTCTCTAATCACAGATTTTTTTTTTTGTCATGTCAGGAGTGACTTGAGAAACTGCAAGTCGCTTCTGGTGTGAGAGAATTGGCCGTCTGCAAGGACGTTGCCCAGGGGACGCCTGGATGTTTTGATGTTTTTACCATCCTTGTGGGAGGCTTCTCTCATGTCCCCGCATGGTGAGCTGGTGCTGATAGAGGGAGCTCATCCACGTTCTCCCCAGATTTGAACCTGTGACCTATCGATCTTCACTCCTGCCGGCACAAGGTTTAACCCACTGCGCCCCGGGGACACAGAATGAAACAACTGTAATAACTATTGTTCATAATTCAAATAATAGTTCTTACATTTATGGTACCTTTCCTGATCAAATGATGGTACCATGCAAAAGGATTGGGTTTCTTCACCTTCATAAGACACTGCTGACCAGAGACAAGATCTTTTCTTTAGGATCACCTTTGAATTTGACTTGTTTGGAACAATATCCCTCTAGAGCCAAATAAAGATCTTCTTTTACTTCTAGGTACGTTTATAAGGATCCAGGGACTCCTTCAATGTAAGAAGATATAAAACATCGCGAAGAAATATGCTTTCATCTTTGCGGCAATGTCTTTATAATCTCTCATGCTTCTCCCACATTATAACTGCACGACTTTTGTGATTCTAGCAACCTTCTTCCAATTGTCATAGTCCTCTTTTGTTTTGTTTTTAACCCTAAAAACTCCTAGAAATATTATATGATCTGATTATTCGACATCTTGGATGTTGGTGGCACGAACCTTAGCAACAATCAAGGCAACCAGTAACATTAAAACCAAACTAGACAAATATCCAAAGATATCACTGATACAGGAGGTTAACACAAAACCAAGCCATAAGACACTTACTAAGTGTGCGGGAGAAGGAGACCTCGTATCCTTTAGGGTAGCTCCAGCTGGTACATCAAGGAGTGGCCACTTCACCTGCAGATACTGGAATTGCAAAAAGGGACATTAAAATATATAACCAAAATAATGACACAGAAACAAGCAAACAACTAAACAACTAAATACATTTTACAGGAGCATAAATCAGATTCTTCTATGTCAAAAAGTCCTCCCTTATTATGGTTCACATTCATAGAATCAAGTTCAACCCTCTGCTAAGAAGCAGGAAAATCACATTCAAAACACCCCCAACAGATGGCCATCCAGCCTCTGTTTAAAAGCCTCCAAAGAAGGAGCCTCCACCACACTCCAGCGCAGAGACTTCTACTGCTGGAAAGCTCCCACAGTCAGGAAGTTTTTCCTAATGTTCAGGTGGAATCTCCTTTCCTGTAGTTTGAAACCATTCAATCCAACTCACTTGTTAGCTACTGGGGGAAAAAATAACTAATGGGGTTTCTTCCCATGCAAGTACCACTGTCTAGATGTAGCTATGGATACTGGAATAGGAAGGAAAATTATGACATGACTAACCTTCAAATATGTAAGCCATCTTGAATCCCATCTCAGGAAAAAGGCAGGATATTTATTAGATACAACCTGACATATAAGAGGTTCCCAAAGTGCAATGGGAACCAAAATCAGAGAAACCCTAACTCAGTGGTACCAAACCTTTTCTTTTTGACCAGGAGCTACTTGACCAGGGACCACTCTCCAACATTAGTACCAAAAGGGTTACGAATCAGTTTTTGGTCAACTTTAGATTCAGTTTGGTTATTTGGGATGCTGGTTCAGAAAATTGCATTGGATAAAATTGAAAGGGTGATACTGAGAAAGGCATCCTTGTGTTAAGTCCGACTTGGCACTACTAAAATACTTAGCATCTATTACTGTGCAATAGAACTATCAAGGAGTGAGAATTCTTGTTTCACGTGCTTGCTATTGGTCAAAAGTTCCCAACCTTTTTTTGATCAGGGACCACTCTCCAACATTAGTACCAAATGGGTTACAAATCAGTTTTTGGTCAACTTTAGATTTGGTTTGGTTATCTGGGGTGCTAATTCAGAAAATTGCATTGGATAGACCACATCAGCTGTAGTTTCTGATACAGAACATATGCCATCCAGTAGTTGCTATCTGATGATGATGTTTTTAGATATAGTGTAATGTGTTCTTTGGTTTTTTTTATGTATGTATTTTATATATGGCATCGAATTGTGCCGATTGTTTGCCACCCTGAGTCGCCTTCAGACTGATATTGGCGGGGTAAAAATGATATAAATAAATAAATAAATAAATAATCTGCTCGCTCACAGAAAACATATTTAAGGGGGTTTCGCGAGAGCAGTCGCTCTCACTGCAACTGTGTAGTAACTGTGATGCCACAGACCATATTGTAGTTCTTGTGGATCATTGGTAGTCCACAGACCACAGGTTGGGAACCACTGCTCTAACTGAATGGCATACAATTATGATTTTATAATTAATCATTAAGTTACATTATCTGCAAAACTTTGTATCAATATTTTAATTCTGGGTTATCAATCCACATATTCACATTTAGTAATAATATTGCCGAAACTCAAAAACTGGCTTGCCCTGCTAACAATCATACTAAAAGTACTAGCAGAGCAACAAAACAATTTTACGCCATTGTAGCTGAATGCGGTGTATCCTGTGAAATGCTGGCGGTTTGGGAATGTGGCCTGGATGAGTCGCAGCTGTGCAATGGAATTTCCCTAACACACAAATCTTCATGATGTAAAACAGCTGGAAGGAAATCCCAGCATGCTCTGTTTAGAGGCAGAACAACCAATAATTTAAGTGGAAGATTAACCCTTCAACTTAAGACAAAAGTTCAGATTTCCTCCAACATATATTCCAACTATCTGCTCTGGGAGTGCTGATTCTGTTTCAATAGGAAATTTGAACAGATTTAATCTTGCAAAAGCCCATATCCTTTTTTATTTCTTTTTGGGAGCATGGGCAAGTCAATGTGTGGCTATCGAATCTGTGGACAAGAAGGTCATGTTGTAGTTGGTTTCTATGCAATTTTTAGAAATGTGTGCACGTGTTTTCTGTAATTGAAAGGGAAAAATCTAACCAGGGTGTCAAGCACACAAAAAGTACAAGCTAGCTCTTGTGGGTTTTTTCGGGCTATATGGCCATGTTCTAGACTAGGCATTTCTCCTGACGTTTCGCCTGCATCTATGGCAAGCATCCTCAGAGGTGAGGTCTGCTGGAATTGGGAAAAAGGGAGTTTATATATCTGTGGAATGACCAGGGTGAGACAAAGGGCTTTTGTAAGTTGGGCTAGGTGTGAATCTTTCAACTGACCACCTTGATTCACACCTAGCCCAACTTACAAAAGCCCTTTGTCTCACCCTGGTCATTCCACAGATATATAAACCCCTTTTTCCCCAATTCCAGCAGACCTCAACTCTGAGGATGCTTGCCATAGATGCAGGCGAAACGTCAGGAGAAATGCCTCTAGAACATGGCCATATAGCCCGAAAAAACCCACAAGAACTGAGTGATTCCAGCCATGAAAGCCTTCGACAATACTTAGTACAAGCTAGCTTCAAATAACTTTCATTATTTTTTTTTCATCATCATGGAAGACCTTTAAGAGTCTGGGAGGTGGGGAAGAATAGCAAAAAGTCATATTTGCACGTAATAAAGAAAAGATAGCTCAACCTCTGCCAGAAGCATTCCAGACCAACATGACTGAGCTACATGTTTCTCACCTAAACATAGAAGGCACTTCGAATTGACATCCTCGTTGGGGATTTTCCCTCTTTACATAAGCATTTTTAAATACACAATTGAGGCTACGGTAGGAGGAGAATAACACCAAACCAAGGTCGGAGGCTCCAGACAAGAGGAATAGCCACAAAACAGTCCAAGGTCAAGGTATCAGAAGTAGAGATAGTAGCCAAAGACAGACTGAAAGCAGTAGATATTCTAGAAGTCAGAGAAGAGTAGACAAACTGTGCCAAAGATTAAAACCAAGAAGACAGGCAAGTGCTGTCAAGCAAATGTTCCTACATTTGCTGCTACTGTGGCAGACAAAAGGGAACTGAGGACTTGGCAAGATCTGCCCTTTTTATACGAGCATGGAGAGTGGGCATGGTCCACAACAAGAAACTATATTATGAAAGCACTAGAATGGTGGTTCTCAACCTGTGGGTTCCCAAGTGTTTTGGCCTACAACCCCCAGAAATCCCAGCCAGTTAACAGCTGTTAGGATTTCTGGGGGTTGAAGGCCAAAACATCTGGGGACCCACAAGTTGAGAACCACTGTACTATAAGGTTTTGGGTGTGCTCTGCCCAGGCAAAGAACAATCCATTTGTGTGATTAACAGAGACCACGAAGAAGCAGAATGTGTGCAAATTTGAAGTAAAATAGGAAAAGAACTTATCAATGCCAATAAAACGTATGAACAGTGACAGAGCAACCTTGTCTACAATACAGAACTGTTTCTCTTCAAATGTTGCATTTTAGCTATAAAATGCAGCTTGGGCCTTAAAGTAGAATTCAGGCAGTCCCCAAGTTAAGGATGAGATATGTTCTATAGAGCCCCCGGCGGTGCAGTGGATTAAAGTGCTGAGCTGTTGAACTTGCTGACCGAAAGGTCACAGGTTCGAATCCGGGGAGTGGGGTGAGCTCCTGCTGTTAGCCCCAGCTTCTGCCAACCTAGCAGTTCGAAAACACGCAAATGTGAGTAGACCTTCCAACGGGAAGTAACGGCACTCCATGCAGTCATGCCAGCCACACCTTGGAGGTGTCTATGGACAACGGCGGCTCTTCAGCTAAGAAACGGAGATGAGCACCAACTCCCAGAATCGGACACGACTGGACTTAGTGTCAGGGGAAAACCTTTATCTATGTTCTATAGGTTTGTTCTTAAGTTGAATTTATATGTAAGTCAGAACAGGTACGCTTTTAAGTGTAACTCCAGCCACACACACACATACACACATGCATGCTTTGGACTGCACAGAGAAGGGTGAACACCCCTGTGGTGTTTGTTTTGCTGTCTGTGCCCCTGTTCAGAAGATTTCACCTCACTTTCTGTCCCTGTGAAAACAAGGATTGGTGAGAAAGCTTCAGTGGAGTTATCTTTCAGAGTGAATTTCCCTTCTAAGGGGTAGATTTCTCTCACTTCCTGTTGTCTCTGCCCCATTTTTAACTATGAGTTGTTTGTAAGTTAGATGTTTGTGACTCGAGGATTGCCTGTATAACCAAAACTAACAGCACCAGACCAAAAATGAAGGAAAAGACAAGTTTAGTATCTGCTGCAGCCACTATCTATAAGCCAAGAAGATTCAGAACTTTATGGAAAATATTTAAGAAGTAATTATTGGAAAACCCAATCTATTCACAGAAAACTATCACCAGTAACATGTGTAAATATTGGTTTGCAAACAAAATGTCCTACTTGACTTGCTCAGTGTGTTTTGTGCAATCGCAAAGACTTGATGCATGTAATCTGACAACTTCCTGGGAAAATCCCACAGCAGCATATTTGCTATGTATTAAATACACACTCTTGCTTCTCTTGTCATAAGAAGATGTATATTACGACTGTTAAGGGAGATCTAATTTGAATTTACATGCATATTTCCAGGCATAGCTCTGCCTGGAGCAACAAACCACCTGTATCAGCAGTCTGGCCTTTTGCTCATTTTCCTTCGTCTTGAACTGAGAATTCAAATACCAGCCCTGAAATAGTTCTTTCTGTATGTAACAAACTAATTGTTGGACACAAGAATGTAACCGTATCCCTGCACAAACAACACATAAACAAAATGTACTCTACATGTTGTATTGCAAAACATATGTAACATTTGTACATGCATGGCACAGAGCACCACATGAATCCTGGCTTGTTGTTTACAAGCACCATTGCAACTAGTTGTTTATTTATTTATTTACAGTATTTGTATACAGTATTTCTCACCCTGCAGGGGACTCAGGGCAGATTACAGTGGAAAACATTCAATGCCACAGACACACAACATATATAGACAGACACTCACACACAGAGGCTATTTAATATTCCAGTTTTTTGTGAGGGTATTCTGGCCACTAGGGGAGCTGTTGCTTCACCGTCCATTTGTGACATTGATGAAGTACTTCCTCATTCTTTGCATGCTTGCTGGAGATTTTTATGGCCTCGTAAATTAGTTACATTAGCCTCCCCACATAAACAGTACCTAAATTTCCTACTTGACAGATGCAACTGTCTTTTGGGCTGCAAAGGTTGACAGTAAATTACACAAATTGGTCGGAAGCTCACTCTGACCCAGGCTGGCTTTGAACTCATGACCTTTCGGTCAGTAATGATCTTAATGCAGCTAACTCCCAGCCAGCTGTGCCACAGTCTCAGTTTGCCTCTACTTGCAGTGGAAAACATTAAGCAAACCACAGATTATCCAGAGAAACAAAGTCAATCCCCAGGTTTCTTCACAAAAAACGACAGAAAGCTCTGCTTATGTTCAGAAAAATTGTTAAACGCACTACAAAACAAGCTCCTCTACAAGTAAGACTAACTGGGCAGCATTCACCAGCATGGCACTTGCAACTAACAAAACATATTTCCCAGGCTTCTCTCAGAGCAGTGTTTCTCAACCTGGGACTCAGGACCCCTGGGGGGTAAGGGGGTTTCAGAGGGGTCGCCAAAGACCATCAGAAAACATATATTTCTGATGGTCTTAGGAACCCCTTTGGCAGAGAAGGCTGAAGATGTCTCCGCCTGTCTTTCTCTTCCTTTTTGGAAACAGACAGAGAATCCTCCCACCAAAAGCCCTCCTCTGCTGTGTTCAAATTTGGGCATATTGTGTATTTGTGCCAAGTTTGGTCCAGATCCATCATTGTTTGACTCCACAGTGCTCTCTGGATGTAGGTGAACTACAACTCCAAGGTTAATGCCCACCAAACCCTTCCAGTACTTTCTGTTGCCCATGAGAGTACTGTGTGGGAAGTTTGGCCCAATTCTATCATTGGTGGAGTTCGGAATGCTCTTTGATTGTAGATGAACTATAAATCTCAGCAACTACATCTCCTAAATGACAAAACAATTCCACCTACCCCACCAGCATTCAAATTTGGGCGTATCGGGTATTTGGATCAAATTTGGTCCAGTGAATGAAAATACATCCTGCATCTCAGATATTTATGTTACAATTCATAACAGTAGCAAAATTACATTTATGAAGTTGCGAAGAAAATAATGTTATAGTTGGGAGGTCACCACAACATAAGGAACTGTATTAAGGGGTCGTGGCATTAAGAAGTTTGAGAACCACTGCTCTAGTGTGATGAGGTCCTTTGAAGGCCAATGGGGTAGAAGGAGAAGACAATGCACTTTGCACATTTGAAAAATGCCCTGAGAATAGGTTGCCATAAGATGCCTGCAGCTACAGCAGAAACGCTGCCCTTTATATAGAGCTGCCTGAGCTACGGCTCTGTAATCAGATCTTCGCCTTCAAGGCTCCCACAACAGCCAATTGTGGAGAAGGCAGGGAGCCAGGGCCGTCATCTGTACAAGGAGTATGCTTGGTATGCAGCCGGCCCCATGACTCCCAACCAGCGAGCGCAATGACCTACAGTACACTCTGGCCTCTGAATTCAGTAGAAGTAGTTTCCTAAATGACTGCCTTTGATCGACTCTCCAAGCCTTGAGATCAAAGCGGCTGGTTAGACTGGGGAAGTCCCTGGACCTGGCTGCTGTACAGCTACAATCTGTTTCCAAACATTGAGTGGTGATGTGAGCTCACTTGCCATTTACTGCAGAGTGATTTTGACAAGCCTCAAGCGCTGCCCCATTCGGTGAGTCAGCTTTCTAGCAAAGCTGGCAAGAGCTGGGGAGCTATGAAACCCAAAATACCCACAGAGGATCATAATAATATAATAAAACTTTATTTGTATACCGCCCTATCTCCCCTAGGGGACTCAGAATGGTTTCTACATATGCAAAATAATACAAACACAAAGATTTCAATAAGGGGCCTGGACTATTTGGAACGGGCTGGGCCAAGGAGAAGGGGGAAAATGGGGCTGGCTGAATACTATAGTACAAGGAACGGTCTCAGCAATTGCCCTCCCGCTACAATCCACCGAGGGCCTTAAGATCAACTTGTTGTCCCCCCATTATCACTATAGCGGTTGGATTCATCACTGAGCCTGGAATCCCAGGTTGCAGCGGTGGCCAGGGGAGCGTTCGCACAATTAAAAATTGTGTACCAGCTGTGCCCGTACTTTTGGAAGTCAGACTTGGCCATGGTGGTCCATGCTCTCGTTACATCTAGGATAGACTACTGCAACGACCTCTACGTGGGGTTGCCTTTGAAGACTGCTTGGAAGCTTCAAATAGTCCAACAAGAGGCAGCCAGGTTAATAACTGGGGTGGCATACAGGGAGCATACAACTCCCATGTTATGCCAGTTCCACTGGCTGCCAGTTTACTACCTGGCACAATTCAAAGTGCTGGCTTTGGCCTATAAAGCCTTAAATGCCCCGGCGCAAATTACCTGTCCGAACGCATCTCCCCCTATATACCAACACGGAGATTAAGATCCTCCAGGGAGGCCCTGCGATTGGTGGGAACGAGAGACAGGGCCTTCTCGGTGATTGCTCCCCAGCTTTGGAACTCCCTGATGAGATCAGGTCGGCCCCTCCCTCCTGTCCTTTAGAAGGATGGTGAAAACTTGGTTGTGGGACCAAGCTTTCGCAACAGGGCAATAACCAGCAATAGGAAAGATGACCAGGCCAATTAGATTTGATGCGGATGACTAGGACGGTTTTAAATGGTGTATTTTAATATTTTGATAAATGTTTTTTAATGTTTATGTAAGTGTAGGTGAATTTGTGTCCCGGCATTGAATGTTTGCCGTGTATATGCTGTGCTCCACCCTGAGTCCCCTTCGGGGTGAGAAGGGCGGAATATAAATGTTTAAAATAAATAAATAAGGGACAGGGCCTTTTCTGTGGTGGCCCCTCAACTGTGGAATGTCCTCCCAAGCGAAATCAGCTCTGCTTCATCCCCCCTGACCTTTTGGAAATAAGTGAAGTCCTGGCTATGGGATCAGGCCTTTGCAGATTAGGCTGAGTTACTGGCATGATGGCTTTTAAGGAACTGACTGACTGCCCCTAAGATGACGATGACTTAAACTGGTGACTGTTGATTGTTTTATACTGTTTTTATACTGTTTTATATTGTTCTATTGTTATTTAAGTTGCATATTTATGTTTTTGGTTGTGGGCACCATGGGGTGAAGTTTTGTTAGCTGCCCTGAGTCCCTCTGCGGAGGTCGAGATAGGACAGGATGCAAATGTTCGAAATAAATAAATAAATAATATTGAGGGATCGGGGCCACTCAATTCCGGGGCCAATTAAAGGACTACAAAAAGGCCTGGGCCAGAAGAAAAGGTGCCTTGAGGTGACAGGGAACTGGGGAATGGATCGGGTACAAGGCCAAGTCCTAACTGTTGGACCAAGGGCTTGAGACTAGTCATTATCAAAGGCCTGATGAAACCACCAAGTCTTCAAGTTCTTACAGAAGGATGCAGAGCCAACCTTAAGAAATGGGGCTACAAAGTGGAATCCACGACATGCGAGTGTGGAGAAGAGCAAACTACAGACCACCTGCTGCGATGCAACCTGAACCCTGCCACATGCACAATGGAGGACCTTCTTATAGTAACACCAGAGGCACTCCAAGTGGCCAGCTACTGGTCAAAGGACATTTAATCAACTACCAAGCTTGCAAACTTTGTGTTTTGTTTGTTTTTTATTTGTTTGTTAAAAAATGCAATACACCTGTTTGGTTTACTCCTAACACGAAAATATGGAAGGAGGTGAGGGATGGAGCCATCCTTATCTCCTTGGGGAGGGCATTCCAGAGGCAGGGGGCCACCACCGAGAAGGCCCTCTCCCTCGTCCCCACCAACCAGACGGATATACAGAGCGTTCTGCCCAATTAAAAGCCCTGCCTGTTATCATTTTCGAGCTGGCTTACTTTACGCCCCACCCTTCTTCTCTATTCAAGCCTCTTGGTCACAAAAGGGTCTTTCTAATCCATTCTGTAAGCAGAGACGTTGCTGGTGAATGGGGAGGGGGCGCCTCTAAGAAGGTCTTATAAAGGCTCCTTCTCATTGGGAGCAGTGTGTGGGGGTTGGGGAAACACTCGGAAAATATACAAGGAAAGGGACCCGGCAAAGGCTTGGAAAACCGAGCACAAGATCACGCCTCTCTCATAGACACAGGGAGGGAGGGGGAGAAAGAGTGTCTGTGTTAATGGCATACTGAAGCTATAAAAGTTTCAAAATGGTTACATTCCAGAGAGATTAGAACAGGCCTTGCTTGCTTGTTACCTTCCCTTCCCACCTCCTCTCTGCCATGAAGAGGATTTTAACTATTTCTCTCCCACATGCTGTTGTGCCACACACACAGTACAATGCACCCTGCTGTCTGCACATTAACCTGCCATTTGCCAAATAGCTTCCCCTCAGCTGGGGATTAACATCCTCCAATTCACAAAAACCATCCAGTGGCCCTGAAATGCAGGACCGAACAATGGGGCGCAGACAACAGACAGGCCTTGCCCATGACTGCTAGGCTTTTCTTCCTGCAAGAAGAAACCGGCAGCAAACCCGAATTGGGAAGAGAGGACAAACAAGAGTTGCGAAAAGCAATCAGGAATTTTAATGAACAGGCTTCCTTCCCTTGTTATATGGAATTATCTCAGCAAAGAGCAAGCTTTCACCCCCGTTTTTTAAAACTAGGTAACTCAGAGGAGTTGTGTCAGTTGTTTTATATATTATATATTATATATATTACTTGAACGTATATGCCGCCACTCCCCTGGGGAGTGGCTTACAAGAACAGGCTAAAATCGAACACAATTTAAAACAATTTAAAGCAATTTAAAAACAATCAGAGATCAAAGGCCCGTCAAAATAGATATGTCTTACATGCCCTGCGGAAAGCTGATAAATCCCGCATGGCACAGACTTCAGGTGTTCCAGAGTGATGGTGCCACTGCTGTAAAGGCTCTGCGTCTGGTTGCTGTTAGACGCAAGGTCTTGACACTGGGAATTTCCAATAGATCTTGGTCCTCAGAAGAACGGAGGGATCTCTAGGATTGGTAGGGGGTGAGGGGTCCCTCAGGTACATCGGCCCCAGACCATGCAAGGCCTTAAAGGTGAGTACCATCACTTTGAAAGTGATCCGGTGCTCAATTGGTAACCAATGCAGCTGTAGTAAGATTGGTGTTATGTGGCATCTCATCGGAATTCCCGCAAGAAGCCGAGCAGCTGCGTTTTGTACCAGCTTGAGCTTCCGGATCACCGACAGAGGAAGGCCAATGTAGAGGGCGTTACAGTAGTCCAGTCTTGAGATGACCGTAGCCTGGATCACCGTAGCTGGGTCGTCCCTGGACAGGTAGAGGGCCAGCCGTCCAGCCTGCCACAGATGAAAAAAGGCGGTTCTGCTAGTGGCGGAGACCTGGGCCTCCATCGTTAGCAGAGGGTCCAAAAGGATTCCCAGACTCTTTACCAATGATGACGGGCGAAGCGCCTTGCCATCCAGGGTAAGCAGCTGGATATCCCCACTGCCTGGTTGACCCAGCCATAGGATCTCCGTCTTTGCTGGATTCACCCTCAACCTGCTGGCACGCAGCCATCCAGTAACGGCCTCGAGGCACTGATGGAAACAACCGGGTACAGAGTCCGGTCGTCCTTCCATCTTCAGCACAAGCTGAGTGTCATCAGCGTACTGGTAACACTCAAGCCCAAAACCTCGAACCAGCTGAGCAAGTGGTCGCAAACTGTGCTTTCCTTTGCAGACCAAGGTTTCATGGGATTCTGTCTGAACATATCTCCTGGTAGGAACCATCACGAAACTTAAGATCATCTACAGAAGCCCTGCTCTTGATCCCATTGACATTGCAAACGTGATTGGTGGAGACGAGGTGTTGTCAAGGGCATCCCAGATCCCTGCCTTCAAGCTGGTTTGACCAGCAGCAGGGAGTTCCACAGTTCCTGGATGCCAAGTTGGGCCAAACTGATAAAATGTGCTCCCGCAGCAGCCTCAACCAGAGACTCTTTGCAACTGTGTGCTCTCTCCTTTCACTTCCTTGCTAGCCCCAACTATGTAACAAATCCCCAAAATAAAGATTAACCAAATTGCAACTTTTAAACTCTCTAGCTTGTGTCTCTTTCTTGCCTGAAACTATCCAAATGCATAAAACTAACCTTTTCCAGGCCGCGGGAGACTGCAGGCCTGCCCAGAATGCCTTCCTGGCGTTCCGGGGAGGCCGAATCTGCACTCCCCAAACCGCAGATACGGAAACCACCAGGGCACCCAGTATCCGCGAGATGGCGGATCAACTCCATTTTGATGGCATATTTTTCTTGGCTAAATTCTAACACTATCTGCTATCTCCCTTTTTGCATTTCGGGCTTCTACGCTCGAGGAATAACCTTTTAAGTTTTAAGAATATAATTTCAAGGAAACAGCTGATTGTCAAAGGACCGGCCTCGCTGCTCCTGCGCTGCTGCTGCCCTCGCCATTTCTTTGCCTCTGCCAAGTCCCTGCCCTGGAGACTCGGTGCGGCTACCCCACGAAGCCTTCGGGGAAGACCCTGGCCTTGGGGTCCCAGTCCTTGGAAGGAGTTATAGTTTCCCAAGGACCAAGGACCGGCTTGATCTCGGTGCTGCAGGACTCCATCCTTTGGCTCAGTGGAAATCACCAAACTCCCTTTGTGACTACTGGACTGCAGAAAGCATTTTTGACTCTAAAGGACTTGTTTTCACCTATGAATTTCCCTCTGAATGAAGTATGGACTCATGTTTTTCTGAGATTATTACTTTAATCAATTTCTCTGGCCTTAGGGCCTTCTTATCAGTGAGGACCGCTCCGGTCGCCCTTCTTTGATTACAGACGATTTTATTTGATCGCACACTCAAATCTTTGGTTTTTGTGGTCCTCTGTTAGGAGTTTCGGGACCCAACAGGAGCACAGTTTCCTAAACTTTAGGTGTTCAGAAACAATGTTGTAAAACACTGATCTCGACACGTCAGGAAGTTCGTTTGAGAGACCTGTTATTGTGAAGCGCCTGTTCTCACGAATCCTCGCTTCAACTGAAGCCACCAAATCGTCTGTAATCAAAGAAGGGCGACCGGAGCGGTCCTCATCATGGACGTTGTCACGGCCATCTCTGAATTGTCGTACCCACTTACGCACTTTGCTTTCATTCATAACAGCATCACCGTACACTTCACAAATCTGTCGATGAATTTCTGCAGCAGGCAGGTTCCTTGCTGACAAAAACCGTATCACTGAGCGAACCTCACATGCGGCGGGCGAGTTGATAGTCTTAAACATTTTTAAAGCACAGAACGGAACCGTACAGGTTAGCTACAGAGCGGAAACTGAGCACAGTTGTTCCCGAGGCATGCGTGCGAACTACTAGTGTCTACAACAAAACGGACCTTACTTAAAAAATACCCCTCGTATGATACCTTAACCAATCACTTGATGACTGATGCTGTGGTACCAATCCTATTTTTGTACTTTTTTAACTGAAAAACATATAGTATATTTTATAGAGAAGTCAGTTACCTACTCCCTATCTCACTTTCTCATTCTTTGCAACGATGACTCAGAAAATGTTAGAAAAGTCATTTCTGATAGAGCTCAAAAGATCAGAAAAATCACATGAAAGGAAGTGGTCTTCCAAGTATCCCAGTTCCCTGCTGCTGTGGGCTCCCAACGAGTTCCCCAAACTGCATTTGGAAACTAAGTTGACAGTAAGTACAGTGGATATAATCAAAGGTCATGTTGCTCCCAACTTTTGTCATCATATAGTGAAGGAGTAGAAACTAACAGGCGCTCTTTGTGGGCAGCTAGACATACACGTAACAATAACCCTGATTCAACTGAAACACTCATCATCATCATCATCATCATCATCATCATCATTATGATGTTTGGGTTGCTGAGAGTTTTCTGGGCTATATGGCAATGTTCCAAATGCATTCTCTCCTGATGTTTCGCCCACATCTGTGGCAGGCATCTTCAGAGGTTGTGAGCTCACAACGTCTGAGGATGCCTGCCATACATAGGGGCGAAATGTCAGGAGAGAATGCTTCTGTAACGTCACCATACAGCCCAGAAAACTCACAGCAACTTAAGTGATTACAGTCATGAAAGCCTTCGACAACATTATGATGTTTATTTATATCCCACTTTTTTCTCTCTGCAAGAGACTTACAGTAAAACCAATGCAATACAAACACAATAAACATATAGTTACATACCAATAGCATAGCAGAATTAATTTTCCATATTTATCTATCATTCTTTTCTAAGCTGTACAGTTATTTCACCCTAACCAAACAGTAAGGTCCACAAAACAAACAAACAAACAAAAAACAATGGAACTTACCAAGGATAATGCTAAAAATGTAGCAATGAAGAGTAACTACAAGCAAGCAAACAAAGAGAAGACACACGCTCTAGACTCATAGACAAACACTTTCTGATGAGGATGCAAAGCCACATCTGAAAGAAGAATGCACTTAAGTTTATATAGACGCACCGTATATACTCGAGTATAAGCTGAGTTTTTCAACCCTTTTGTTAGGCTGAAAAAGCCCCCCTTGGCTTATACTCGAGTCAAAGTTATTTATTATTTTACTGGGTTATTATGATTTGTTTTATTACATTTATTATTTTACTCTATTTATTATTATTATTATTACATTTATTATTATTATATTTAAATTGAATTTGTTATTGGTTGTTGGTTTTGCTGCCTGTTTTATATATTGTTATAATGTTGTTGTTTATTTTCTTTTATTTTGTTTTATACCATTGCTTGCATTTTAATGTTATTTTTTAACTGTGTTGATAGGGCTTGGCCCCATGTAAACCGCCCTGAGTCCCTTTGGGGAGATGGAGACAGGGTACAAAAATAGTTATTATTATTATTATTATTATTATTATTATTATTATTATTATTTTCCTCTATTTATTACTGTTATTATTACATTTATTATTTTCCTCTATTTATTGTTGTTATTAAAAAGGTAAAGGTAGTCCCCTGACATTAAGTCCAGTCATGTCTGACTCTGGGGTGTGGTGCTCATCTCCATTTCTAAGCCAAAGAGCCAGCGTTGTCCGTAGACACCTCCAAGGTCATGTGGCCAGCATGACTGCATGGAGCGCTGTTACCTTCCCGCTGGAGCGGTACCTATTGATCTACTCACATTTGCATGTTTTCGAACTGCTAGGTTGGCAGAAGCTAGGGCTGACAGTGGAAGCTCACGCCGCTCCCCGGAATCGAACCTGCGATCTTTCGATCAACAAGCTCAGCAGCTCAGTGCTTTAACCCACTGCGCCACCGGGGGCTCCTATTGTTGTTATTACATTTACATTATTTTCCTCTATTATTATTATTATTATTATTATTATTATTATTAATAGAATGATAGACTCAAAGAGTTGGAAGAGACTTCATGGGCCATCCAGTCCAACCCCCTGCCAAGAAGCAGGAATATTATTATTATTATTATTATTATTATTATTATTATTATTATTATATGTATTACTGTTATTATTATTGTCCCTCGTCCCCACCAGTCGTGTTTGCGAGGCTGGTGGGACTGAGAGCAGGGCCTCCGCAGTGGAACTTAAACTACGAGGTTGAACGTAGAAGGAGATACGTTCGGACAGGTAAGCTGGGCCGGAGCCATACAATTATCTGCACCGATGGTATTAAGAATGAAACATATAGCATTTAAAATATTTTCCAAAATGCATTCATTCTACAGTCAAACTCCAGTGACCACTCTGCACTGTTTTGTAAATTAAGCTGTGCTGTTTATTGGGCGGGAAAGGGTGCAAAATATGTCCCTGGTACCAAACACAAATACTTCTCAAACCAATGACAGCCCCAACCATAAGAGGCACTTCTCTTGCTTGTGTATATAGATATACTATTAACTGATAGGTCACCAGGTTTCACCCACATCCTTAACAATCAAATAAAAATGTTTAGAGAGAATGGTGTCAAGGCAACCTCTCTGATGCAAAACTAATTCCACAGTATATATTTGTGGCTTGAAAGTTTAAACATAAATTCCACGTTGTTTGTTGATGTAACGTGACAGCTACACCTAGGTCTGCATCTGAAGAGAAACAAGACCTCGAGCAGGACACTCCGTCTCAGAACTATTTAACCCTAGGAACGAACATGTTTGGAAATATGCGAATTCCAAAACCATAACAACAAAAGCAAAACTTTCCCAAATTGGGTTATGTTTCAGGGAGTGCAAGACGCCAGGTCATAAAGCGCAGAGTCACTTGCATTCTTTAATAGCCAGAAATGGAGAGAACCCCTGGACTTCTGCAGCTGTTTTTGTTTAGGCTGTCAAGAAATGGAAGGGTGTGCTCCTGCCACTGGCCGTGGAGTTCGAGAGCATTCCTTTCGGCCTGGAGATTTGTTTTTCTGCTAACGTTTGCATGTAATACTATCTGCTTCCTTCAAATGCGGAGAAAGGTCCAGGTCCCTGTAAGGCACTCGCATACATCCATCTATCCTTCTAACCAATCAGGATGGTTGTCCCAACCTTTTGGCAGCCCTAACCCCTTAAAGCAATGTTTCTCAGCCTGGGGGTCGGGACCCCTGGGGTGGTCGTGAAGGGGGTGTCAGAGAGGTCGCCAAAGACCATTAAAAAACACATTATTTTCTGTTGGCCATGAGGGTTCCGTGGGAAGTTTGGCCCAATTCTATCATTGGTGGGATTCAGATTGCTCTTTGATTGTAGGTCCCAGCAACTACAACTCCAAAATGTCAAGGTCTATTTTCCCCAAACTCCACCAGTGTTCACATTTGGCATATTGAGTATTTGTGCCAAGTTTGATCCAGACCCATCGTTGTTTGAGTCCACAGTGCTCTCTGGATGTAAGTGAACTACAACTCCCAAACTCAAGGTCAATGCCCACCAAATACTTCCAGTCTTTTCTGTTGGTCACGGGAGAACTGTGTGCCAAGTTTGGTCCAATTCCATCGTTGGTAGAGTTCTGAATGCTCTTTGATTGTAGATGAATTATAAACCCCAGCAACCACAACTCCCAAATGACAAAATCAACCCCCCCCCCCCCAGCCCCACCAGTATTCAAATTTGGGTGCATAAAATATCTGTGCCAAATTTGGTCCAGTTGATGAAAATAAGTAAGGTAATAGTAAAGGTTTTCCCCTGACATTAATCCAGTCGTGTTCGACTCTGAGGTGTGGTGTTCATCTTAATTTCTAAGCCAAAGAGCTGGCGTTGTCCGTAGACACCTCCAAGGTCATGTAGCCGGCATGACTGCATGGAGCGCCCTTACCTTCCCGCCAGAGCGGTACCTATTGATCTACTCACATTTGCATGTTTTCAAACTGCTAGGTTGGCAGAAGCTGGGGCTGACAGCGGAAGCTCACGCTGCTCCCCGAATTCGAACCTGCGACTTTTTGGTCAACAAGCTCAGCAGCTCAGCGATTTAACCCACTGGGCTCCTAGTTCATGTAAATACATCCTGCATATCAGATATTTAACATTATGATTCAAGTTGTTGTTCATTTGTTCAGTCGTTTCCAACTCTTCATGACCTCATGGACCAGCCCATGCCAGAGCTCCCTGTCGGTCGCCACCACTCCCAGCTCCTTCAAGGTCAATCCAATCACTTCAAGGATACCATCCATCTTGCCCCTGGTTGGCCCCTCTTCCTTTTCCCTTCCATTTTCCCCAGCATCATTGACTTCTCTAAGCTTTCCTTTCTTCTCATGATGTGGCCAAAGTACTTCATCTTTGCCTCTACTATCCTTCCCTCCAGTGAGCTGTCGGGCTTTATTTCTTGAAGTATGAACTGGTTGGATCTTCTGGTGGTCCAAGGCACTCTCAGAACTTTTCTCCAGCTCCACAGTTCAAAGGCATCTATGTTCCTTCGCTCAGCCTTCCCTATGGTCCAGTTCTCACAACCGTAGGTTACTACGGGGAGTGCCATGGCTTTGACTATGCAGATCTTTGTTGCCAGTGTGATGTCTCTACTCTTCACTATTTCATCAAGATTTGTCACTGCTCTCCTCCCAAGAAGTAAGCATCTCCTGAATTCATAACAGTAGCAAAATTACAGTTATGAAGTAGCAACGAAAATAATTTAATGGTTGGGGGTCACTGTACTGTATTAACATGGCATTAAGAAGGTTGAGAACCACTGCTTTAAAGCCTCTCTAAAATGCTGGTGCCTCGCCCTCCCCCCGTGACATATAATTCTCATTATTCAAAGAGCAGACTTCTATATTGGCCTAAAGGACCATTCACTTGGTCTAAACCATCTTCCAATGAACATGGCATCCATGAAAGAAAAAAATAAAAGAATTGGAACAATCTGCATCAAATTTAGGGTCGCTTACATGTCCAACTTCATTGCATGGATTTGGTGAGAATCTGCCAGAAAAACAGCTGAGGAGGGAAAGGAAAGAGCCTGGTGCTGTTAAGAATTGTGGGAGTTGAAGTCCAAAACACTTGGAAGGCCCAAGTTTGCTCATAGCTACTCTAGCCTCATTGACACTATGAATTAATATAGTACATCAAATATTGCATGCTGGAAATGTGTGTTTTGACCAGAAATCTCTGGAAAGCAGCAGGGCCTCTCAACCTCACTGGAAAGGGGGAGAGGTGGAAGACACGAACGGCAAACCCAGACAGACCAAGGGTCGACCAAGATGGTGGCAACAAGTGGGTCAAAGGCCAGCCAACCTCCCTGCTCCGGTTTCCATGGATATGTGGCCTATTCATAGAGGGCTCTTCACAGCCACTTGCACACAATTGAGCTGCTACTCCATGCTCAGCAAGCTTCGTCTTTGGGAGGACGACACATTCGATGGGAAACTTTAATGGAGTCAATTAAAACAGAGCATTGGCACTAAACAGAAAATGCCCTGGATAATTTGAGGGACATTGGGTTGTTGTAAGTGTTTTGGGCTGTATGGCCATGTTCCAGAAGCATTCTCTCCTGACGTTTTGCCTGCATCTATGGCAGGCATCCTTAGAGGTTGTGAGGTCTCTTGGAAACTAGGAAAATTGGGTTTATATATCTTTTCCTAGTTTCCAATGGACCTCACAACCTCTGAGGATGCCTGCTGTAGATCCAGGTGAAACATCAGGAGAGAATACATCTGGAACATGGCCATACAGCTCAAAAAACTTACAGCAACCCAGTGATTCTGGCTATGAAAGCCTTTGATAATACATTAAGTGACATTGTTATAACTGTCTAATGATCATTGCAGTAGTGTACATGCCAGAAGAGCAGGGATGAGAGGAATAATCCATAGATCTTACTCTTCTATAATGCATCTGTGCTGCCAGCACGATGGCCAAAAGAGCTTGCGGTACAACTTGGGAGTCCCTCCAAGGAAAGGTAGGTCTTTTAGAAGAGTTCATTATTTCCTTAACTGGACTTATTCTAATATCTACTTGTATTTCCAGACTGTTTTTCTTCCCTTTTGCCAGAGTGATCACAGAAGGCCACAAAATAACATCAATTGCTAATTTTCAAAGCAAAATGCACAAATACCACAAGAGTAGTTGTAAGTTTTTCAAGATATATGGCCATGTTCCAGATGCATTCTCTCCTGACGTTTCACCTGCATCTATGGCAGGCATTCTCAGAGACAGTGAGGTCTGTTGGAAACTAGGAAACCTCTGAAGATGCCTGCCATAGATGCAGGCAAAACGTCAGGAGATAATGCTTCTGGAACATGGCCATACAGCTCGAAAAACTTACAACAACACAGTGATTCTGGCCATGAAATCCTTCGACAATACCACAAGAGTAATTCATTGAAGAGTGCAGATGAAAAGGAAACAGGAATGTAATTATGAGCCTGGATCAGATCTTTATTTCAGGCTGCCTTTCATAAACCGAAGAACCCAGCACATTTTTGTTAAGGTCTGCTCCAAATATTCTATCTCCTGCTTCAAATAAAACAAATGCTTTCTTCAACATCCACAAAGTCCCCATGGGGAGAAAGGTAGGGTCTAAATAAAGCTTTAAAAGCTAATGATGATGATGATAACAATAATGATAAGTTTGCATCTATCATCTGTCAGCCTCAGGAACCTCTTGGTGTGCTTTTAACCAATTAGGTATCTTAATTAAAGGAACTAGGAAGAGGGGTGAGCCCAGAGGAGGCCCTAGGTAATTTTCAATGATAAGCAAACAGTATTTTGTCCCCGTCCCCCCCAGCCCCAACCAAACACTGATATATATTTTCTGTTTGTCGTGGGAGTTCTGTGTGCCATATTTGGTTCAATTCCATCATTGCTGGAGTTCAGAATGCTCTTTGGTTGTAAGTGAACTATACATCCCAGTAACTACAACTCGCATATGCCAAGATCTATTTTCCCCCAAGAGCGCCTCAAGAGCACCCCTGGGCAAAATCAACTATACTGCAAATGCTTACTTTGCATAATGGGTTGAGCCGCTCCTGGGTGAGCCCCAACCTCTGCCAGCCTAGCAGTTTTAAAACATGCATGTGTAGATCAATAGGTACCGCTTCTGCGGGAAGGTAATGGCACCCCATGCAGTCATGACCTTGGAGGTGTCTATGGACAACACCGGCTCTTCGGCTAAGAAATAGAAATGAGCATCACCTCTTCAGAGTCAGACACAACTAGATTTAACGTCAGGCAAAACCTTTGCCTTTTCTTTACATTGCCTTTGTTGTGTTTTATACTGTTTTAATGTTTTAATCTGTATTATGATATTAGGTATACAGTTTTGTTAAAACTGCCTTGAGTCGCCGATAGGCTGAGAAAGGTGGTATACAAATACAGTAAGTAAATATATAAATAAATACTTCAGAATCCTTAAAAAAGCTCATTTTTAAGGATCTCTTAAGGCAGTGGTTCTCAACCTGTGGGTCCCCAGGTGTTTTAGCCTACAACTCCCAGAAATCTCAGCCAGTTTACCAGCTGTTAGGATTTCTGGGAGTTGAAGGCCAAAACATCTGGGGACCCACAGGTTGAGAACCACTGTTTTAAGGCAATGGTTCTCAACCTGTGAGTCCCCAGATATTTTGGCCTACAACTCCCAGCCAGTTTATCAGGTGTTAGGATTTCTGAGAGTTGAAGGCCAAAACATCTGGGACCCACAGGTTGAGAACCATTGCTTTAAGGCTTAAAGCAATGGTTCTCAACCTGTGGGTCCCAGATGTTTTGGCCTTCAACTCCCAGAAATCCTAACAGCTGGTAAACTGGCTGGATTTCTGGGAGTTGTAGGCCAAAACACCTGGGGACCCACAGGTTAAGAACCACTGCTTTAAGGGATAGAATCATAGACTCTTTGATTTAGGAAGAGTCCACAAGGCCATCCAAACCAACCCCTTGCCATGCAGGAACACATAATCAAAGCCCCCCAACAGCTGACCATCCAGCCTCTGCTTAAAAAGCTCCAGAGAGGGAAAAAGACTCCACCACACTCAGAGGCAGCCTGTTCCACTGCTGAACAGCTCTTACAATCAGGCGGTTCTTCCAAATGTTTAAGTGGAATCTGTTTTCCTGCAGTTTGAATCCATTGCTCTTGACAGCCTTTCCAACACTTGAACATGACTATTGTGTCCCCTCTCAACCTTCTCTCCTCCAAGCTAAACATATCCAGCTTGCTAAATTGTAACAAATGCTGCTGCTCCGTTACCTAAAATTCCAAAAGGATCCAGTGGCCTGTGAGTTTTCAAGGTGTAACTCCTAGCTGAAAGAAAAGAGGGCAAGAGCAGCAAGATGGTGAACGTTCCCAAAACCCGCTGGACGTACTGCAAGAAATGCGGCAAGCACCAGCCCCACAAAGTGACTCAGTACAAGAAAGGCAAAGAGTCTCTGTATGCACAGGAAAAATGTCGATATGACTGCAAGCAAAGCAGATACAGTGGTCAAACGAAGCCTATCTTCCACAAGAAGGCAAAGACTACGAAGAAGATTGTGCTGAGGCTGGAGTGTGTGGAGCCCAACTGCCGGTCCAAGAGGATGCTGGCCATTAAGAGGTGCAAGCACTTCGAGTTGGGAGGAGACAAGAAGAGAAAGGGCCAGGCCATCCAATTCTAAATGTTCATCTTCACCCTTTGCCATGAATCACAATAAAATAACAACCTATTGCGGGATAAAAAGGAAAAAGAAAAGAGGGGAAGAAAGGGGATAGAGCAGTGGTTCCCAACCTGTGGTCCACGGACCACCAGTAGTCCGCAAGAACCAAAATATGGTCCGCAGTCTCACTGTTACTACACTGTTGCAACACGAGCTACTGGTCTCGCGAAACCTTCTTATAATGCCAAAGCAATGGAGATGTCAGTAGGGGAGGTGCTGAACTATTTATGAAAGGTGCAACAACAATCCTCCTGACTCTTTTCCTTCTCCCTCCCCGAGTAGAGCCATTCCATGTGGCACCTGGAAGTGGGGGCACTTGGGTATCTTCGTTTTTAGGCCTGTTCCTGGGGTTATTTGGGGTGCTGATTCAGAAAATTGTATTGGATAGACCACATCAGCTCTAGATTATTAAATATGATTTTCTGTGGGTGAGCAGATGGTGACAACTGGATGGCATATGTTGTGTATCAGAAACTAGACCTGATGTGGTCTATCCAATGCAATTTTCTGAATCAGCACCCCCAAATAACCAAACAGAATCTAAAGTTGACAACAGATTCGTAACCCTTTTGGTACTAATGTTGGGAAGCGGTCCCTGGCCAAGTGCTCCCCAGTGAAAAAAAAGGTTGGGAACCACTGGGATAGAAGGACGAGAATTGGCTAAACCATGGGCAAGTCAGATACTCCCAGCCACAGAGGAAGGCAAAGGCAAACCTCCTCTGAAAAAACATGTTGTCAAGAAAACCCTATGATAGGGTTGCCTCAGGGTCACCATAAGTGGAAACAACTAAAACGTAGTTTGTACTTCCTGTTCTCTAGAAACTTTTTCTCAACTCTGAATCCAAGCTATTTTGAATGATACAGCATGTCAGAGGAACGTTTTGGTAAGTAACATGGAAAATATAAGAAATAAAGATATTTCTATTCATTTCTTTTCCTATTAAAACTCCAGAGAGTGATATAGGGCTTCTTTTCTAGGCGAGCTGCCATCCTGTAAGCGTCTAGCACAACACTGCAAGACTTTATCATAAGGATCTATCTATCTATCTATCTATCTATCTATCTATCTATCTATCTATCTATCTATCTATCTAGATCAGACATGGGTGAACTCTGGCCCTCCAGAGGTTTTGAACTCCAACTCCCACAATTCCTAACAGCCTTAGGCCCTTACCTTTTCCCCCTCAGCCGCTTTAGAGAAATAAAATTGACATGGTTCCATTGTATACAATTAGAACAATGGATTAAAAACTGGGTAAAAAATAATCAAAATGGAAGTAAGCTTAACCAATTTGAACAAATAATACAAAATGGAAGGGTTGTAGAGGAGCATGAAAATTTGAAAGGAATAACTAGTAAAGTATGCAAGATAATAATTGAAATAAAGGAAGGAAAAACAAAAAAACAACATCCTCAAGGAGGTCTGGGAAGAAGATTTAGGCATAAAAATAAATCAAACAGAGTGGCAACGATTATGGAGACAATCTAATGAAATTATCAATGCGGGTTAAAGAAAATTACTATAAGTTAATATGGAAATGTTTCCTAACACCAGTAAGAATAGCAAATACAAATAAAAACTACTCAAAAAAGTGCTGGAGAGGATGTTAAGAATCAGGAACATATATTTATTTATTATTTATTTATTTACATAATTCCTATCCCGCCCATATCAGCCTGAAGACGACTCAGGGTGGTATACATATACATATGTGGTGGCAATGTAAATATGTAAATATTTTTGGAGGGAAAGTATTTAGAGAAATAGAGGATATAATGAACATTAAAATAGAAAGAAGACCTAGTATAGCTTTATTATCATTACTAGGGAAGTAATGATAATAAAGCTATACTAGGATTTCTTTCTATTTTAATGTTCATTAAAGGGAAGTAATGCTACCCCTCTATTCTGCTTTGATTAGACCACACCTTGAATATTATGTCCAATTCTGGGCACCACAATTCAATAAAGATATTGACAAGCTGGAATGTGTCCAGAGGAGGGTGACTAAAATGATCAAGGGTCTGGAGAACAAGCCCTATGAGGAGCGGCTTAAGGAGCTGGGCATGTTTAGCCCGAAGAAGAGAAGGCTGAGAGGAGATATGATAGCCATGTATAAATATGTGAGGAGAAGTCACAGGGAGGAGTGAGCAAGCTTGTTTTCTGCTTCCCTGGAGACTAGGACGCGGAACAATGGCTTCAAACTACAAGAGAGAAGATTCCATCTGAACATGAGGAAGAATTTCCTGACTGTGATAGCCGTTCAGCAGTGGAGCTCTCTGCCCCGGAGTGTGGTGGAGGCTCGTTCTTTGGAAGCTTTTAAACAGAAGCTGGATGGCCATCTGTCAGGGGGTGATTTGAATGCAAGATTCCTTCTTCTTGGCAGGGGGTTGGACTGGATGGCCCACGAGGTCTCTTTCAACTCTATGATTCTATGATTCTATATGTGTATTGTTTGCCAGGGGGAGTCATTTTGCGCATGCACTGCAACATTTTTTTTTGCCTTTTTGGCTTTTAAGGTCCCTTCCGCTGTGTTTTTCAGTGTTTTTATGAGTGATGGTCACTTATTGGCCTGATAGGTGTATTGTGTCCAAATTTGGTGTCAATTCGACCAGTGGTTTTTGAGTTGTGTTAATCCCACAAACGAACATTATATTTTATTTACATAGACTAGTACAGGGGTCCCCAAACTAAGGCCCGGGGGCCGGATACGGCCCTCCAAGGTCATTTATCCGGCCCTCGCTCAGGGTCAACCTAAGCCTGAAACTACTTGAAAGCACACAACAACAATCCTATCTCATCAGCCAAAAGCAGGCACACACTTCCCATTGAAATACTAATAAATTTATATTTGTTAAAATTGTTCTTCATTTTAATTATTGTATTGTTTTAAAGTATTTTTTTCACCTCAAATAAGATATGTGCAGTGTGCATAGGAATTCGTTCGTGTTTTTTTTTTCAAATTATAATCTGGCCCTCCAACAGTTTGAGAGACTGTGACCTGGCCCTCTGTTTACAAAGTTTGAGGGCCCCTGGACTAGCATGTCCTATTTCTTTCCTTGGATTTAAGCCCTATAAATCCAAGCTGTGTAACCAGTCTAAAATGAGACGAATTGTCATATGAAATCTATTTTAAGATCTGCTTCCTTGAACTGGAAGCATGCAGAGAAACACACAGCTTCTGAAGTCTTGCATTTCTCAGTATTTTTAGGACCATTTCAGTATTTGGGAGGAAGGAGTGCCAAAAGACGTCTCTGGATACGCCAGCCATTTTAGAAGAGAGAGAAAGACGATCTTTCCGGATCAGAAAAATCTTGAATTATAGCCTCCAGAGCAAGTCAGCTAAAATCCTTTCCAAGGGTAGAACAAAATGTCAAGGTTGCCAAAGTCCCCCCTCCCTTTGCCCGCCCTCCCGATTTACAATAACCGACTTAAAGACACTATCGTAATGGCACAGAGATATATGTGCTGGTATGTACAGTATATATAATCACATCCACCCACTTTTACATTTCTCATTGTTTTCGAGGCCTCAAACCACAACCTGCCCACAAAAACCTGGCCTCTGGTGTTTCTGGATATCAGATTCCTCCAACTGCACTTGGCGGTTTACTGCCTGAACAAATTACATTAACAATGCAGAGAAATGTATACAGGGCCTTAAATACATGATTGAACTGGGACCAAAACAAAGGCAACGGTCTCCTAGCAACAAGCCCGGGCTCTGCTCCCCACCGGCAGGATTTCTGGACCGCGCCACGCATTGGGAACCATTGCCTTGCGCTCTTTGCTGCAAACAATTAAGGACCGAGAAGTCCCAATTACAAGTGGGATTTACAGCCAAAGAAACATTCTATAAATCACTCCCCCACTCCTCCCGGCCCTTCCCAAACCAAATAATCTCATCCAGATGTTTAGCTACAGCTGTCTAAATGTGTGGTAGATTGTTAATCAGGAAGACTGATTTTCTCTCCAAGATGTCAAAGGCTGAGGCACTCGAACTTCATCTAAGCAGACACGGATTTCGGAGCCAGAAGTCCTCAACTCCATGTGGTGCAGATTGAATATTTACCAGGAGAACCAAAAAGAAAACGTGTTTTGTTTCCTGCTTTCAAGCTTTAAAACAAATCCTAGTTCCTTTAGAAACAATTTCCTTATTTATTAGTTTGTTTATTTACCTTATTTATACCCCGCCTTGAAGGAGGAACTCAAGGTAGCTTACAAAGGGCAATTATTTGGTGCCTTGGAACATACTTATTTATTTACTTACTTACTATATTTGTATACAGCCCTTCTCAGCCCTTAGGCGACTCAGGGCAGTTTACAATGACAACGATTCGATGCCCCAAAACACCATAAAACATTTAAAAACATTACATAATATAAAACCATAACAAGAATACTAAAAGCATACATCGTTTGCGTCTCCTAATATAAACATTGTCCCATCTCGTCATCCAGTCGTTCCAATTCCTATGTCTTTTACCTTGTTCAAACAACCAAGTCTTGACTCTCTTCTGAAATGTTAAGAGGGAGGGGGCCGATCTAATGTCCCCAGGAAGAGCTTCCATAGCCGAGGGGCCACCACTGAGAAGGCCGTGCCTCTCATCCTCACCAAACGTGTTTGTGACGCAGGCGGGATCGAGAGCAGGGCCTCCTTGGATGATGTTAAAGTCCTAGCAGGTTCACATACAAACATTAAGCTTAAAATCAAATGAATTAAAATGCATATTAAAATGCATATTAAACATTTAAACATTATATGAACAACATATAGAGTAGTGTGTCTCAATCTTGGAGTTGGGACCTCTGGGAGGGTGGCAAGGGGGGGTGTCAGAGGGGGTCGCCAAAGACCATCAGAAAACATAGTAGTTTCTGTTGGTTATGGGGGTGATGCAGTGGGTGAAACCCCTGTGCCGGCAGAACTGAAGACTCACAGGTTGCAGGTTCGAATCCAGGAAGAGCATGGATGAGCTCCCTCTGTCAGCTCCAGCTCCTCATGTGGGGACACGAGAGAAGCCTCCCACAAGGATGGTAAAAATATCAAAACATCTGGGTGTCCCTTGGGTAATGCCGCTGCAGACAGCCATTTCTCTCACACCTGAAGCGACTTGCAGTTTCTCAAGTCGCTCCTGACACGACAAAAAAAAGGGGGGGGGTCTGTGTGGACTATTTCTACCATTCTTCAGCATTTTGGAGGTTGTGCTTTCCCATCTTTTTTCGTAAATTTCCTCCTTGATAGACTCGCTGGCATCTTTCTGGCATTTCCTTATGGGTACCTTAAATACCTCCCCACTTAAGCGGTACCTATTTATCTTCTATTTATGGAGCCCCCAGTGGTGCAGTGGGTTAAAGTACTGAGCTGCTAAACTTGTTGACCGAAAGGTCAGAGGTTCAAATCCGGGGAGCAGCGTGAGCTTCCGCTGTCAGCCCCAGCTTCTGCCAACCTAGCAGTTCAAAAACATATAAATGTGAGCAGATCAATAGGTACTGCTCTGGCGGGAATGTAAGAGTGCTCCATGCAGTCATGCTGGCCACATGACCTTGGAGGTGTCTATGGACAGCACCGGTTCTTCGGCTTAGAAATGGAGATGAGCATCAACCCCCAGAGTTGGACACGACTGGACTTAAATGTCAGGGGGAAACCTTTACCTTACTTATTTTCATCAACTGGACCATATTTGGCAAAGATATTTTATGCACCCAAATTTGAATACTGGTGTGGTTGGAGGGATTGATTGTTGTTTTCAAAACTGCTAAGTAGGCAGAAGCTGGGCTAAAGGCCAGGAGCTCACCCTGACCTGGGCTTCGAACTGTCAAGCTTTCGTTTGGCAAGATTTACTTCAGTTGGCAGTTAACCTGCTGTGCTAAAGCCCAGCCCTGTGCTATAGCCTGACTTGTCTGTCACTAACTTTTGATTGGGTTCATGCCTTTCTTCAATTCTGTAATCATGATCTAAAAAGATGCACATCCAAAGAAAGACAGAAAAATGTCAGCCCGGGTTAAAATATGCTGAACCCTACACTCCTGGAAAATCTTGTTTTTCCTGCTGCTTGTGCAATGCAAGCACATGACTTCACCTGTTCAAAATCTCAGGACACAAAAGGTGGATGGGGGCAGTTGCTTTCACAAAGTGACTGGCAATGCATGGCAGATATCACAGGCTGAGGAGCTTTGGGACAAGGGATCCAGGGAGAATAACAGCTCAATCACACAGGGTACATGAGAAAATGTGTATGAGAAAATGTGTGTGTGTCTAAACAAATAGACACGTAACCTTGTTCATGGAGTTACTTCATCTCTACTTCTACGCAGTATCAGATCTCAGATTAGGAAAACGGTTCCTACATCGCTGTGACTGTCTTCAATCCCAGGAAACAGATTCAGGGAGAGCTGTACTGGTCATAATTGGATCTCAGTGGAATAAACTTTATTGCTGCTAGTAGATCTGAAATTTTATTGGGTTGTTGTAGGTTTTTTGGGCTATGTGTTCATGTTCTAGAACAGTGGTTCTCAACCTTCCTAATGCTGCGGCCCCTTAATACAGTTCCTCATGTTGTGGAGACCCCACACCATAACATTATTTTTGTTGCTACTTCATAACTGTAATTTTGCTGCTGTTATGAATCGTCATGTAAATATCTGATATGCAGGATGCATTTTCATTCACTGGACCAAATTTGGCACAAACACCCAATACACCCAAATTTGAATACTGGTGGGGTTTGGGAGGTTGATTTTGTCATTTGGGAGTCGTAGTTGCTTGGATTTATAGTTCACCTACAATCAAAGAGCATTATGAACTCCACCAACGATAGAATTGAACCAAACTTGACACAGAGAACCATGATCAACAGAAAGTACTGGAAGGGTTTGGCGGGCATTGACCTTGAGTTTTGGAGTTGTAGTTCACCTACATCCAGAGAGCACTGAGGACTCAAACAATGATGGATCTGGACCAAACGTGACATGAATACTCAATATTTCCCAATGTGAACACTGGTAGATTCTGGGGGAATTAAACCTTGACATTTGGGAGTTGTCGTTGCTGGGATTTATAGTTTACGTATAATCAAAGAGTATTCTGAATGCCACCAACAATAGAATTGGGCCAAACTTCCCACACAGAACCCCCATGACCAAGAGAAAATACTGTGTTTTCTGATGGTATTTGGTAACCCCTTTGACACCCCCCTTGTGACCCCCCAGGGGTCCCGACCTTCAGGTTGACAACCACTGAAATAGGGTATTATAGTAGGATGTTCCTGCTTACAAATGAGCCATTTGAAATAGATCTCTATGGTACATTGTGATATCCCAACATCAATGGTGTGGGTTCTGAAAGAACCTTTAGGAAGACAAGTTGCACTTAATACTCAATATGTCCCAATGTGAACACTGGCAGATTTTGGGGGAATTAAACCTTGACATTTGGGAGTTGTCATTGCTGGGATTTATAGTTTACCTATAATCAAAGAGTATTCTGAACCCCACCAACAATAGAATTGGGCCAAACTTCCCACACAGAACCCCCATGACCAACAGACAATACTGTGTTTTTTCATGGTCTTTGGCGACCCCACTAACACCCCCGACCTCCAGGTTGAGAAACACTGTTCTTGAAGCATTCTCTCCTGACAGTTCTCCTGCCTCTATGGCAAGCATCCTCAGAGATAGTGAGGTCACTACCTCTGAGGATGCCTGCCACAGATGCAGGCGAAACATCAGGAGAGAATGCTTCTAGAACATGGTCATATAGCCCGAAAAACCTACAACAACCCAGTGATCTTGACCATGAAAACCTTCAACAATACATTGAAATTTTATTTTCTGTATTTTATTATCCAGAATCATTGAAGACAGTAAGAAAGAGTAGTCTCTATCTACATTGAGCCTCCTTCAGACCACCTTAACTACAAGAGAAGAGAAATATTTGGGGACAAATGTATAGAACAGTAACTCTAACCTCTTCACTTTGCTTGTTCTGTGTGATTTTTAGCATCTTTGCCTGCGAGGACTGGAAAGCTCGCATTGTGTATTTTACACATTCCAGTTAGTTCAATAAAGGTATCACTGTTTTGTGGATTTGGGGTTTTGTTGGATTTGGCTTTCTGTGAATGGAGTCTTGGAAACACAAACACGGACCATTTTGATAGGGAAGATGAGGCATTGTAAAGAGCAAGGACATGAAAAGGAAACTAGAATGCAGCGTATGAATAAAAGCCAGAGAACCAGAAAGAGTTGACGGAGAGCAACCCTCTTCTGTGTACAGTATGATCCCCATATCCATGGGAGATAAATACCTGAACTTTGTGTGGATACATGAACCCACAGATAACAGTAAACCCTATTATTTTCAATGGGGCAAATGATGGATGTGCGCAGTCTGGTTTTAGGTCTGGTTATGGAATGGAGACAGTTTTGGTCACCTTAGTGCAGTGGTTCTCAACCTTCCTAATGCCATGACCCCTTAATGCCGTTCCTCATGTGTTGGTGACCCCCAACCATAACATTATTTCCATTGGTACTTCGTTACTGTAATTTTGCTACTGTTATGAATTGTAATGTAAATATCTGATATGCAGGATGTATTCTCATTCACTGGACCAAATTTGACACAAATAGCCAATATGCCCAAATTTGAAAATTGGTGGGGTTGGGGGGGGGATTCATTTTGTCATTTGGGAGTTGTAGTTGCTGGGATGTATAGTTAACCTATAATCAAAGAGCATTATGAACTCCAACAACAAAAGAATCAAGCCAAATTTGGCACACAGAACTCCCAAGACCAAGAGAAAATACTGGAAGGGTTTGTTGGGCATTGACCTTGAGTTTGGGAGTTGTAGTTCACCTACATCCAGAGAGCACTGTGGACTCAAACAGTGATGGATCTGAACCAAACTTGGCATGAATACTCAATATGCCCAAATGTGAACACTGGTGGAGTTTGGGGAAAGTAGACCTTGACATTTGGGAGTTGTAATTGCTGGGATTTATAGTTAACCTATAATCAAATACCACTCTGAACCCAGCCCAAAATGGATCTGCACCAAACTTGGCACACTACCAACATGGCCAACATTAACTACTGGTGGGGTTGGGGGGCTGTTTTTGAATTCTGGGAGTTGTCATTCACCAACACCAAGAAAGATGAGGACAGGCGGAGAGATCTTCAGCCTTCTTTGTCAAAAGGGTTCGTAAAACCATCAGAAATATGTGTTTTCTGATTATCTTTGGTGACCCCTCTGAAACCCCCTCACGACCCCCTCAGGGGTCCCGACCCCCAGGTTGAGAAACACTGCCTTAGTGAATTGTGAGCTCCCTGTCTAGCAGAGAGCTAGAAAGGGAGTGTGTCCCTGCTGGTTCTCTTGGATCTCTCAGCAGTTTTCGATACCATCGATCAGGGCTGGAGGTTTATCACAGCTGGTAAATCATCAGCAATTATAAGATCTATCAACCAAAAGGTTGCATGTTCGAAGCTCCAGGTTGACATAAGCTGCCAACTGTCAGCCTAGCTCATTGTTTACCTGAGCAATTAGGAAACAACTTTAGCTGTGATTAGAGAAATTAATTTTATTTATTTATTTATTTATTCATTCATTTATTTATTTATTTATTGTGTCAGTATCAACCAGACAATTGTATTACATTTTTAACAAATTTTTAACAAACAGACAAAACACAGAGTTTGCAAGCTTGGTAGTTGATTAAATGTCCTTTGACCAGTATCTGGCCACTTGGAGTGCCTCTGGTGTTGCTGCAAGGAGGTCCTCCATTGTGCATGAATCCAAAAGTGGCAGGCTCAAACCCAGAACCTCAACCAATGGCTGATACCAAATGAGAGACTTCCCCCTAAGCACACAGAGGACTGGGCGACATCGATGGCGCTGAACAGACTGCACTCTGGCACCATGAGATGCAGAGCTAACCTTCAGAAATGGGGCCACAAAGGGAGTCCACGACATGCGAGTGTGGAGAAGAGCAAACCACAGACCACCTGCTGCGATACAACCTGAGCCCTGCTACATGCACAATGGAGGACCTTCTTATAGTAACACCAGAGGCACTCCAAGTAGCCAACTACTGGTCAAAGGACATTTAATCAACTACCAAGCTTGCAAACTTTGTGTTTTGTTTGTTTGTTTGTTAAAAAATGCAATACAACTGTTTGGTTTCCTTCCGACATGATAAATAAATAAATAAATTATGGGTTGTTGTGTGTTTTCCGGGCAGTATGGCCATGTTCCAGAAGCACTCTCTCCTGATGTTTTGCCTGCATCTATAGCAGGCAACCTCTGAGGATGTTTGCCATAGATGCAGGCAAAACATCAGGAGAGAGTGCTTCTGGAAAACACACAACAATCCAGTAATTCCGGCCATGAAACCCTTCGACAATACAAAGTTTAATTATTATTATTATTAAGAAGAGCTCCTGAGTAAGTGCCAACATGGATAAGTGAAACCATGTAGATCAGCTCTGCAGATACGGTGGTCGCACTGAGCTATTAGGTTTAATGGCAGAGCCAGATTTTGTTTCTGGGCATAGAGCAATTCTTTAACCATTAGGATATTTCTATTGTATCATGCAAAACAAGCAATGAACCCTCTCCCTTTGACACCCAGCCCAGATTATTTTTTCCCAAGTGGTCTGACAAAACCAGATGGGAAAGGCTGAATGTTTTATGAATTTCTTATGTGCCTGATAACAGCAGTATAAAAAGGAACAAAAAAGCAGAAAGACACCAATGAAAGAGAAAGGGAGGAAAGCTCTGGGCGGTGTACAGAGATTATTTATTTAAAGCCCAAATACTTTGTGAACAGTTGCTCTTTCTTAGGGGCGCAATGAAGACAATCAATATTGAACGGTGATTACAAATATTTATGCAAGCTTAGCTTACAAAGCAAACAAACCTTTAGAAACTTTTTTTAACAAAAACAATGGACACATATAGCAAAAATAGAACACAAATAAAAAAACAACACAAACAACAACGTATAAATAGAAAATAAATTATGAAAAAAACCCTTTATTTATTTATTTGTTTGTTTATTTACAACATTTATATGCTGCCCTTCCCACCCCGAAGGGGACTCATAGTGGCTTACAAGATAGATAGATAGATAGATAGATAGATAGATAGATAGATAGATAGATAGATAGATAGGTGGATAGGTGGATAGATAGATAGATAGATAGATAGATAGATAGATAGATAGATAGATAGATAGATAATACACACACAATCTATATATATATAAAAATGCTCTGTGCATAATGAGTACCTTAAAAACAAAAGAACCAATGTACGAAATCTCACCAAACTTGGCAACAAAACGTCTCACAACACAAGGAGTGACCATCACTCAAAAAATTATTATTTTGTCATTTGGGACTTGTAGTTGCTGGAATTTATAGTTCACCTACAATCAAAGAGCATTCTGAACTCCATCAACAATGGAATTGAACCAAACTTGGCACACAGAACTCCCATGACCAACAGAAAATATTGAAGGGTTTGGTGAGCAGTGACCTTGAATTTGGGACTTGTAGTTCACCTACATTCAGAGAGCACTTTGGACTCAAACGATGCATCTGGACCAAACTTGGCACAAGCACTCAATACGCCCAAATATGAACACAGATGGAGTTTGGGGGAAATAGACCTTGACATTTGGGAGTTGTAGTCACAGGGATTCACAGTTCACCTACAATCAACTGGTACAACTGGTACTCAAACAACAAATGCAAAAAAATGAAAATAGGCTCTCAGATGTGGAAAGAAAGTTTGTGTACATGCAAGACAACCAAAGAAGAAACAACGCAATAATAAAAAACTATCCAGAAGGAAACAAGAAAGAAGATCTGAAATCTGAGATCTTGAAATGGTTGCAAAAGATCTCGCCAACACTAAGCTGGTCAGAACTGGATATCAAGAGAGTTCATCGCCTTCCGGCTGGAAGAAACAGAATAATTCCTAGGAACATAATAATTCGATTTCACAATTTCGTAAAGAAAGAAGATTTGATGAAAATATTAAAGAAGAACCCAGATCTCCTAAAGATGGGCGACTCAAAATTGGAAATCAACGAGCATTCTGAACCCCACGAACAACAGGGCAAACTACCCACACAGAACCCCATGACCAACAGAAAATACTTAAGGCCATCCAATCCAACACCCTTCATCAGGGCAAGAAGACATAATCAAAGTCCTCCTGACAAAGAGCCATCCAGCCATAGATATAGATATAGATATAGATAGATAGAGATAGATATGATTCACACACAGGTATAGTATCATAGATTTGAAAGGGACCCCTAAAGAAGGACAATTATATATTGCATGTTCCCGGATGGGCAAACCAGGTAATCTCCACATCAACACTGACATAGAAACAACAAGGAATATTGTTTACCCACAAGCATAAAGGAATTACATATATTAGAAACCATTTCTTTATTTTCCAGATCACCAGACTGGGCCACAGCAGCACATGGCAGGGGATGGCTAGTATATTATATTATTAGCATTGTACAATATCAGTATTATATATTACTATATTGTACTATACCATTATATTGTAATATTATTAGTAATATTACATGTAATACAAAGTATATAATTATAATATATTATTATTATTAATAGTAGTAGTAGTATATTGTATTATATTATAATATTATAAATATTATATGTATATACAATATATTATATTATCTTATTAACATAGCACAGGAGACAAGGTTAATGACAAAATTCCAATAAGGTTAATGACAAAGCACAGTCACATATTTTGAAAAATCATCTCAATTATATAATTAAACATCAAGTTAACAATTTCCAGTGAAAAACCCTAACTTTTAAAAAAAGCCTGGTCTCTTTGCACAAGCTTTCTGCAAACCCAAAAGCCAACTACACAGGGACTTTACATTCATCTTTGCAGTTGACATTCAGGCAAGGTTTTTTTTTTTTTTTAAATGCAAATTGCATCAGCTGAGAATTAACAGGATCAGAGCAGGCAAAGAGATGGAATTTAACTCTGTCCTTCCCAGAGGGTTGTCCAGAGGGAAATCTCTCCTCATATTGGGGGAGGGAGGATATTAGTTAGCAATCCAAGGAGATTTCCTCTCCATGAAAAAGAAAAGCTTCAGAGGTTGAGGTTTTCCTTAGTACCAGCAAGGGAGAAAAGAATGAAATTCAGCCTCTTAATTACTTATTATTATTATTATTTACTTCATTTATATACTGCTTTTCTCTCCCAAGGGAACTCAAAGTGGTTTCCAACATATTCACGGCAAAACATTAATGCCTTACCAACATATTAAAAAGCCTAGTATAAAAGAAACATGTAACTATATATTAAAATAAAACTATATTAAACTTGCCGTCCCCTGCCATGCGTTGCTGTGGTCAAGTCTGTATATACATGTTTTGTGTGTGTGTTGTTGTTGTTGTTCATTCGTTCAGTCGTCTCCGACTCTTCGTGACCTCATGGACCAGCCCACGCCAGAGCTCCCTGTCGGCCGTTACCACCCCCAGCTCCCTCAAGGTCAGTGTGTATATATGTGTATATATATGTCAGTGTGTATATATGTCAAGGTTGTGTGTGTATATATGTGTATATTTTAATATATGTGGTTTTGTGCATGCATTGTAATGTATTTTTTAATTACCGTATATAGTCGAATATAAGCCGACCCGACTATAAGCTAAGGCACCTAATTTTACGACAAAAAACTGGGATAACATATTGACTCAAGTATAAAGCGAGGGTGGGAAATGCAGCCACTACTGGTAAATTTCAAAATAAAAATAGATACCCAAAAAATTACATTAATTGAGGCATCAGGAGGTTTTCTCACAAAAAGAAAGTCATCTTCAACCTCAGCAATATGGAGTGGATGAGGGATTAGAGGACATCCAACCCCAAATTGGGAAACAAGTTGTCCAGGAATACCTGGCCGCTCTAAATGAGTTCAAGTCCCCAGGGCCAGATCAACTACACCCAAGAGAACTGAAGGAACTCCACATCCCAAATCCCTGTCACACTTCCTATCGATTGCTTTTATTAGATGATACGTCAATGATCGACACTCTCTTGATGTATTACTCCCGCAAAAACCCTCAATAAAAATTAAAAAAAAAAAAAGAGAACTGAAGGAACTAGCGGAAGTCATTTCGGAACCATTGACAACCATCTTTGAGAGTTCTTGGAGAACGGGAGAAGTTCCAGCAGATTGGAGGAGGGCCAATGTGGTCCCAATCTTCAAGAAGGGAAAAAAGGATGACCCAAACAATTACCGTCCGGTCAGCCTCGCGTCGATACCAGGCAAGATTCTGGAAAAGATTGTTAAGGAAGTGGTCTGAACACACTTAGAAACAAATGCGGTCATCGCTAAGAGTCAACATGGATTTATCAAAAACAAGTCATGCCAGACTAATCTGATCTCTTTTTTTCGATAGAGTTACAAGCTGGGTAGATGTGGGGAATGCCGTGGATGTGGCGTACCTGGATTTCAGTAAGGCCTTCGACAAGGTCCCCCATGACCTTCTGGCAAGGAAACTAGTCCAATGTGGGCTAGGCAAAACTACGGTGAGGTGGATCTGGAATTGATTAAATGGACGAACCCAGAGGGTGCTCACCAAGGTTTCCTCTTCATCTTGGAAAGAAGTGACGAGCGGAGTGCCGCAGGGTTCCGTCCTGGGCTATATTAATTGGTAAATTGACTAGCTTCTGTATTTCAGGGAAACTCAAGACAGTGACACACGTACTTAAGAAATAATTGTTGCACTAGACTACCAAATGTAAAATGTGAACTAGCTCTCAATTAGTACAATTTCTCCCAATCCTTACCCTCATTTCTTTAGAGTGCTTCTCTCTGGAAAAGCCTTACATTCTCCTAAAGCAGAAAAAAAGGTTCTCTCATGAAATGATCCGTCAGTTACCAGCAGGATTCATTCCAGAGAATTAGCACAAAGTGCCTTTGAAACACTACAAAAATTGTGTGACTTTCTTAGCCCATGACAAACAAGAGAGCTATGAATTCATTGGGACAGAGTGGAGCAAAGAACGGCAGAGAAGAGAAGAAGTAAAAAAATCTGAAGGGATGTTTTCGGTTAAGCTCTTGTGTTGGCAGGATTGAAGACCAACAGGTCAGAGGTTCAAATCCCGAATCCGAGTAGAGCGCAGATGAGCTCCCTCTGTCAGTTCCAGCTCCCCATACGGGATGTGAGAGAAGCCTTCCACAAAGATGGTAAAACATCAAAAACATCTGGGCATCCCCTGGGCACAACCTCCTTGAAAATGGCCAATTCTCTCACACCAGAAGCGACTTGCAGTTTCTCAAGTCACTCCTGACACAAAAATAAAACAAAAACAAAACTTACATGTTAATTTTAAAAGATTTTGCCACAGGAGAAGTAAGGAATTCCAACAAATGGCATATTCATAAACAACCTTGACAAAAAAAAAAACTTTCCCTGGTTCACATAATGACTTAAGCACAATCGAACTATGAAACTGCCCATCATAACACAACCACACCATCCTACTAACTTCATGTCTCTTTGAACACAACCAATTTCATTTGAGTCAGGAATAAGGTAGAATAAAGTAGAAACCATGACTATGTGCCTCCTCTGAAAAGCCAGGGAGAAAACAAGGATTATCAGTGAGAAGGAAACAAGACCATGACTATCTGTCACATCAGTGTAACTAATGGCCAACGGCACTGCATCTCTAGAAGAGAAGGTGATGCTGTTAGGAAAAACTTTTTACTCTCCTGGGGCATGTTTTCCCCAAAACACATTGTTCCTCCAAGGAATTCACAAATAGTTCTACTTCTAAAAACGGATCAGTGTTTTCTCAGCTCACTACTATCCAAATAAAATAAAATAATATCATACAAAAGCTGACTGGCACAACGTGGGGATCACAACCAGACACAGTGAGGACATCCGCCCTTGTGCTTTGCTACTCTGCTGCTGAATACGCATACCCAGTGTGGAACACATCTCACCACGTTAAAACAGTTGATGTGGCTCTTAATGAGACATGTTGCATTATCATGGGGTGTCTGCGCCCTATACCACTGGAGAAATTATATTATTTAGCCATTACTGCACCACCTGACATCCACCAGGGCAGAGCAGCCAACATTGAAAGGATCAAGGCAGTGACATCTCTGGCCCAACCCCTGTTTGGATATCAGCCAACACACCAATGCCATAAATCAAGAAATCCTGTACTAGGGTCTACAAAGATACTCGCAGGAACACCTCAGCAAGCGAGAGTTCAAAAGTGGCAGGCTAAAACCCAGAACCTCAATCCATGGCTGATACCGAATGAGAGACTCCCTCCTGGGCACACAGAAAACTGGGCGACTTGGAAGGCACTGAACAGACTGCGCTCTGGCACCACGAGATGCAGAGCCAACCTCAAGAAATGGGGCTACAAAGTGGAATCCTTGACATGCGAGTGTGGAGAAGAGCAGACCACTGACCACCTACTGCAATGCAGTCTGATCCCTGTCACATACACAATGGAGGAGCTTCTTAGAGCAACACCAGAGGTACTCCAAGTGGCCAACTGGTCAAAGAACATGTAATATAATGCCAAGTTTTTAAACTTTGTGTTTTCAAATACATTACAACTGTATCCTCAGTTCGCTTCTGACATGATAAATAAATAACTACTATCTAGATGTGTTAAGATACACCCCTTAACCCATAGTTACCATGTGGAAGACTGTAGTAGATAAAGGAACATTCGATGTAGTGCAGTCTCATACAACATGCAAGTATACACATTTGCACATGATGTGTGTACCTTTCTTAAATTATACAGATTTTAAGAAAATGTTCATATACTCTAAAATATCCATGTCTTATATATTCAGTCTTATGAGGAAAGACCTTTGATTGCCATTGAAACTCGAAGCCAATCCCTCCTCCGCAAATAATCTGTCTTTGTTTATCTCGTGTTTATCTCGCGCCTGAGTTTTTAATCTGTTTGTACCCAATTTTCTTTTATCCATTACATGTAGCTCGCTCATGTTACCATGATTGTGTTTATTGTAATTTTATATTGCTATGTTGTCTTTTGTTTTATGTAATTGCGTTATTATTGTTTATTACTTGCGTTTTCAGTTTTGCTTTATTTCATGTAATTGTTGTTTTGGGCTTGGCCTCATGTAAGCCGCATTGAGTCCCCATTGGGGAGATGGAGCGGGTTACAAATAAAGTTTATTATTATTATTATTATTATTATTATTATTATTATTTTGTACTACGCTTCTTTCGAAGTGACACACGGGGTTGGGGTGGGGGCTCTAGAGCCTCTTGGAGCAAGATGGCGGCGGGTGAAAAGGGACTGCTTTGACTGAAGGAAAGGCTGGAGTTTAGGACCTCCCTTATGTCATGGTACAGAGAGCCTAATTTAAAGAAACAAAAATCAAATGAAGCCCTGAAATTCCTATCATGGCTAGTGATATTTCCTGCCCCTATGTGCGCCAAGTCTCTCTCTTTAATGGTCTAGCTCCCAGAAATAAGAGACCTCTTGATTATACAGAAGATTGCGACCCACAAGCGGTGGTGCCCATCCTCACCTCACGATTCCTTCCTAAGCAATGGGCTGGCCCCTTCCTTGGTCCATGACTTGGATGATTCTCTTCTAGATGCTTCAGATGGGGAAAGCCTAAACTCTCCTACAGACCTCTCTCCTGAGGCTGAGGACGAGCTCCTTGCCAGTGAGGATGGAGAGATGAGTCCATACACAGAGCCTTTCCATCCAGCTTCCAAGAAAGCCTCTGTGTGTCCAGAGACTTGGAATCACCAAAGCCAAGGCTCCCAAAATCAAGCCAGACTTGATTTATGCTCCAAGGGGCCTCTACTTCCAGAAAGGGCTTCTGTAAATTTGGAGAATGGGAATAATGTTCCCAGTGCCACAGAAAAGGTATCTGCAGAGTCAAGGAGAGAGACCAGTGCAGGAGGTGAAAGGCCCTCAGTCGGACAGGCTTTCATAGAGTCATGAACAACACTGCAGTTAAATTAACTGTTGGCTCACAGTTCCAGATTGCACCATCCTTTTCCAGCTCAGTCAGGGAACAAAGAGAAAACCGTGGACAAGATCCTCAGACCAGAGACTTAAACAGGCCTAGATGCATATGCATCCAGGAGACGGACCTCGAATCAAGCAAGGAGAAATACATCAACACTGTGCTCAACCACGCTTCTTGCGGAGAACCCATCATAGGGATGCTTGCGCTGATGCAGAAGGTTGCTTCCGAATGCAAGAGGTACAGCTCTCAACACACAACCAACCTGACTGTGAGGAACTATGCGCAGTGCAGTAAAGACCCTTCCTGGACCTTCAGCCTTTCCCAATGGGTCAAACGGAACGCAGCATCCCTCGGTTTGCATCTCTCCCAGAAGACTTCTAGCGCAGCCCAATCCCAAGCTAGACAACACCTCAGTGAAAAAAGTGTATTTTTTATCCTCCACTTGATCTTATTTTATTGTTTTAACATAAAAGCCAATTCAGGCCTAAATCCAGTGTCTCTTCCTATCAGAATAAACCCACGGATTGAGGTGCTGGGTTTGAGCCTGCCACTTTTGGACTCTCGCTTGCTGAGGTGTTCAAGCGAGTGTCTCTGTAGATCTAAGAAAACAAAGCCTTGAACGGTTTGGGACCATCCTACCTACGAGACCGCATCACAGTCTACGAACCCACACGCTCGCTCCGGTCATCAGGAGAGGCCCTGCTCGTGATCCCACCTGCCTCGCAGGCGCGTTTGGTGGGGACGCGGGACAGGGCCTTCTCTGTGGTGGCCCCCCGCCTCTGGAATGCCCTCCCGAAAGATCTCAGACAGGCCCCCACCTTGGCGGTTTTTAGAAAAAACCTGAAAACCTGGCTATTCCAACGTGCCTTCTCAGATTAGGAACCCCACTACCAAAGCCCAGAAGCACTTTAGTAGAGTCAAGATCACCCTCAACGCACACCGCACTTATACTTTAATCTCATATCCCCCGACACTTTTTTCAGCACTTTTAACCCTGTACCCCACTTCAGCTGGCTCAGTTTTTTAATATGTCCTGTTGTATTGTTATTGCTGTTGTTTTTCTGCTTTAATTGTTTTATTTGCTATATATTGTATTGTTGTATTGTGTTGTGTTGGGCTCCGGCCTGTTGTAAGCCGCATCGAATCCCTTGGGAGATGCTAGCGGGGTACAAATAAAGTTTAATAATAATAATAATAATAATTTCTTCATTTAAGTCGTTGACGTGCTGGCTGATCTGTGGGTGATACCAGATGAGAGACTCCCTCCTGGGCACACAGAAGACTGGGCGACTTGGAAGGCGCTGAACAGACTGCGCTCTGGCACCACGAGATGCAGAGCCAATCTTAAGAAATGGGGCTACAAAGTTGAATCCTCGACAAGCGAGTGTGGAGAGGAGCAAACCACTGACCACCTGCTGCAATGCAACCTGAGCCCTGCCACATGCACAATGGAGGACCTCCTTGCGGCAACACCAGAGGCACTCCAAGTGGCCAGCTACTGGTCAAAGGACATTTACTCAACTACCAAGTTTGCAAAATTTGTATTTTTTTATCTGTTTGTTTGTTTTGTTCTCTTAGAAATGTAATACAATGGTATGGTTGCTGATGACACGATAAATAAATAAGAATAAACCCATTGACTCAGTGTAATTTATGTAAGCCTTGGTTTACCACCTAATGGTGGATTCAGTGGATCATCGAGTTCAGTGTTTATATTTTGTTAGAAAGAGATGTCTTGCCCTTGGATTGTCTTGGGAAGTGTTTGAGCTTTGACTATTCTGAAATACGCTTCTTTCAGTGTTGTATTGATCAGCTTGGCTACTGAACGCCATTAGGAGATTTAAAAATAAAAAAGCATTATCAGCCATTTAACAACATGTCAAGTTTTCACACCCAATTCTTTCCACATACACAACAATTTCAACACCCACAATTTATTATATCATCACTACCTGTGATGTTCATTGCCTTTTCTGATTGCAGAAAAACCGTATCGGCTCAAAGCCCTGGTAAAGCTTGCTCACTATTCTTTGTCATTTATCAGGCTTGCCTTGCTGAGGGCAAATGCTGAAGCTGCTAGTTCCACTGACTGCCCAGTGGCTTTTGTGTGCAGCTTTCAACTCTTGTCCATCAACTTGAATGGCTCCATTCATGCCTATTCAGACACTGTCACTATCCAAGCCAACGAGATACAATCAGTTGGAAGAGCCCTTGCCCGGCAAATGAAAATCCCACCAGCCGAGACTGCCTTCAAGTCCGCGATTGTTCTTCTGTCTCCAGTCTCTGTTAGATAAACTAAAAGGATCTGACAGGGAATGAACATGTGGAAATATAAACATGTAATGGCACTTTAGGAATGTTGAAACATATTTGTTAAGTAGAAACTTGTATCTAAATGTAGCCAAAAAATGTGATTGATACAAATTGAAATCAATTGAACTTCCATTTAAGTCAGCCAGCCACTTCTACTAGACTATATTAGAGCATTGCAAAAAACCAAAGTGCTGTTCCATCATTCACCAGCCAATCCCTCTCCAATGCCAGAGATACAGCCCCCTCTCCCCCAAAGTCAACATTGACACTGAAATACAACACCGTCTGAGCTCTGCGAGTGCAGCATTTTTCCGAATGAAGCCGAGAGTGTTTGAGAACTGGGACATCCGTAGGGAGACCAAGGTGCTTGTTTATAGAGCTGTTGTCCTCCCAACCCTGCTATACGCCTGCGAAACATGGACTGTCTAGACGTCACATGCAACTCCTGGAACGGTTCCATCAGCGCTGCCTCCAGAAAATCCTGCAAATCCCTTGGGAAGACAAGCGGGCAAATGTCAGCATGCTGGAAGAAACAAAGACCACCAGCATTGAAGCAATGGTCCTCCGCCATCAACTCTGCTGGACCGGCCACATTGTCCGGATGCCTGACCACCGTCTACCAAAGCAGTTGCTCTACTCTGAACACAAAAATGGAAAATGGAAGGTTGGCTGGCAAGAAAAGCCAACCTTAAAAACTCTGACATAGACATTGAGAACTGGGAAGCCCTGGCCCTTGACAGCTCCAGCTGGAAGTAAGCTGTGGCCACCAATGCTGCTGAATTTGAAGAGGCACGAATGGAGGGCGAAAGACAGAAACGTGCCAAGAGGAGGGTGTGTCAAGCCAACCTCAATCGGGACCGCCTTCCACCTGGAAACCAATGCCCTCACTGCAGGAGAAGATGCAGACCAAGAATAGGGCTCCATAGTCACCTACGGACCCACCCTGGAGGATTATCCTACTCAGACAATGAGGAATAAGTAAGTGCAACTTGTCTTCCTAAAGGTTCTTTCAGAACCCACACAATTGATGCTGGGATATCAAAATGTACCATAGAAATCTATTTCAAATGGCTCATTTGTAAGCAGGAACATCCTACTATAATACCCTATTTCAGTGGTTTTCAACCTGAAGATCAGGACCCCTGGGGGGGGGGTCACAAGGGGGGTATCAAAGGGGTTACCAAATACCATCAGAAAACACAGTATTTTCTCTTGGTCATGGGGGTTCTGTGTGGGAAGTTTGGCCCAATTCTATTGTTGGTGGGGTTCAGAATACTCTTTGATTGTATAAATCCCAGCAACAACAACTTCCAAATGTCAAGGTTTGTTTTCCCCAAACTCCACCAGTGTTCACATTGGGGCATATTGAGTATTCGTGCCAAGTTTGGTCCAGATCCATCATTGTTTGATTCCTCAGTGCTCTCTGGATGTAGGTGAACTACAACTCCAAAACTCAAGGTCGATGCCCACCAAACACTTCCAATATTTTCTGTTGGTCATGGGAGTTCTGTGTGCCAAGATTGGTTCAATTCCTTTCCTTTCTACTTCATAACTTTCATTTTGCTACTGTTATGAATCGTAACATAAATATCTGACATGCAGGATGTATTTTCATTAACTGGACCAAACGGAACACAAATACCCAATACACCCAAATTTGGATACTGGCGGGGTTGGAGGGGTTGTTTTTGTTATTTGGGAGTTGTAGTTGCTGGGATGTATAATTCACCTGCAATCAAAGAGCATTCTGAACTCCATCAACATCCATCATTGTTTGAGTCCACAGTTTGGTTCAATTCCATCAATGATGGAATTGAACCAAACTTTGCACACAAAACTCCCATGAGCAATAGAAAATACTGGAAGGATTTGGTGGGCAGTTACCTTGAGTTCTGGAGTTGTAGTTCACCTACACCCAGAGAGCACTGTGGACTCAAACAATGATGGATCTGGACCTAACTTGGCATGAATATTCAATATGCCCAAATGTGAAATGTGGAGTTTGGGGGAAATAGACCTTGACATTTGGGAGTTGTAGTTCTTGGGATTTATAGTTCACCTACAATCACAGAGCATGATGGAATTGAACCAAACTTTCCACACAGAACTCCCATGAGCAATAGAAAATACTGGAAGGATTTGGTGGGCATTGACCTTGAGTTTTGGAGTTGTAGTTCACTTACATCCAGAGAGCATCTGTACCTAACTTGGCATGAATATTCAATGTGCCCAAATGTGAACACTGGTGGAGTTTGGGGAAAATAGACCTTGACATTTGGGAGTGGTAGTTGTTGGGATTTATAGTTCACCTACAATCAAAGAGCATTCTAAACTCCACCAATGATGGAATTGAACCAAACGTGACACACAGAATTCCCATGACCAACAAAAAATACTGGAAGGATTTGGTGGGCAGTGACCTTGAGTTCTGGAGTTGTAGTTCACTCACATCCAGAGAGCACTGTGGACTCAAACAATGATGGATCTGGACCTAACTTGGCATGAATATTCAATATGCCCAAATGTTAACACTGGTGGAGTTTAGGGAAAATAGACCTTGACATTTAGTAGTTTTTTTTTTTAATCGTGTCAGGAGTTGCTCCTGTTGTGAGAGAACTGGCCGTCTGCAAGGACGTTGCCCAGGGGACACCCAGATGATTTTTGATGTTTTTATCATCCTTGTGGGAGGCTTCTCTCATGTCCCCGCATGAGGAGCTGGAGCTGATAGAGGGAGCTCATCCGTCTCTCCCCGGATTCGAACCTGCGACCTGTCAGTCTTCAGTCCTGCCGGCACAGGGGTTTAACCCACTGCACCACCGGGGGCTCCATTTGGGAGTTGTAGTTGTTGGGATTTATAGTTCACCTACAGCACATTCTGAACCCTACCAACAATAGAATTAGTCCAAACTTCTCACACAGAACCTCCATGACCAACAGAAAATACTGTTTTCTGATGGTCTTTGGTGACCCCTCTGACACCCCCTTGCGACCCCCCAGGGGTCCCGCCCCCAGGTAGAGAAACACTGTTTTAATGGAAGGTGAGATTGACAAATTCCGATCTCTTTTGGAGGGTAGAATGATGAAATTTTCTATTCCTTTTGTTTCAATATGCTTCAAAATAACAATCAAGGGGTCTCCTGAGTCTCAAGATGCATCACTGCACTGTCCGGTGACTTTTTCTTTGCTACCAAAGTCACTCCAGGAAACAATAGTTTATAGCGAAGTAATCAAAAACAGATGCCCAGAGGAACACACATACATCACCCCTCTAATGAGGCCCCTTTAAAATGAGGTACAAAGAAGGGCAGACTGGAACACTTTGGAATAGAATAGCCAAGGAACATCTTGTAGGTCTTGTTCCGTCAAAAGCGCAAGGCAATTAATAGCCGACTACCAGAATGGAACAGCGAACAAAAGCTAAGATGTTGAGAGCAGCAGGGAACCTCTAAAAATATCACTTCACCATTCTCCACAAATATCTGGAATTCCCACCTCCTCTGTGCTTTCAACACATGCATTAACGCAGAGACTAAGCTCTCTATGTGATACATATGCCAAAAGACATAATCCCATATAAGAGAAAAATCTCTTATTTGAACATCTCTTGACAAGCAACTATACAATGAAACTTGTTTCCTTCCTTCATTTAAGAAATACCACAATGACACATTTATTTATTATTTATTTATTTACTTTATTTCTATACCGCTTTTCTCAGCCCACGGTTTACACAGTACAAATCACAAGACAGTGTCAAAGGCAATTAAAACACATTATACATAACAGTCAATATCAATAAACAATGAACAATAAACAATCATTATCATAACACCTCAGTACCAAATCAGAACCATTCTCATAATCCTTATTCCATGTTCCTATGTTCCATTGCACCGTATTCCTATAATCAATTGCACTGATTTAGCCAAACGCTTGTTCGAAGAGCCAGGTCTTCACCTTCCTCCGGAACGTCAACAGTGACGGGGCCTGTCTAATGTCTACAGGTAGGGCATTCCACAGCCGAGGGGCCACCACCGAGAAGGCCCTGTCTCTCGTCCCCGCCAGGCACGCCTGTGATGCAGGCGGGATCGAGAGCAGGGCCTCCCCAGACGATCTTAATGTCCTAGTCGGTTCATAGGTGGAGATGTGTTCGGAGAGGTAAGTAGGGCCGGAACCATTTAGGGCTTTATAGGCTAAAGCCAGCACTTTGAATTGTGCCCGGTAGCAGATTGGCAGCCAGTGGAGCTGGCGCAACAGAGGAGTAGTATGCTCCCTGAGCGCCGCTCCTGTTAGCAACCTGGCTGCCAAGCGCTGGACCATTTGAAGCTTCTGAGCAGTCTTCAAGGGCAACCCCACGTAGAGAGCGTTGCAGTAGTCTAGACGGGATGTAACCAGAGCGTGGACCACCGTGGCCAAGTCAGACTTCCCAAGGTACGGGCGCAAGGTATTTTGATTCCTGTTAAATTCCGCTCCCAGAATACAACTTATTTGTGATTACACAACAACAACGGTAACAACAAACCCATATTTATTTATCTATATATATAAAAATGCTCTGTACGTAATGAGTACCTTAAAAACAAAAAAACTACTGGGCCAAATGACCCCAAAGTTGGCAACAAAACTTCTCACAATCCAAGGAGTGACCATCACTGAAAAAAAACCCCACAAAAATACCTTTAAATTCTAAATATTACTATATTAAATAGACTCATAGAATAGAGTTAGAAGGGACTCTACCACAGGATTGCGGGAGAACAGACAGGAAGGAAGGAGAGAAGAAAGGAGGGAGAGAAAAAGGGAAGGAATGTAGGAGGGAAAGGGGGAAGGAAGGAAAGAGAGAAGGAGGGAGGGAAAGAAGGAAGGAGGGAAGGAAAGAGGGAAGGAAGGAAAGAAAGAAAGAGGTACTGAAGGAAGGAAGAATACAAAGTAGAAAGGAAAGAAAAAGGGGAGGAAAGGCAGGAAAGAGGTAAAGAAGTGAGGAGAAAAGGAAATAAAAAGTGAAAGAAGGAAGAAAACAGGGAGGGAAGAAAGGAGATAGAGGAAGAAGTAGAGAAAGGGGGAGGGAAGGAAGGAAAGAGAGAAGGAAGGATGAAACCAAAGAGTAAAAGAAGGAATGAAAAAAGAGGTAGAGAAGGAAGAAAGGAGAGAAACGGGATGGGGAAGAAAAAGGGGGGAAGGAATAGGTAGGTACCGCTCTTTCATAATAGTCCAGATATCTACCTCTACTTCAAAAATTCTTACTATAGGCCACAGCAACGCGTGGCAGGGCACAGCTAGTTTACTATATTTATATACCGCCCCTCTCAGCTCACAGGCGGCTCAGGGCAGTGTACAGTCAACATCAGAAACATAAAACACAATAAAAACAGTTAGTTACCGTATATACTCGAGTATAAGCTGACCCGAATATACGCCGAGGCACCTAATTTTACCACAAAAAACTGAGAAAACATATTGACTCGAGTATAAGCCGAGGGTGGGAAATGCAACTGCTACTGGTAAATTTCAAAATAAAAATAGATACCAATAAAATTACATTAATTGAGGCATCAGGAGTGAAATGTTTCTGAATATTTACATAAAACTGTAAATTTGAGATAAGACTGCCTAACTCCGATTAAATCATTATTCTAACCTTCTTCAGTGTAAATGTACTTATGTATCCTTCCAGCAATAATAAAGAGAGTAAAATTATAAACATAATAATAATAATAATAATAATAATAATAATAATAATAAAGTAACATAATGGAAATACAATAATAACAGTGGGTTGTTGTAGGTTTTTCGGGCTATATGACCATGGTCTAGAGGCATTTTCTCCTCATGTTTCACCTGCATCTATGGCAAGCATCCTCAGAGGTAGTGAGGTCTGTTGGAACTAGGAAAATTGGGTTTATATATCTGTGGAATAACAGAGTAAAATAATAAATGTAATAATAGAGTAAAATAATAAATGCAATAATAAAGAAAAATAATAAATGTAATAATAATCATAAATAGTGTAAAATAATAAATGTAATGATAATAAGGTAAAATACTGTAACTGTAATAATAATAGAGTAAAATAATACATGAAATAAAAATAATACTAATAACAGAGTAAAATAATAAATAACCTTGACTCAAGTATAAACGGATGGGTGCTTATTCAGCCTAAAAAAGGGGCTGAAAAACTAGGCTTATACTTGAGTATATACAGTAAATATAAAACCAGATAAAACCACAACATCAATAAAGACATATATCAGTTTGAGTCTCCTTGTTTAAACATTATCCAAAAGCGTCGTCCAATCGTTCCGTTTTTTTTTTATGTCTGTTATATTGTGGCTGCAAACGCTTGCTCGAAAAGCAGAGTTTTGACTTTTTTTTCAAAATGTTAAAAGGGAAGGGGCCGATCTAATATCCTTAGGAAGGGCGTTCCACAGCCAAGGGGCCACCACTGAGAAGGCCCTGTCTCTCGTCCCCATCAGACGTACTTGTGACAAAGGCGGGATCGAGAGCAGGGCCTCCCCTGGGCAGCGTCGTTGTAGACGACCAACTGTCTCACACTAGAAGCAACTTGCAGTTTCTCAAGTTGCTCCTGACACAGAAAAAGAAATCAAACTCATTAAACGTCCAAGCAACAAGAAGGTACATTTCTAAGTTAGAAGAATACCGTAATAAACTGGAACTGTTTGCTATTGTGCTAAATGTAGGAAAGTGAAAGTGGTTAACCCCCCAAAACTACCAAATAAGCCCTCTGCATTCTGCGGTATATACAGCAATTTTCCTGGATGTGTCACTTAGCAACTGTGCACTTTGCATGCCCATCATCATGTGGGAAACAAACATTTCATTCATCACAAATCGCATAACTTTGTCATATGATGGTATATGTTTACATGTTGCTTGCCCAAAGAAAGGCAAAATTATGCCTTCAAAAGTATGACAGTTCGGAAGAGGTTTCTGTAAGTGACAGAAAACCTCTAATAATAATAATAACAACAACAACAACAAATTTATTTTTATACCCCGCCAACCATCTCTCCTAGGACTTTCAACAAAAAAAACATCACGAACATGAATTGATATTGAAAGAATGCATGACCAGTCAATGACAGAATGCAAAGACAATATTTTAGACTTCTCAAAACCTCTTCCATAAATATTATCCAAACTTTGTTTTATATTAACTGTTCTTCCTTTGTCCTCACTGCTTGCCAATTTGAGGGGGGATTTTATGAACTGGTTGTATTTATTTACCGTGTCAGAAGCGAATTGAGAATACAATTATAATGCATACAAAAACCACTAAGTTAAAAACGTGGCATTGTACTAAATTTCCTTTGACCAGAAACTGGCCACTTGGAGTGCCTCTGGTGTAGCTGTAAGAAGGTCCTCCGTTGTGCATGTCGCAGGGCTCAGATTGCATTGTAGTAGGTGGTCTGTGGTTTGCTCTTCTCCACACTCACATGTCGTGGACTCCACTTTGTGGCCCAATTTCTTAAGATTGGTTCTGCATCTCGTGGTGCCAGAGCACTGTCTGTTCAGCACTTTCCCAGTCACCCAGCCTTCTGTGTGCCTGGGGGGAGTTTCTCATCCATTCTCAGCCACTGACTGAGGTTCCAGATTTTAGCCTGCCACTTTTGGACTCTTGCTTGCTTTTGGACTCTTGCTTGCAAGTATCTCTGTAGATCTTAGGAAGCTATATTTTTATTTAAGATGTTGGCTTGCTGGTTGATATCCAAACAGAGGGTGGGCCGGAGATGTCAATGCCTTGGTCCTTTCATTACTGTTACTTACTGACAGATGTCAGATGGTGCAATACTGACTAAACAGTATAATTTCTCCAGCGGTGTTGGGCATAGATATCTTGTGATGATGTGGCATGTCTCATGAAGAGCCACATCCACTGTTTTTCTATTAGGTATACCCGAGACAGAATTAGAAAAAAATACAGACAAATTATTCGTTTTGTGACCACGGCAGTGAGAATATGTTACTCGAGGAAGTAGAAACAAAGAGAAATACCTGAAATAGACAAATGGATGAAGATTATGGAGATTAGAAATATGGATTGGCTAACTTTCCTAGTATCAAAGAATAAAGGAACAAAAGTGAAGGAAATAGATGGGGGAAACAAAGAAACAAGAAGATCCTGATTTAGACAAAAACAAAAAAGAAGGAACGTAAGAATAGATGGAGAAGGAGAAGGAGAAAAAAAGAAGAATAGATGGAAAGAAGAAATGATAGTATAACCTCAAGAAGATACCTGGAAGCCAAAATCTCTACAAATTTATTTTTTCATTTCTAAACGATTTCTGTTCACATGCATCTTCATCTGTTTTACTTAGCCATCATAAGTAATTGCGCTTTTTCTTTTTCACTTCCATCTTCTCTTTCTTTCTATCTCTTTCGATTATTTATTTCTATATGCTATACATACTACATACATATAAAACAGAATATAATCTTGTTGTTCATTCATTCAGTCGTTTCCGACTCTTCATGACCTCATGGACCAGCCCACGCCAGAGTTCCCTGTTGGCCAGCACCACCCCCCAGCTCCTTCAAGGTCAAGCCAGTCACTTCAAGGATGCCATCCATCCATCTTGCGCTTGGTCGGCCCCTCTTCCTTTTTCCTTCCATTTTCCCCAGCATCATTGTCTTCTCTAAGCTTTCCGGTCTTCTCATGATGTGGCCAAAGTACTTCATCTTGGCCTCTACTATCCTTCCCTCCAATGAGCAGTCGGGCTTTAATTCCTCAAGTATGGACTGGTTGGATCTTCTGGCGGTCCAAGGCACTCTCAGAACTTTCCTCCAGCACCACAGTTCAAAAGCATCTATCTTGCTTCACTCAGCCTTCCTTATGGTCCAGCTCTCACATCCATAGGTGACTATGGGGAATCCCATTGCTTTTACTATGCGGATCTTCATTGCCAGGGTGATGTCTCTACTCTTCACTATTTTATCGAGATTGGACATTGCTCCCCTCCCAAGAAGTAAGTGTCTCCTGATTTCCTGGCAGCAGAATATACTACTTTATTAATTATGTGCTCTAAAATTTCTTTAATGTTTTAATATTGTGATTTTTTTTGTTTTTTTATCTTTTGTTATTTTTCTCTTTTTTCTCTTGTTTTTGTTCTTACTCTGTTTTTAATGAAAAATTCTAAAAAAAGATTATTATGGGGAAAGAGAGTCACATCCAGTTTTAATGTGGTGAGATGTATTCCACACTGGGCATGCGTATTCACTAGCAGAGTGGTAAAGCCCAAGGGCAGATGTCTTCACTGTGTCTAGTTGTGATCCCCAGGTTGTGCCAGTTAGCTTTCGCACAATATTATTTCTAGCACCCACATTTTGCTTGACAGTCAAGCAGTGCTTCTTGTAAGTCAGAACACAGTCCAGAGTGACTTCCAGGTATTTGGGTGTGCTGCAGTAATCCTCAGAGCTCGAGATGTTGGCCTGTTCTTAAGATGGAAAGCTCAGGTCTGATCTTTTAATTGGTTGTTGTAATATTCTACTAAAATTTAAAATGTATCAACACCTTCATGGGCATGACATTTACAACTAACTCTAGCATCCACTGGAACGACTCTCCAATGACTGACACTGCTGATGGGACTCTTGTCCTACATCTTCAATTTTAAGTGAAAAGATGGGATTTTGGCCTGCATCAATAGGAGCATAGTGTCTAGATCCAGGGAAGTCATGCTACCCCTCTATTCTGCTTTGGTTAGACCACACCTGGATTATTATGCCCAATTCTGGGCACCACAATTGAAGAGAGATATTGACAAGCTGGAATGTGTCCAGAGGAGGCTGACTAAAATGATCAAGGGTCTGGAGAACAAGCCCTATGAGGAGCGGCTTAAAGAGCTGGGCATGTTTAGCCTGAAGAAGAGAAGCATGAGAGGAGACATGATAGCCATGTATAAATACGTGAGAGGAAGTCATAGGGAGGAGGGAGCAAGCTTGTTTTCTGGTGCCCTGGAGACTAGGACGTGGAACAATGGCTTTGAACTACAAGAAAGGAGATTCCACCTGAACATTAAGAGTAACTTCCTGACTGTAAGAGCTGTTCAGCAGTGGAACTCTCTGCCCTAGAGTGTGGCGGAGGCTCCTTCTTTGGAAGTTTTTAAACAGAGGCCGGATGGCCTTCTGTCGGGGGTGCTTTCATAGAATCATAGAATCAAAGAATCAAAGAGTTGGAAGAGACCTCATGGGCCATCCAGTCCAACCCCCTGCCAAGAAGCAGGAATATTGCATTTAGATCACCCTTTTGCTTTGAATTGCTTTGAATGCAATTTTCCTGCTTCTTGGCAGGGGGTTGGACTGGATGGCCCATGAGGTCTCTTCCAACTCTATGCTTCTAGTGGTGATAACTGCAGTCAACCCATCCTTAACCAAAAAACACATGAACAACTCAACCCTAACTAGAAGAGAAGCAGTGCTACATTTGAGCGCTAAGGACAACCTCGCTAAAACATGAGAAATTCAGACAGAAGGAAAGGGTGTGCATCACTCAAAATACACAACCTGGATTAGTTGCCCCAGCAGCTACTGAGTCTAGTCTCAACCTGTTCTCTGGAGAATCCAATCTATATTGTTCTCAACTTAAGATAATAATAAGTGATGCCCATGTTAATCATCACTTGGCAGAGTCAGATTCATACTCAAAATGAGACGGTTCCATTAACTTTACCGCTGCAAGATAAGCAGGCTAATCTGTGTTAGTTGCACGAGAACAAGAGAAAATGCCTGAACAATAGAAAAAGGATTTAAAGAGAATGTAACCTAAAGGTGTGTAACACAATATTTCCATGCAACCAAACACCTGGGCAAAGCACGACACACTAACCCTTTGTTGGCCAAAAAATGCTGCTTTTGTATAAAATCTCAAAAGAAGGCTTTTTCTTTAGACTACATAATCACCATAGTGTTCTCACCTAAAGCCATGTGGCCTGCAAACGAAAGCAGCTTTGTAAATGGCCAGAGCCTGGAACGTTAGGTTTGAAATATAATTTAAGGAATCAGAAGAGTTGAAAGGGCAGTTATGACGGAACTAGACTAGATCCTGAAGTGTAAATATATGTCACTGAATACTAAAGTCAGGATAATGCGTGTCATCGTATTTTCTGTTTATATGCATGGTTGTGAAAGCTGGACAGTACATTTAAAAAGCTGGAAGAAAATCAACTTATTTGAGATGTGGTGCCAGAGAAGAGTGCTATGGATAGCATGGACTGCTAAAAAAAGAATCATAGAATCATAGAATCAAAGAGTTGGAAAAGACCTCATGGGCCACCCTTTTTTTTAAAAGGGTGCTCAGGTTAATTGTACCTGCACTACAAACAACTGTTTCACGGCTATAGTGAGACCAATGAACTTCTGTAAACAGTTCTGGCCCAACTTACCTGTCTGAATGCATCATAAAATCATAGAATCATAGAATCAAAAAGTTGGAAGAGACCTCATGGGCCATCCGGTCCAACCCCCTGCCAAGAAGCAGGAATACTGCATTCAAATCACCCCTGACGGATGGCCATCCAGCCTCTGTTTCAAAGCTTCCAAAGAAGGAGCCTCCACCACACTCCGGGGCAGAGAGTTCCACTGCTGAACGGCTCTCACAGTCAGGAAGTTCTTCCTCATGTTCAGATGGAATCTCCTCTCTTGTAGTTTGAAGCCATTGTTCCGCGTCCTAGTCTCCAAGGAAGCAGAAAACAAGCTTGCTCCCTCCTCCCTGTGGCTTCCTCTCACATATTTATACATGGCTATCATGTCTCCTCTCAGCCTTCTCTTCTTCAGGCTAAACATGCCCAGCTCCTTAAGCCACTCCTCATAGGGTTTGTTCTCCACACCCTTGATCATTTTAGTCACTCTCCTCTAGACGGCGACTAAAAGGGCCCTAGAATAAATCATGCTGGAACCCTCCTTAGAAGCCAAGATGACTAAACTGAGATGACTTTTTTTTGTCATGTTAGGAACGACTTGTGAAACTGCAAGTCACTTTTGGTGTGAGAGAATTGGCCATCTGCAAGGACGTTGCCCAGGGGATGCTTGGATATTTTGATGTTTTTATCATCCTTTTGGGAGGCTTCTCTCATGTCACTGCATGAGAAGCTGTAGCTGACAGAGGGAACTCATCCACACTCTTCCTGGATACAAACCTGTGACCTGTCAGTCTTCAGGCCTGCTGGCACAAGGGTTTAACCTACTGTGCCACTGAGATGACTAAATGGAGGCTACTGTACTTTGGCCATACATGAGAAGACTCTCTAGAAAAGGCACTAATACTTCGTAAGGATTTGACTGCTTCTATTCCAGATGGATAGACTCAATCAAGGAAGTCACTGTCCTGAGTCTGCAAGACCTTGAGGACTAAGAGGTCTCTCATTTCTGGGGTCACCATAAATCTAAGTCAGTGGTTCTCAACCTGTGGTCCGTGGACCAATGGTCCTCAAGAACAAAAATATGGTCTGCAGCCTCACCATTACTACACTGTTGCCTCGAAACCACGCTGGTCTTGCAAAACCCTCTTATAGTGCTGAGACAATGGGGATGTCGGGATGGGAGAGGCTGACTACCCAGAAAGATTACTACTTCCACATCTATTTATTTATTTATTTATTTATTTATTTATAGTATTTATTTATTTATATTATTTATATTCCGCCCTTCTCACCCCGCAGGGGGCTCAGGGTGGATTACAGTGTACATATACATGGCAAACATTCAATGCTATAGACACACAACATATATAGACAGACACTCAGAGGCTATTTAACATTCCAGCTTTTTTCACGAGAGTATTCTGGCCAGCAGGGGAGCTGTCGCTTCACTGTCCATTGGTGACACTGATGAAGTACTTCCTCATTCTTTGCATGCTTGCTGGAGATTTTTATGGCCTTGTAAATTAGTTAAATTAGCCTCCCTGCATAAGCAGTACCTAAATTTCCTACTTGACAGATGCAACTGTCTTTAGGGCTGCAAAGGTCGACAGCAAGCTACACAAATTGGTCGGAAGCTCACTCCGACCAGGGCTGGCTTTGAACTCATGACCTTTTGGTCAGTAGTGATCTTAATGCAGCTGACTCCCAGCCAGCTGTGCCACAGTCCTGGTGCTAGATCAGCTCTAGATTATTAAATATGGTTTTCTGTGGGCAAGCAGATGGTAACTACTGGTTGGCATATGTTCTGTATCAGAAACTAAATCTGATGTGGTCTATCCAATGCAATTTTCTGAATTGGCACCCTAAATAACCAAACGGAATCTAAAGTTGACCAAAAACTGATTCGTACCCCTTTTGGTACTAATGTTGGAGAGTAGTCCCTGCTCCCTGGTCAAAGTGGTCCCTGGTCAAAAATGTTGGGAATGACTGGTCTAAGTCAACTTGAAGGCAGTTGACAAAAAACTAACATATATACTCCTGTATAAATCCAGACTGGGGGAAATGGTGGGGATAATGGTGAGGAAAATGGAAGGAAGGAAGGAAAAAGTCACACTGACCAACGATCTGCGCAGGGTTCCATACTTTGCACTTTAACAACACAACCATTCAATTGTAAGGCTTCCCGCCAAAATGGAACTGTAGAGGAGAGTCTACTGAACAAGCCAGTACCTGCTGCATACCAGTACTACCATCTGTTGAGGAGTTACGAAGGTGTTGGCATTACTTTTCATTCAACCCTCGTAATATAGAACAGAAATAATTCCAGAATACAACTTACAGAAGAGAAGTTATGGAAAGAACCTCAAACACTTTCTCTTCCATACAGTTCTGGGAGAGACTGGAAATGGCTGTTTTTCAGATCTAAAAGCCCAGATTTCTTTCAATGCACAAAGCCTTGGTTTCCTGATAAGCAAACAAGTAACTTCCCCAGCACCCCATTCCATGTAAGCCTTCCTTTTTCATTTCTTTCTATTCTTCCCTCATAAACTGAGCTGTTTGTTTGTTTTTGCTCCACAAATCCAGCTCTTCTGCTCACTCCTCTTCCTTTCCAAACAATCATACTCATTACCTCTATGAATACAGCCAATCAAATATGTTGCCTCCAATTGCAAGATTTCACCTGGAGGGGTGAGAGAGATAGCAACACCCCCCGCAATGGCTTCAAATGACTGAATGCACTACGAGTATATTTTCAACTTGAGTTGTAATTGGAGGAATCTAGAAAGTTACATTGAATCACTAAGACTATTCACCTAATTGACTTAATGAGTTATTCAACAAGTTAACTCCAAGTTCTGTGAATGGCCAAAGGCCAGATAACCTGAGCAAGTGAAAACCACTGGCAGACAACTAGCTAGAACAGTGTTTCTCAACCTGGGTGTCGGAACCCCAGGGGGGTTCGAGAGGGGAGTTTCAGAGGGGTCGCCATACACCATCAGGAAACACATATTTCAGATGGTCTTAGGAACCCCTTTTCCAGGGAAGGCTGAAGATCTCTCCACCTGTCCTTCTCTTCCTTTTTGGAAATCATGCTACCAAAAGCCCTTCTCCTGCTCCATGGATGTAGATGAACTACAACTCCCAAACACAAGGTCAATGTCCACTAAACCCTTCCAGTATTTTCTGTTGTCATGGGAGTTCTGTGTGCCAAGTTTGGTTCAATTTCATCATTGGTGGAGTTCAGAATGCTCTTTGATTGTAGGTGAACTATAAATCCCAGCAACTACAACTCCCAGATGTCAAGATCTATTTCCCCCAAACTCCACCAGTGTTTGGATTTGGGCATATTGAGTATCCGTGCCAAGTTTGGTCCATATCTATCATTGTTTGAGTCCACAGTGCTCTCTGGATATAGATAAACTACAATTCTCAAACTCAAGGTAAATGCCCACCAAACCCTTCCAATATTTTCTGTTGGTCATGGGAGTTCTGTGTGCCAAGTTTGGTTCAATTCCATCATTGATGGAGTTCAGAATGGTCTTTGATTGTAGGTGAACTATAAATCCCAGCAACTACAACTCCCAAATGTCAAGATCTATTTCCCCCAAACTCCACCAGTGTTCACATTTGGGCATATTGAGTATCCATGCCAAGTTTGGTCCAGATCTATCATTGTTTTGAGCCCACAGTGCTCTCTGGATGTAGATGAACTACAACTCCCAAATTCAAGGTAAATGCCCACCAAACCCTTCCAGTATTTTCTGTTGGTCATGGGAGTTCTGTGTGCCAAGTTCAGTTCAATTCCATCATTGATGGAGTTCAGAATGTTCTTTGATTATAGGTGAACTATAAATCCCAGCAACTACAACTCCCAGATGTCAATATCTATTGTTCCCAAACTCCACCAGTGTTTGGATTTGGGCATATTGAGTGCTTGTGCCAAGTTTGGTCCAAATCTATCATTGTTTGAGTCCACAGTGCTCTCTGGATGTAGATAAACTACAACTTCCTTTGGGTGTCAGCACACCAAAGGTAATCAAATGAAGTATGTGTGTGCAGGCAAATGACAGAATGTTTGTGTGCTGGTAACCTCTGCAGGGGTATTGTGCCAGGCACAGACTGGGAAAGTGTCCGCGTTATAAATTCAGATCCTGTCGATGCATGTCCAGGACAACAGTACAGAAAAGGATTACAAATATCACTCCTCCATGCTCTGTTCCAACTATAATTATTGCGGAATTCCTAACTACCACAGTCATGATCCCACATAATTAAAGTTTATAGATGTAAGCAGAGAAAGCAAGAAGGAATTGCAAGAAAAAGACACGATTCAACAGTGGTGCATTGTTAGCAGTATTTATTCACATCCGCCACCCAATTTATTCTGCGTGTTGTTGCAGAATAGATACACTTAACTCCTTTAGGAAAATTACACATGCATTCATCACATAGATGTGTTTTTCCCCAAAAAGGCTGCTATTGCTGAGCAACAAGTGTAGCTTCAGGGTCTGTCTGAACCTTAAAAAAATAATCCTGATTTGCACCATAATTTCCCAATCCACATAAACCATGCATTTGCCTTCTTAACACCATACAAAGACACATTGTGGTGAGTTTGTCTTAAGCAGCCACGTATTCCCTGGGCAAACTCACTTCTGAAAGCCCCTCTCATTTGTACTATTGGCAACCGCACAAGACTGGCCACTTTGCTTTTTGTCTTCCAGACATACATACTAACATATGGATTTCCAGCTAAGGCCCTGGTTCCCGATGTGGAGCATACTCCTCATAGGAGGATAATTTGATTTTTAAGGGGGGGAGGGGGGGAATCTGAAAAATGAGTTATTGTTGATGGTTTGTTTTTTATTATTATTGTTTACTATGGTTTTAGGGCAACGCTTCTCAACCTGGGGGTAAGGACTCCTGGGGGGTCACAAGGGGGTATCAAAGGGGTCACCAAAGATCACAGAAAACACAGTATTTTCTGTTGATCATGGGGGTTCTGTGTGAAAAGTTTGGCCCAATTCTGTCATTGGTGGGGTTCAGAATGCTCTTTGATTGTAGGTGAACTATAAATACCAACAACTACAACTCCCAAATGTCAGGTCAATTTTCCCCAAATTCCACCAGTGTTCATATTTGGGCATATTGAGTATTAGGTTCTTGGGGGTTTTTTCGGGCTATAGGGCCATGTTCTAGAGGCATTTCTCCTGACGTTTCGCCTGCATCTATGGCAAGCATCCTCAGAGGTAGTGAGGTCTGTTGGAAATAGGACAATGGGTTTATATATCTGTGGAATGGCTGGGGTGGGGCAAAGAGCTCTTCTCTGCTGGAGCTAGGTGTGAATGTTTCAACTGACCACCTTCATTAGCATTTGAGCCTGGGAAAATCTTTTGTTGAGCGGTGTTAAGATGTGCCTGGTTGTTTCCTCTCTGCTGTTTTGCTGTTGTAATTTTAGAGTTTTTTAATACTGGTAGCGAGATTTTGTTCATTTTCATGGTCTCTTCCTTTCTGTTGAAATTGTCCACATGCTTGTGTATTCGTGCCAGGTTTGGTCCAGATTTATCACTGTTTTGAGTTCACAGTGCTCTCTGGTTGTAAATGAACTACAACTTCCAAATTCGAAGTCCAAATATTCTGCTTTGAGCTAATTTATGATTCTACACTGCCCTATAATCCAATTCAAAGCAGCTAAACTGGATCCTGAAACTGGATTATAATAACATAACAACAACAACAACAACAACAACAACAACAACACTTCATTTGTATTTCGCCCTATCTTCTCGAAGGGACTCAGGGCAGATTCCAGCCCACCAAACCCTTCCAGTATTTTCTGTTGGTCATGGGAGTTCTGTGTGCCAAGTTTGGGTCAATTCCATCATTGATGGAGTTCACAATTCTCTTTGATTGTAGGTGAACTATACATCCCAGCAACCACAACTCCCAAATGACAAAATCAATCCCTTCCCAACCCTACTAGTATTCAGATTTGGACGTATGGGGTATTGGTGTCAAAATTGTTCCAGTAAATTAAAACACATCCTGCATATCAGATATTTACGTTATGATTCATAACAGCAGCAAAATTACAGTTATGAAGTAGCAATGAAAATGTTATGGTTACCCCCTCACCACAACATGTGGAACTGGATTAAGGGTTCGCGGCATGAGGAAGGTTGTGAAACACTGTTCTAGGGGCTTAATATACAGCATATCTATATACAAAGTAAAAGTGAAAAATGTATGTATGTGTGTGGCTGGGGTGCCCACTTACACAGACAGGCTCCCGCCTCCACAAAGAGCTATAACTCCCAGCATTCAGCAAACACCAAAGGCAAACTACAAAGACATTGCAGGTTATAGAGAACACTGGGAACATGTCCAAGAGCCCTAACAATTTCCTCCACAAACACCATACTGCCCACCACCCAAGTGAAGGCTTTCATACAAGGACAATTTCATCCTAGATTTTCTGTTTTTTCTTCCACCACAGACATCTCAGTATTTCTTACACTCTTCATTGGTATGAAATTTGCATTAACCCGCCCACTGCCACTCCTTCAATCCTTTCCTATTCTTTTGTATGGCACACAGCAAACAGAGAGGAATTGAACATACTAGATATCCACCAATGATGGATCTGGAACTGACTCGGCCCACAGATTCCCCAACAAAAAATACTGGAGGTCTTCGGAGGGATTTGTAGGAGTTGTAGTCCACCTACATCCTGAGAGCACTCTGAACCCAAACAACGATCACTCTGGACCAAACTCGGCATGTATTCCCGATATGCCCACATCTGAATACTGGTGGGCTTTGAAGGAAATTGGTCTGGACATTTTTGGAGTTTTCAGTACTGGGATTTATAGTTCACCTGCAATCAATGAGCACTCTGAACTCCACCAAAGATTGAATTGGACCAAACTTGGCACACAGAGCCCCCATGACCAACAGAAAATACTGAAGGTCTTTGGGGATAATTCCCCTTGATTTGGGGGATTTGTAGTTCACCTACATCCAGAGAGCACTGTGAATACTTAACATCTGGACTAAACTTGGCACACATAATATGTTGGGATTTGATTACTGGAGGGTTTGGGGAAAACTGACCTTAATTTCTGGGAGTTGTGGTTCATCCAAAACCAGAGAAACTGCGACCTCCACTAATGATGGACTCTGGACCAAATATTGCACACAGAACTCCCATGACTAACTCTACCAACTGGAGTGGTTTGAAGAGACTGGCTCACCATAGCAGAATTGTAGTTTACCCTACAGCCAGAGAGCACAGTGAACCCCACCAATAATGCATCTACATCAAACTTGCCCAGCTTAACAAACTTTAAGTACTGATGGAATTTCTGGGGGGGTTAACCTGGCATGATGTGAGTTGTAGTTCACCCACAACCTTATGCGCTTTGTAAAATTTAAAAAATTGAGTTTTTCAATTAACCTGGGCAACACTGGGTACCCAAGCTAGTAAATGTATATTGTGACATATATTGGGACCCACAGGTCGAGAACCACTGTTTTAAAGGGACGTGAATTATTATAAACGTTGTGCATCAGGATTGATTTTGTCTAGCCACAAGGCAATTTGTTATCTGGCTTGATAGGTCTGGTGTATCAAAATATGTATGCAATGAGGCTTTGGGATTTTACTGAAATTGATATTAGAGTTCATGTTATACTTGCAAATATTGTTTATGTTGGGAAGTAAAACAAACATTAAAACTAAAAAGAGTGTAATATGTGTTATGAGTCACACTTCAGACTCACAGCTGTGATAGCTTAATTTTAAGATAAACATAAGATTGATTTCTAGCAAAATAAGATGAAGAATTTATTAGTGAAGACTTTAATACCACAATGTCAACAAACTGAAGGCTAGGATTGTTGAAGTAAGGGAGAGGTGGCAATGATTGAGTTGTTCTTGTTGGGCAGTGTCAATTGGAGGCTTAAAGGAATTAGCTTTAAAGTAATACATTATACAATGGCAAAGTTACTATATGCCCAGAATTGGAAAAAAAAAATGTGTTTGCCAACAAAAGGACGGGCTTTCAATGTTTTTGAAATGTCTGAAATAGTCAAATTATTTACAAATACAAAGAGATGTTGTGACATGCTTGCAGGGCTTGTAAAGGACTTTAGGTCAGAAACTATTCACATATTTTAGTAGTATAGAGAAGTTTAAAATGGTACTACCTAAAAGAATCCCACACCTTGTGTGACTGTGGAGCAGAACAGACAACTCCACACCTGTATGCTTGTCCACAATGCCCTGCCTCGTGTACAGAGGAAGAATTGTTGGAGGTTACAGACAGTGCTGTTTCTGTTGCCCATTTTTGGTCAAAGATATTTAGCCACTTGTGCTCCTTCTACTTTTATCTGTGTTATACTAATGTATGCAATGCTCTTGATACAAAATAAATAAATAAATAAATAAAAGTATAGAAAAGTTTATCTTACTTTTATTTTATTACTAGCTTGGGTATCTGGCAATGCATGTGTTATTTGAAAGGGCATTGTTTATTTGTGGTAATTTGTAACACTGTTTATTAGGAAAAAGGTCAGTATTTGCATTTGTTTGTTTATCAATACTCCCATTAGAAAATGCATAAGGATGTGGGTGAACTATGACTCCCAAAATTGTGGGTTAATCCTCCCCAAACTCCGCCAGTATTCAAAGTTGGCCATGTTGGGTCTCTGCAGCAAGTTTGGTCCAGATTCATCGCCAGCTGGGTTCAGTGCTCTCTGAATATGGGTGAATTAAAACTCCCAAAATTCAAGGTCTTTCACCTCCAAACCCCGCCTGTATTCAGAGAAGGCCATGTTGGGTCTGTGCGCCAAGATCTGTTGTGGGCTGAGTTCAGTGTTGTCTGGGTAAGGGTGAACTAAAAGGTAAAGGTTTCCCCTTGACCTTAAGTCTAGTTGGGTCCAACTCTGGGGAGTGGTGCTCATCTCAATTTCTAAGCTGAAGAGCTGGCATTGTCCATAAGATACCTCCTAGGTAATGTGGCCAGCATGACTGCATGGCACGCTATTACCTTCTTGCAGGAGCCTACGGTGGCGCAGTGGGTTAAACCTCTGTGCCGGCAGGACTGAAGACCGACAGGTCACAGGTTCGGATCAGGGAAGAGGCGGATGAGCTCCCTCTATCAGCTCCAGCTCTTCATGCGGGGATATGAGAGAAGCCTCCCACAAGGATGATAAAAACATCAAAAATCATCCAGGTGTCCCCTGGGCAATGTCCTTGCAGACGGCCAATTCTCTCACAACAGGAGTCACTCCTGACATGACTAAAAAAAAAAAAAAAACCTTCTTGCAGAAACAGTACCTATTGATCTACTCACATTTGCATGTTTTCGAACTGCTAGATTGGCAGAAGCTGGGGCTACTAACGGGAGCTCACCAATCCCATGGATTTGAACCTGCAACCTTTTGGTCAGCAAGTTCAGCAGCTCAGTAATTTAACCTGCTGCACCACCACGCAGTGAACTACAACTCCCATATTGCAAGGTCAATTCCCACCCAACCCCTCTGGTATTTTCTGTTGGATTGTGAAGGTTCTGTACTCCAAGCTTTGGTCTAATTTATTTTTGATGGGATTCAGAATGCTCTTTGAATGTAATTGAACAATAAATCCTAGCAGCTACAACTCCCTAATGTCAAAGTCAATTCCTCCCAAACCCCTCCAGTATTCTAATTGGGGCATATCAAGTTTGACCAAGATCCATAGTCGTTTGGGTTCATAGTGCTCTCTGAAGGTAGGTGAACCACAACTCTCCTAAACCAAGGCCAATCCCCACTCTCCCAAAAATCCCTCCAGTGCTTTCTCTTAGTTGTGGGGGTTCTGTGTGGCAAGTTTTATCCACATCCATCATTAGTGAGTGTCACAGTGGTCTCTGGAAGTGGGAAGCAATGGGAAAGCTGCCGCAAACATACTCCACAGCCCACATACACATGCATTCACTTTTATTATATTCATTAGAAGATTTGGGGTGGGAGTCACTTTTATGTAGGAGAAGGGGAATCAGTGGCTTGGGGTAGTTAGTAGTTTCATGTAGTTAGTGCGCATGTCATCTGTGCGCATTCAGAAGAAGACCTACAAGCCACTCAAAACACCTTCGCAAAAGCATACGAGCAGCATGGCCTGTCATTAAACATCGGGAAAACCCAAAGAGCTCTTCCAGCAGTCACCAACCAATCCCTTTCCAATGCCAGAAATACAGCTTAATGGTGTAACATTAGAAAATGTTGACCATTTCCGCTACCTTGGCAGCCACCTCTCCACAAAAGTCAACATTGACACTGAAATACAACACCGCCTGAGCTCTGCGAGTACAGCATTTTTCCAAATGAAGCAGAGAGTGTTTGAGGACCGGGACATCCATAGAGATACCAAGATGCTTGTTTATAAAGCTATTGTCCTCCCAACCCTGCTATACGCTTGCGAGACGTGGACTGTCTACAGACATCACATGCAACTCCTGGAACGATTCCATGAGCACTGCCTCCGAAAAATCCTGCAAATCTCCTGGGGAGACAAGCGAACAAATGTCAGCATGTTGGAAGAAGCAAAGATCACCAGCGTTGAAGCGATGGTCCTCTGCCATCAACTCCTCTGGACCGGCCACATTGTGCCTGACCACCATCTCCCAAAGCAGTTGCTCTACTCCGAACTCAAGAATGGAAAACGGAATGTTGGTAGGCAGGAAAAGAGATTTAAAGATGGGTTCAAAGCCAACCTTGGCATAGACACTGAGAACTGGGAAGCCCTGGCCCTGAGCACTCCAGCTGGAGGTCAGCTGTGACCAGCAGTGCTGCAGAATTTGAAGAGGCACAAATGGAGGGTGAAAGAGAGAAATGTGCCAAGAGGAAGGTGTGTCAAGCCATCCCTGTCTGGGACCACCTTCCACCTGGAAACCAATGCCCTCACTGCAGGAGAAGATACAGATCAAGAATAGGGTTCCACAGTCACCTACGGACCCATCGCCAGAACGTTGGAGGACCATCATCCTCGGACTACTAAGTTAATCGTTAGTAGTTTTGACCACTAATTTTGTCATGTAACTTTTGTTAACTCATATGAGTGCCTTGGATCTCATTTGGGAGAGAGCTGGGATGGAAATTCTTCAGCTGGAAAGGATTTAGCACAGATACTTTTAGCATGGATAAATTAACATCCCAGCCATTTGCTAAAGAGTGAATAAGCAGGTCAAAGGCTGCGATCAGCGTATACCATAGAAAACAATGAGAAAATGCAAATGAGACACATCTATCTTTGTACCATGTTGCGATCTGTCTGCCTGAAGCATGTACTTTGGAACTTGGGAGTGATGGATGAACAGCTTGTCTGAAATTGCACAATTAGTTCTATAAAGCCCGTTTTCTCATATAAAGCGTTTTTACCATAAAATAACCCATAGTGTTAAACAACACTAGGGCCTTGACACTGTTTTTCAAGTGAATGTCTATAGGAAACGTTTGCCAGAATAATGGGAAAAGCCTTGGCTGAAACACCTTGGTTGGCAGAAACAGACATTCCAGAGTAATAACTACTAAATAGTCATTTTGGAGCTGGTCCTTGCTAAATTCCAAGGCTGCTTAAAGGAGCCAGGCAACACAAAAACTAGCTTACACTTAAAACTGCAATTCAGTCACAGTGAGAAAGGAGAAGTACCTAATCCTAATCATTTTTTTTAATACTGGTTTCAAACCACTTTATTGGATGTGTTGCAATAGCAGATTCCCAGGTTAGTTTAGTGTTTACACCTTATTTTATTTTTCTGGTTATTTAATATTTAATGTTTATTTTACTTAAGTGATATTTGTCTTTACTGTTCTAATGTGGCACAAATCTATAAAAATAAAAATGTAATGTTCGTTTGTGGAATTAACGTAACTCAAAAACCACTGGGCGAATTAACATCAAATTTGAACACAATGCACCTATCAGGCCAATAAGTGGCCATCACTCATAAAAACACTGAAAAACACATTTGCCCTTGCGCTTTGCAACTCTGATGCTGAATACATCTCTCCATGTTAAAACACCCAATGTGGCTCTTAATGAGACATGCCGCATTATCACAGAATGTCTATGCCATGCACTATTGGAGAATTTATACGGTTTAGCCGATATTGCACCACCTGACATCCATTGGGAAGTAAGGTAAAGCTCAAGGTTTCCCCTTGACATTAGGTTTAGTCGTGTCCGACTCTGGGGGTTGGTGCTCATCTCCATTTCCAAGCCAAATAGCCGGTGTTGTCCATAGACAACTCCTAGGTCATGTGGCCAGCATGACTGCATGGAGCTACCGAAGTGGAACCTATGATCTACTTACATCTCCATGTTTTCGAACTGCTAGGTTGGCAGGAGCTGGGGCTATGACTTGTCAAAAGATGCTGAATTACACCATTCAGAGGAATCTCATCAATACTGATTAAAAGAGCAAGGGATGTGACATACAGTTCTGACCCAGCTTACTTTGCCGAAAGCATCTCCATCTATGTCCCGCCTCACAGTTTAAGATCATCCGGGGAGGCCCTACTCTCGCTCCCGCCAGCATCACAGATATGTCTGGCGGGGACAAAACAGGGCCTTCTCAGGTGTGCCCCCCCCCACCCGCCTGTGGAACTCGCTTCCCAACGAGGTAAGATCGGCTTCATTCCTCCTGTCTTTTAGGAAGAAACTAGCGGTCCCCTGCCACGCGTTGCTGTGGCCCAGTCTGGTGATCTAATGAGAAACTGTAGGTTTCTAATATATGTAATGTCTTTATGCTTGTGGGTGAACAGTATTTCTTGCTGTTTCTTTGCCAGTGTTGATGTGGAGATTGTCTGGTTTGCCTGGAACATGCAACATATCATTGTCCTTCTTTAGGGGTCCCTTTCAAATCTTTGATACTGCATCTGTCATATACATATGTGTGTGTGTGTGAATGGCTAGATGGCCCTTTGTTAGGAGGGCTTTGATTATGTTTTCTTGCCCTGGTGAAGGGAGTTGGACTGGATGGCCTTAAGGCAGCATTTCTCAACTTGAGAAGTCAAGACCCCGGGGCGGGGGTCAACAGGGGGGTGTCAGAAGGGTCACCAAGAACCACCAGAAAACACAGTATTTTCTGTTGGTCACTGGGGTTCTGTGTGGGATGTTTGGCCCAATTCCATGGTTGGTGGGGTTCTGAATGCTCTTTGATTGTAGGTGAGCTATACATCCTAGTAACTACAACTCCCAAATGTCAAGGTCTATTTCCCTCAAACTCCATCTGTGTTCACATTTGGGCATATTGAGTATTCCTGTCAAGTTTGGTCCATATACATCATTGTTTGAGTCCACAGTATTCTCTGGATGGAGGTGAACTACAATTCCAAAATTCAAGGTCAATGCCCACCAAACCCTTTCAGTTTTTTTCTGTTGGTCATGGGAGTTCTGGTTCAATTCCATTGTTGGTGGAGCTCAGAATGCTCTTCGATTATAGGTGAACTATAAATCCCAGCAAACTACAACTCCCAAATGACAAAATTATAATTTTTTGAGTAATGGTCACTCCTTGTGTTGTGAGACGTTTTGTTGCCAAATTTGGTGTTATTTCGTTCATTGGTTCTTTAGTTTTTAAGGAACTCATTACGCACAGAGCATTTATATATATATAGATTGATTGAAGTCATGGTTCTGGGACCAGACTTTTGGACAGCAGACATAATAGCACTTTGGATGTGGAATTTGACTGGACTTGGTGATATGGCTGTTAATACTGTTTTATTGTTTTAATTAATGCTCTATTTATTGTTTTAATTGTTGTTATATTGCTTTGTTATATGTCGTGTCATCAAATTGTTGACCCTCCAGGGGTTGAGGAGGACGGGGTAGAAATACTGGAAACAAACAAATAAATAAATAAATAAATGCATTTCTTCAAAGTATTTCTTGTTCTCCTCTTCCTACACCACTCTTTTATCACTCTCCCTATGTTGTTGTTCATTCGTTTAGTCGTCTCCGACTCTTCGTGACCTCATGGACCAGCCCACGCCAGAGCTCCCTGTCAGCCGTCACCACCCCCAGCTCCTTCAAGGTCAGTCCAGTCACTTCAAGGATGCCATCCATCCACCTTGCCCTTGGCCGGCCCCTCTTCCTTTTGCCTTCCACTTTCCCCAGCATAATTGTCTTCTCTAGGCTTTGCTGTCTCCTCATTACGTGGCCAAAGTACTTCAACTTTGTCTCTAGTATCCTTCCCTCCAATGAGCAGTCGGGCTTTATTTCCTGGAGGATGGACTGGTTGGATCTTCTCGCAGTCCAAGGCACTCTCAGAACTTTCCTCCAACACCACAGCTCAAAAGCATCGATATTCCTTCGCTCAGCCTTCCCTAAGGTCCCTATACATTTATACTAATTTACTTTTTCTATCTCCTTCCACAGTTTTTTACCATGTGCTTGCTACAACGGCTACTATTTTAGGGCCCTTCTCCTTGTTGTCCCATTCAGTCATTATGGAGTCTGCCAACAACATTCCACACACCATAGTTAAGGAATTGACCCATTCAGGAAGGCTATGAGCGTTTCTCATTCCCAGCTGGCGCAGGAAGCAAGTATAGTCTGTATGATATTCAGGAAGCAGAATTTAGTACACTTATTTTTGCCCACAACATGTTTTTTAATTATTAGATTGGTGGAAACAGGACGTTAGCACTGTTGCAAAGGAGGTGTTGAATGCACCTCCATAGAGAGGTGTGCCTTTCAAATTTAAGAGTTTTGTTTATGCCTTTAAGACAATAGAAACCATTTCACTTCCAGCTATTTTCCAGCTGAACTTACAGCACTATGCTGCAAGAATGCATTTGTCTAGAACAGTGGTTCTCAACCTTTTTAATGCTGCAACCCCTTAACACAGTTCCTCATGTTGTGGTGACCCTCAATCATAAATTATTTTCATACTGGAAGGGTTTGGTGGGCATTTGTAGTTTCTGGGATTTATAGTTCACCTACAATCAAAGAGCATTCTGAAACCCACCAACGATACAATCATAGAATCATAGAATCAAAGAGTTGGAAGAGACCTCATGGGCCATCCAGTCCAACCCCCTGCCAAGAAGCAGGAATATTGCATTCAAATCACCCCTGACAGATGGCCATCCAGCCTCTGTTTAAAAGCTTCCAAAGAAGGAGCCTCCACCACACTCCGGGGCAGAGAGTTCCACTGCTGAACGGCTCTCACAGTCAGGAAGTTCTTCCTCATGTTCAGATGGAATCTCCTCTCTGGTAGTTTGAAGCCATTGTTCCGCGTCCTAGTCTCCAGGGAAGCAGAAAACAAGCTTGCTCCCTCCTCCCTGTGGCTTCCTCTCACATATTTATACATGGCTATCATATCTCCTCTCAGTCTTGGGCCAAACTTCCCACATGGAACCCCAATGACCAATAGAAAATACTGTGTTGTTGTAGGTTTTATGGGCTATATTTTATTTATTTATGCATTTATTAACCGCCCTTCTCAGCCCTTGCGGGCGACTCACGGCGGTGTACACTACAAAAAGGCAAATTTACAAAAGACAAATTACAAGCAACATCAGCAAAAACCGCAATACACAATTAAAATTTTACACTAACTAATCCGCTTCGTCTCATAATTAAAATCGTATCCAATCTCGTATTCCTCGTTCCATTCCAGTCATCTTTACCACATTGTTAAGCGCTTAATTAAATGCTCTCTCGAACAGCCAAGTTTTGAGATTTTTCCTAAAGGCCATGAGGGAGGGCGCCTGCCTGATCTCCACAGGGAGAGTGTTCCACAGCCGGGGGGCCACCACTGAGAAGGCCCTCTCTCTCGTCCCCGCCAGGCGAGCCTGTGAGGCCGGCGGGATCGAGAGAAGGGCCTCCCCAGACGATCTCAAGGACCTCGTGGGCTCGTAGGCCGAGATGCGGTCTGAAAGGTATTTTGGGCCGGAGCCGTTTAGGGCTTTGTAGGCCAACACCAGCACCTTAAATTGGGCCCGGTAGCAAATCGGCAGCCAGTGGAGCTGGGACAACAAGGGCGTTGTGTGCTCCCTGTATCCCGCTCCAGTTAGTAGCATAGCTGCCGCACGCTGAACCAGCTGCAGCTTCCGGGCCGTCTTCAAGGGCAGCCCCACGTAGAGAGCGTTGCAGTAGTCAAGCCGGGATGTGACCAGAGCGTGTACCACCGTGGCCAAGTCAGACTTCCCGAGATACGGGCGCAGCTGGCGCACGAGCCGAAGCTGTGCAAATGCTCCCCTGGTCACCGCTGAAACCTGGGGATCCAGGCTCAACGATGAGTCCAGGGTCACACCCAAGCTGCGAACCTGCGCCTTCAAGGGGAGTGCGACCCCATCCAGCACAGGCTGTAACCCTATACCCTGTTCGGCCTTGCGACTGACCAGGAGTACCTCTGTCTTGTCTGGATTTAATTTCAGTTTGTTCGCCATCATCCAGACCGTCACAGCGGCCAGGCACCGGTTCAGGACCTCGACAGCCTCCTTAGTAGCAGGTGGAAAGGAGTGACCATGTTCTGGAAGCATTCTCTCCTGACGTTTCGCCTGCATCTATGGCAGGCATCCATAGATGCAGGCAAAAAGTCAGAAGATAATATAATAAAAATTATAATAATAATCTTTATTTATACCCCACTACCATCTCTCCAAAGGGGACTCGGGTCAGCTAACATGAGGCCAAGCCCAAAATTACAGTACAGCAAAATAAAATACAAAGGAGCAAAAATAACATCAAAATAAGATACATGAGATAACAAAATAAAACAAACAGTTACAAAATATCATGATAGAGAAATAGAACACAATGGGCGGGCCAAATGCACAGGATAAAATTGATAACACTCTGGATGAGATAGTAGTGGGAGAACGTGTTTCTGAGTGAGGAGTTCAATAAGGGCGAACAGTGGAGTTAGACTTTCATTAAGGGTGGGGGGAAAGTGCATCATGAGGACGGAACTGTAGCTGGAACAAATGAAATATGGAATATATGTTCACCCACCAAAGGCACATCGGAAGAGCCAAGTTTTTAGGTCTTTCTTAAAAGCTGCCAGGGTAGGGGCTTGCCTAATCTCACTAGGCAGCAAGTTCCAAAGCCGAGGGGCCACAGCAGAGAAGGCTCTCTCCCTCGTCCCCACCAGTCGTACTTGTGATGCAAGTGGGAGTGAAAGAAGGGCCTCTCCAGAGGATCAAAGAGATTGGGCAGGTTTATGGAAGGAGATGCGGTCACGAAGGTAGACGGGTCCCAAACCGTTCAGGGCTTTATAGGTGATAATCTGCACCTTGAATTGGGACCAGAAGATGAACGGCAACCAATGGAGCTCCTTAAATGGGGGGAGGGGGTCTGCTCCTTGCAATTCACTCCAATGTCATGTATCATGTTCTGCAGTTAATGGTGGTTGGTGGTGACAGGCCTAGCAGTTGATGATGGAAGACTTAACGTAAGTCTTAGTTCTAAAGGGTTGAGTAATCTGTAAGTAAGAGTTCATAGTGAAAGCAATTAAGGGTGGAGGTATGCAAAAGATGGGTTGCAGCTGGGTGTTTCTGGATATAAGGAGCTAGCCTTGGGACTGATTTTGGGGAGAAAAGTATTTGTTTTATCTTGGTGGTAGATGCTACTGGTTTTCCCCCAAGTTTGTGGATTTTCGGTGTCCTGACCTGTCTCCTGAACCTTTGGAATCCTGGAACCTTGAATCTTTGGACTGGCTTTTGACTACGATATAGACTCTTGATCCCTGGACTTTGTTTATTGAACTCTCAGCGTTTAACCACTGGACTGGACGTTTTGACTGCAGAGTTATCTTGAACCTGCAACAGTGTTTGCTGTTTTTGTTTTAAATTCTCTGGCTGAGTGCTATTTTTATGTTTTATGTTTTGGACTATTAAAACAGCCAGAAAGTAAGTGCTGTTTTAATTAAATTGTTTAACACAAACTGGGAGTTTGGTTCATCTCTGCCTAAATATTGGTAGAGCCCCGGCAATGTAACATCAAGTTAGCACTCTGGCTGCCGAACGTTGGACCAATTGAAGTTTCTGGGCCGTCTTCAAGGGAAGCCTCATGTAGAGTGCATTGCAATAGTCCATTCTAGAGGTAACTAAGGCGTGGATCACTATGGTCAGATCAGACTTCACGAGGTACTTCTGAATGCTTCTGGAACATGGCCATATAGCCCGCAAAACCTACAACAACCCAGTGATTCTGGCCATGAAAGCCTTCGACAATATAGAAAATACTGTGTTTTCTGATGATCTTTGGTGACCCCCCTGATAGCCCCTCACAACTCCCCAGAGGTCTAAACCCCCAGGTGGAGAAATGCTGGTTTAAGACAACAGAAACCTGTAGTCCATTTCACTTCCAGCTATTTTCCAGTTGAACTTACAACACTGTGCTGTAAGAATGCATTTGTATAGAAAGCAGAGGCATAGCAACACAATGGTACTGACAGCGAGCCATTTTAACAGAGGATAGTTTAATGCTGCTTCCATGTCTGCTGGTGCTAGTCGAAGTGACAAACTTCTCTTACATATACTGACACGCACTCATCCAAAGCACAGTCTTTCGCCCCAATGAAATAACTTTCCCAGAGTACCCCCATTCTGCATTTATTAGGTAAGAAAGCAGCTGCAACTCATCCCAGGAAGCATATTTTCCAATGCTTGGGGTTTATCTCATGCCTGAAGCAGTTATAGCAAGGATAAGAATGTAACAAAACAATAACTCCAAATAAGAACCAGATTTTTTACAGGGGGAAAAAGTGTCTTCCCTAGAGACAAAGCACTCAGGCTTCTCCTATCAAATCTTCTGGTACTCTTCTCACTTGAAGACATTAAAAAGAGCTGAATACATGAAAATAGAAAAGCCAACCAAACCAACTCCTCAAAACACAGCAAGCAATTTTAAAAATTGGTTGTAATTCAAAGCTTTTCTACTTTAGTTGCTCAAAAAACCCTTTATCATTTGCAAATGACATTCTGGAACTCCTTGATTGATGGCAGACAGAAAAGCCACATCTTAAGGAAGCCATGAACTACACCTCATCCTAAAGCAGTGGTTCTCAATGTTCCTAATGCCGTGACCCCTTAATACAGTCCCTCATGTTGTGGTGACCCCCAACCATAATATTGTTTTCGTTGCTACTTCATAACAGTCATTTTACTACCGTTATAAATCATAATGTAAATATCTGATATGCAGGATGCATTTTCATTCACTGGACCAAACTGGGCACAAATACCCAATACACCCAAATGTGAATGCTAGTGGGGTTGGGGGAGGATTGATTTTGTAATCTGGGAGTTGTAGTTGCTGGGATTTATAGTTCACTTATAATCAAAGAGCATTCTGAACTCCACCAGCGATGGATTTGAACCAAACTTGGCTCCCATGACCAATGAAAACACTGGAAGGGTTTGATGGGCATTGACCTTGAGTTTGGGAGTTGTAGTTCACCTACATCCAGAGAGCACTGTGGACTCAAACAATGATGGATCTGGACCAAACTTGGCACAAATATCAATATGCCCAAATGTGAACACTGGTGGAGTCTGGGGAAAGTAGATCTTGACATTTGGGAGTTGTAGTTGCTGGGATTTATAGTTCATTACAATCAAAGAACATTCTGAACTCCACCAACGATAGAATTGGCTCAAACTTCCCACATGGAATCCCCATGACCATCAGAAAATACTGTGTTTTCTTATGGTCTTTGGCGACCCCTCTGACACACCCTCGCGACCCCCTCAGGGTCCCAACCCCCAGGTTGAGAAACACTGTCCTAAAGAAATGTCCTCTTGTTGGGTCCTTCACAACAACAGCAACCAACTTGCCCCACACCAAGGATTAGTTCTGTTTAAGAGTAATTATTCATAGGGCCACATAATATGTGATTACACTGACAAAGTAAACTATAAGTTTAACTGGCTGTGCAGGTGTAGTTAAAAACCAAAATCATTGGATAGAAAATATTTTTGTTAGAGACAACCAAATGCCACAAAACAATGTGCCAGCTGTCAAAGGGGGTAAGAGGGAAATCGTTACACACATTGGTGAATTTTATTATCTGGTGGGATTTATAGATTCGGAAATTCTTATACAGAGATTCTGTTACAGTAAGTTGTAGCAGAATCAAGTGTGTGTTAAAGAAAAACCTTATGATGCTAATTATGTGCAGCTGGTAATATAGGTCAGCTAGCATGTTTGGGCCACACCCGGTGGAGTATAACTGTATGGATTTTAAAATACAGTTCGGAGAAGCAATACGCTACTCTGAGGAAGAAAAGCAATATGCTTTAATGCTCTTATGCTCTAACAATGATGCTCTTTGCTATGGTGGAATAGATATTTACTCAAGGCTTATGTTTTGCTCTCTCATTTAAATGAAGACGAAGAATCATAGAATCAAAGAGTTGGAAGAGACCTCATGGGCCATCCAGTCCAACCCCCTGCCAAGAAGCAGGAATATTGCATTCAAATCACCCCTGACAGATGGCCATCCAGCCTCTGTTTAAAAGCTTCCAAAGAAGGAGCCTCCACCACACTGCTGAATGGCTCTCAGTCAGGAAGTTCTTCCTCGTGTTCAGATGGAATCTCCTCTCTTGTAGTTTGAAGCCATTGTTCCGTGTCCTAGTCTCCAGGGAAGCAGAAAACAAGCTTGCTCCCTCCTCCCTGTGGCTTCCTCTCACATATTTATCCCCTCTCAGCCTTCTCTTCTTCAGGCTAAACATGCCCAGCTCCTTAAGCCGCATCTCATAGGGCTTGTTCTCCAGACCCTTGATCATTTTAGTCGCTCTCCTCTGAACACATTCCAGCTTGTCAATATCTCTCTTGAATTGTGGTGCCCGGAATTGGACACAATATTCCAGGTGTGGTCTAACCAAAGCGGAATAGAGGGATAGCATTACTTCTCTGAATCTAGACACTATGCTCCTATTGATGCAGGCCAAAATCCCATTGGCT
>NW_026847882.1:16419258-16594258 GCF_025583915.1 Anolis sagrei ordinatus | reverse complement strand
TCAACCTAAGTCTGAAACTACTTGAAAGCACACAACAACAACAACAACAACAACAACAACAACAACAACAATCCTGTCGCAACAGCCAAAAGCAGGCCCACACTTCCCACTGAAATACGAATAAGTTTATATTTGTTAAAATTGTTCTTCATTTTAATTATTGTATTGTTTTTATGTGTTTTTTGCACTACAAATAAGATACGTGCAGTGTGCACAGGATTTCATGTTTTTTTCAAATTATAATCCGGCCCTCCAACAGTTTGAGGGACTGTCACCTGGCCCTTTGTTCAAAAAGGTTGAGGACCCCTGTATTAAACATTTGAGGATTTTCTTAGTCTTTAAAGATATACATTCTTGAGATGGTAGAAAATATTATGTTTCACTATACAATGTAACATCAGTAGACCTCCATGTAAATACTGTGCAACACAATATTTAGCACTTGGTAAATTTGGGTTGCTCTGAGTTTCCTGGGCTGTATGGCCATGTTCCAGAAGCATTCTCTCTTGCTATTTTGCCCACATTTATGGCAGGTATCCTCAAAGGTTGTGAGGTTTCACAACCTCTGAGGATGCCTGCCATAGATGTGGGCGAAACGTCAGGAGAGAATGCTTCTGGAACATGGTCATACAGCCAAGAACACTCACAGCAACCCAGTGATTCCAGCCATGAAAGCCTTTGACAACACGGTAAATTTTGTTATCCTTTGACATCCACAGTAAGTTTACATCTCACTAAAGGACCATACATCTATATAAATAAAAATGTAATGTTCGTTTGTGGAATTAGCATAACTCAAAAACCACTGAACGAATTGACATCAAATTTGGTCACAATACACCTATCAGGCCAACAAGTGACCATCACTCATAAAAACACTGAAAAACACAGTGGAAGAGACTTAAAAAACCAACAAACAAAAAAATACATTACAACACATACACATATACACACACATACAACACATATACACAGACTGGGCTACAGCAACGCGTGGCAGGGGACAGTTAGTACACAATGGATTCCTTTCCTATGTCCGGCCTGTCAGTATCACTTCACGTCTTGTATAAATGTTGGACTGGTAGCATAAGTGGAGGTGCAAATCCAAAACCATTGTCCATGCTGTAGCACATTCAAATAACCAGAGCTGCATGTGAATGTGCATTACTTACACTCAGTGCCCTCTGCATGTTGCAACTGCACAATTAATGGGTTGTCAAGTCATCCGCACTGCCCACTGATCCACACAGGTTGCACTACATTGGTATTCAGCCTAGGAATCGCATAACGTAACTGCAGCAGATATTTATGTTACACCAAAGCAATACAGGACCGAGATATGACCATCTCTGGAACCACATGAACCATAGCTTGCTGTGCATAAACCATATTCAAGTGTATGTTATACAATCCCTTTCGCTTGCTGTCTGATTTATTGTGTTGACCAATAATAGAATCATAGAACCATAGAAACATAGAGTTGGAAGAGACCTGGTGGGCCATCCAGTCCAACCCCCCGCCAAGAAGCAGGAAAATCACATTCAAAGCACTCTCAACAGATGGTCATCCAGCCTCTGCTTAAAGCCTCTAAAGAAGGAGCCTCCATGACACTTCTGAGCAGAGAGTTCCGCTGCTGAACAGCTCTCGCAGTTAGGAAGTTCTTCCTAATGTTCAAGTGGAGTCATGACAGCTGGGTCAACATTTTCTTTAAGCTATCCAAAACAACAAAGCAAACCCTCGCCATCAACTCAAGACATCTTAGACCAAAATGTCATTGAGACCAGAAAATATTGCCTCCTTCGACTTTGGGTATCTATATATCACTACACAGTTTCTATTGTTCCTGGCCAGCATAGCCAACTTGGGAGTTTCCAAGGAACAGAAGAGATTTGAAAAATTTTAGTATAGTAGGAACAACATGTTTGTTTTGATCACTGATAGAACTATAAAAACAAAATCAGAGGTGGCCAGGTTGGCCAAACACCAAAATCCAAAAAAGTGGGCTACTGACCAACTGAATTACACAAAACACATGTACGCCTGGCATCTTGGATTTTGATAAAACAATTGATTCACACTCCTACAACAGAATCTCCCAAGTATGATGTGACTCATTTTTGCTGGTTCAAAAGTGATTTGCGGGAGTGTTGTTGTTTTTTTACTTCCACAATGGCAAAGGTAGCTTCTCTTGGGTCTAAAATAGTCAGGTAGATTTTAAATACCTTCCTTCCACCAAGTCAGAATCCAGTTTACAAACAAATCCCATAGAAAAGGAATCTTCATATTTCCTGAAGCTATCTGCTCTTAGTAGAAACAGCCTATATATCAGGCATGGACAAACTTGGGCCCTCCAGTTGCTTTGGAGTTCAACTCCTGCAATTCCTAACAGTCTCAGGCCCTTTCCTTTTAACTCTCAGCCTCTTAAGCCTCAGGCCCTTCCCTTTTACCTCTCAGCCACTTAAGCCTCAGGATCTTTCCTTTTACCTCTCGGCCGCTTAGGCCTCAGGCCCTTTCCTTTTACCTCTCAGCCTCTTAAGCCTCAAGACCTTTCTTTTTACCTCTCAGCTGCTTAAGCCTCAGGCCCTTTCTTTTTGCCCCTCAGCCGCTTAAGCCTCAGGATCTTTCCTTTTATCTCTCAGCCTCTTAAGCCTCAGGACCTTTCCTTTTACCTCTCAGCCGCTTAAGCCTCAAGACCTTTCCTTTTACCTCTCAGCCGCTTAAGCCTCAGGCCCTTTCCTTTTACCTCTCAGCCGCTTAAGCCTCAGGCCCTTTCCTTTTACCTCTCAGCCGCTTAAGCCTCAGGCCCTTTCTTTTTGCCCCTCAGCCACTTAAGCCTCAGGATCTTTCCTTTTACCTCTCAGCCGCTTAAGCCTCAAGACCTTTCCTTTTACCTCTCAGCCTCTTAAGCCTCAGGATCTTTCTCTTTTTACCTCTCAGCCACTTAAGCCTCAAGACCTTTCCTTTTACCTCTCAGCCGCTTAAGCCTCAAGACCTTTCCTTTTACCTCTCAGCCGCTTAAGCCTCAGGATCTTTCCTTTTATCTCTCAGCCTCTTAAGCCTCAGGACCTTTCCTTTTACCCCTCAGCCACTTAAGCCTCAGGATCTTTCCTTTTATCTCTCAGCCTCTTAAGCCTCAGGACCTTTCCTTTTATCTCTCAGCCACTTAAGCCTCAAGACCTTTCCTTTTACCTCTCAGCCGCTTAAGCCTCAGGCCCTTTCCTTTTACCTCTCAGCCGCTTAAGCCTCAGACCCTTTCTTTTTGCCCCTCAGCCACTTAAGCCTCAGGATCTTTCCTTTTACCTCTCAGCCGCTTAAGCCTCAGACCCTTTCTTTTTGCCCCTCAGCCTCTTAAGCCTCAGGCCCTTCCCTTTTACCTCTCGGCCGCTTAGGCCTCAGGCCCTTTCCTTTTACCTCTCAGCCTCTTAAGCCTCAGGACCTTTCTTTTTGCCCCTCAGCCGCTTAAGCCTCAGGATCTTTCCTTTTACCTCTCAGCCTCTTAAGCCTCAGGACCTTTCTTTTTGCCCCTCAGCCGCTTAAGGCTCAGGATCTTTCCTTTTATCTCTCAGCCTCTTAAGCCTCAGGACCTTTCCTTTTACCTCTCAGCCGCTTAAGCCTCAAGACCTTTCCTTTTACCTCTCAGCCGCTTAAGCCTCAAGACCTTTCCTTTTACCTCTCAGCCGCTTAAGCCTCAGGATCTTTCCTTTTATCTCTCAGCCGCTTAAGCCTCAGGCCCTTTTCTTTTACCTCTCAGCCGCTTAAGCCTCAGGCCCTTTCCTTTTACCTCTCAGCCGCTTAAGCCTCAGGCCCTTTCCTTTTACCTCTCAGCCGCTTAAGCCTCAGGCCCTTTCTTTTTGCCCCTCAGCCACTTAAGCCTCAGGATCTTTCCTTTTACCTCTCAGCCGCTTAAGCCTCAAGACCTTTCCTTTTACCTCTCAGCCGCTTAAGCCTCAAGACCTTTCCTTTTACCTCTCAGCCGCTTAAGCCTCAGGCCCTTTCTTTTTGCCCCTCAGCCACTTAAGCCTCAGGATCTTTCCTTTTACCTCTCAGCCGCTTAAGCCTCAAGACCTTTCCTTTTACCTCTCAGCCGCTTAAGCCTCAAGACCTTTCCTTTTACCTCTCAGCCGCTTAAGCCTCAGGATCTTTCCTTTTATGTCTCAGCCGCTTAAGCCTCAAGACCTTTCCTTTTACCCCTCAGCCGCTTAAGCCTCAAGACCTTTCCTTTTACCTCTCAGCCGCTTAAGCCTCAAGACCTTTCCTTTTACCTCTCAGCCGCTTAAGCCTCAAGACCTTTCTTTTTACCTCTCAGCCGCTTAAGCCTCAGGATCTTTCCTTTTATGTCTCAGCCACTTAAGCCTCAAGACCTTTCTTTTTACCTCTCAGCCGCTTAAGCCTCAGGACCTTTCCTTTTACCTCTCAGCCGCTTAAGCCTCAAGACCTTTCCTTTTACCCCTCAGCCACTTAAGCCTCAGGCCCTTTTCTTTTACCTCTCAGCCACTTAAGCCTCAGGCCCTTTCTTTTTGCCCCTCAGCCACTTAAGCCTCAGGATCTTTCCTTTTACGTCTCAGCCGCTTAAGCCTCAAGACCTTTCCTTTTACCTCTCAGCCTCTTAAGCCTCAGGATCTTTCCTTTTACCTCTCAGCCGCTTAAGCCTCAAGACCTTTCCTTTTACCTCTCAGCCACTTAAGCCTCAGGATCTTTCCTTTTACCTCTCGGCCGCTTAGGCCTCAGGCCCTTTCCTTTTACCTCTCAGCCTCTTAAGCCTCAGGACCTTTCTTTTTGCCCCTCAGCCGCTTAAGCCTCAGGATCTTTCCTTTTACCTCTCAGCCTCTTAAGCCTCAGGACCTTTCTTTTTGCCCCTCAGCCGCTTAAGGCTCAGGATCTTTCCTTTTATCTCTCAGCCTCTTAAGCCTCAAGACCTTTCCTTTTACCTCTCAGCCGCTTAAGCCTCAAGACCTTTCCTTTTACCCCTCAGCCATTTAAGCCTCAGGCCCTTCCCTTTTACGCCTCAGCCACTTAAGCCTCAGGACCTTTTCTTTTACCTCTCAGCCGCTTAAGCCTCAAGACCTTTCCTTTTACCTCTCAGCCTCTTAAGCCTCAGGCCCTTCCCTTTTACCTCTCAGCCGCTTAAGCCTCAGGATCTTTCCTTTTACCTCTCAGCCGCTTAAGCCTCAGGACCTTTCTTTTTGCCCCTCAGCCGCTTAAGCCTCAGGATCTTTCCTTTTACCTCTCAGCCTCTTAAGCCTCAGGACCTTTCTTTTTGCCCTCTCAGCCGCTTAAGGCTCAGGATCTTTCCTTTTATCTCTCAGCCTCTTAAGCCTCAAGACCTTTCCTTTTACCTCTCAGCCGCTTAAGCCTCAAGACCTTTCCTTTTACCTCTCAGCCTTAAGCCTCAGGCCCTTCCCTTTTACCCCTCAGCCGCTTAAGCCTCAGGACCTTTCCTTTTACCTCTCAGCCGCTTAAGCCTCAAGACCTTTCCTTTTACCTCTCAGCCGCTTAAGCCTCAGGCCCTTCCCTTTTACCCCTCAGCCATTTAAGCCTCAGGCCCTTTCCTTTTACCTCTCAGCCGCTTAAGCCTCAAGACCTTTCCTTTTACCTCTCAGCCGCTTAAGCCTCAGGCCCTTTCTTTTTGCCCCTCAGCCACTTAAGCCTCAGGATCTTTCCTTTTACCTCTCGGCCGCTTAGGCCTCAGGCCCTTTCCTTTTACCTCTCAGTCTCTTAAGCCTCAGGACCTTTCTTTTTGCCCCTCAGCCGGTTAAGCCTCAGGCCCTTTCTTTTTGCCCCTCAGCCGCTTAAGCCTCAGGATCTTTCTTTTTATCTCTCAGCCTCTTAAGCCTCAGGACCTTTCCTTTTACCTCTCAGCCGCTTAAACCTCAGGATCTTTCCTTTTATCTCTCAGCCTCTTAAGCCTCAGGACCTTTCCTTTTACCTCTCAGCCGCTTAAGCCTCAAGACCTTTCCTTTTACTTCTCAGCTGCTTAAGCCTCAGGCCCTTTCCTTTCCCCCCTCAGTCGCTTAAGCAGCTGAGGGGGAAAAGGAAGGGGCCTGAGGCTGTTAGGAATGGTGGGAGTTGAAGTCCAAAACACCTGGAGGGGCCAAGTTTGCCCATGCCTGCTATATACCATTACATACAGTAAAATGGAGTGGGAAGGGAGAAAGAGCAGTCTTCAACATAAATAGATTTGTTTATTGATTAGTCCACTGACCATATCAACAGTAAAAGACAGGTATACAAAGGCACAATAATCATAAACCCTTATCCTAACACTCCTGTAACAGTTAGCTAAAGTACATATTGTAGGGAACTCTCTTTAATGGTGAAATCATGATGCTTAAGAATGCGCAGAGCCATTATACAAGAGACTGAGTATCTTCACATTCTCTATCTGGAAAAGAGGTATCTCTAAATACTCAATATAGCAGGTTTTCTTCCTGATAGTGGTTATTACCTTATGATAACAGTCATAAAACAGAACTCTACAGTGGAAGGGAAGGGCACAAAAGGGCTCCATTTGTCTCCATCCCCTTTCATAGGAGGTGGAAAACATTCATCAGACCATTATCCCAATAATAATAATAATAATAACAACAACAACAACAACAACAACAACTTTATTTATATTCTGCTCTATCTCCCCAAAGGGAGTCAGGGCGGGCAAACATTCAATGCCCGAATACAACAACAATACATCCATACTAATAAAATGTATACAACCCAACATATAAATACGAATTATAACTTAACAAACTAAAATTAAATAAAAAGCACAGCCTGTTATAACAAACATAAGACAAAACATCAAATGGAAACAATAATTTACAACAAAAACAGCAATAACAACAACAACAACAACAACAACAACAACAACAACAACAACAAAAAGCACTTACTGTGCGGGCACCACCTGGAGACAAGGCCCCACTTTGCAAATAGGGACTTCCCAACTCTGGAATCATCAAGAAAGGGTAACTTGGATACGGAGTTCCTTTAAAAAATCCTCCATCTTGCTGTCTTCTGAGGACTGGGAAAGAAAAAGAATGCACTTAACTAACAGATAGGCAGAGAGCAAAAAACAGACAGAAGAGTTCAAGTTTCAAAATGCGAAAAGGAGGTAGAATATATTTTCTCAAGGCTGTAGGGAATAAGCTGCAATTGTACGTAAGCCTCAGGATCTTTCCTTTTACCTCTCAGCCTCTTAAGCCTCAGGACCTTTCTTTTTGCCCCTCAGCCGCTTAAGGCTCAGGATCTTTCCTTTTATCTCTCAGCCTCTTAAGCCTCAAGACCTTTCCTTTTACCTCTCAGCCGCTTAAGCCTCAAGACCTTTCCTTTTACCCCTCAGCCATTTAAGCCTCAGGCCCTTCCCTTTTACGCCTCAGCCACTTAAGCCTCAGGACCTTTTCTTTACCCCTCAGCCGCTTAAGCCTCAGGCCCTTCCCTTTTACCTCTCAGCCGCTTAAGCCTCAGGCCCTTTCCTTTTACCTCTCAGCCGCTTAAGCCTCAGGCCCTTCCCTTTTACCTCTCAGCCGCTTAAGCCTCAGGCCCTTTCCTTTTACCCCTCAGCCACTTAAGCCTCAGGCCCTTCCCTTTTACCTCTCAGCCGCTTAAGCCTCAGGCCCTTTCCTTTTACCTCTCAGCCACTTAAGCCTCAGGCCCTTCCCTTTTACCTCTCAGCCGCTTAAGCCTCAGGCCCTTCCCTTTTACCTCTCAGCCGCTTAAGCCTCAGGCCCTTCCCTTTTACCCCTCAGCCGCTTAAGCCTCAGGCCCTTCCCTTTTACCTCTCAGCCGCTTAAGCCTCAGGACCTTTCCTTTTACCTCTCAGCCGCTTAAGCCTCAGGCCCTTCCCTTTTACCTCTCAGCCGCTTAAGCCTCAGGCCCTTCCCTTTTACCTCTCAGCCGCTTAAGCCTCAGGCCCTTCCCTTTTACCTCTCAGCCGCTTAAGCCTCAGGCCCTTTCCTTTTACCCCTCAGCCACTTAAGCCTCAGGCCCTTCCCTTTTACCTCTCAGCCGCTTAAGCCTCAGGCCCTTTCCTTTTACCTCTCAGCCACTTAAGCCTCAGGCCCTTCCCTTTTACCTCTCAGCCGCTTAAGCCTCAGGCCCTTCCCTTTTACCTCTCAGCCGCTTAAGCCTCAGGCCCTTCCCTTTTACCCCTCAGCCGCTTAAGCCTCAGGCCCTTCCCTTTTACCTCTCAGCCGCTTAAGCCTCAGGACCTTTCCTTTTACCTCTCAGCCGCTTAAGCCTCAGGCCCTTCCCTTTTACCTCTCAGCCGCTTAAGCCTCAGGCCCTTCCCTTTTACCCCTCAGCCGCTTAAGCCTCAGGCCCTTCCCTTTTACCTCTCAGCCGCTTAAGCCTCAGGACCTTTCCTTTTACCTCTCAGCCGCTTAAGCCTCAGGCCCTTCCCTTTTACCTCTCAGCCGCTTAAGCCTCAGGCCCTTTCCTTTTACCCCTCAGCCGCTTAAGCCTCAGGCCCTTCCCTTTTACCTCTCAGCCGCTTAAGCCTCAGGCCCTTTCCTTTTACCTCTCAGCCACTTAAGCCTCAGGCCCTTCCCTTTTACCTCTCAGCCGCTTAAGCCTCAGGCCCTTCCCTTTTACCTCTCAGCCGCTTAAGCCTCAGGCCCTTCCCTTTTACCCCTCAGCCGCTTAAGCCTCAGGCCCTTCCCTTTTACCTCTCAGCCACTTAAGCCTCAGGACCTTTCCTTTTACCTCTCAGCCGCTTAAGCCTCAGGCCCTTCCCTTTTACCTCTCAGCCGCTTAAGCCTCAGGCCCTTTCCTTTTACCCCTCAGCCGCTTAAGCCTCAGGCCCTTCCCTTTTACCTCTCAGCCGCTTAAGCCTCAGGCCCTTTCCTTTTACCTCTCAGCCGCTTAAGCCTCAGGCCCTTCCCTTTTACCTCTCAGCCGCTTAAGCCTCAGGCCCTTTCCTTTTACCCCTCAGCCACTTAAGCCTCAGGCCCTTCCCTTTTACCTCTCAGCCGCTTAAGCCTCAGGCCCTTTCCTTTTACCTCTCAGCCACTTAAGCCTCAGGCCCTTCCCTTTTACCTCTCAGCCGCTTAAGCCTCAGGCCCTTCCCTTTTACCTCTCAGCCGCTTAAGCCTCAGGCCCTTCCCTTTTACCTCTCAGCCACTTAAGCCTCAGGACCTTTCCTTTTACCTCTCAGCCGCTTAAGCCTCAGGCCCTTCCCTTTTACCTCTCAGCCGCTTAAGCCTCAGGCCCTTTCCTTTTACCCCTCAGCCGCTTAAGCCTCAGGCCCTTCCCTTTTACCTCTCAGCCGCTTAAGCCTCAGGACCTTTCCTTTTACCTCTCAGCCGCTTAAGCCTCAGGCCCTTCCCTTTTACCTCTCAGCCGCTTAAGCCTCAGGCCCTTCCCTTTTACCTCTCAGCCGCTTAAGCCTCAGGCCCTTTCCTTTTACCCCTCAGCCACTTAAGCCTCAGGCCCTTCCCTTTTACCTCTCAGCCGCTTAAGCCTCAGGCCCTTCCCTTTTACCTCTCAGCCGCTTAAGCCTCAGGCCCTTCCCTTTTACCTCTCAGCCGCTTAAGCCTCAGGCCCTTTCCCTTTTACCTCTCAGCCGCTTAAGCCTCAGGCCCTTCCCTTTTACCTCTCAGCCGCTTAAGCCTCAGGCCCTTCCCTTTTACCCCTCAGCCGCTTAAGCCTCAGGCCCTTCCCTTTTACCTCTCAGCCACTTAAGCCTCAGGACCTTTCCTTTTACCTCTCAGCCGCTTAAGCCTCAGGCCCTTCCCTTTTACCTCTCAGCCGCTTAAGCCTCAGGCCCTTCCCTTTTACCTCTCAGCCGCTTAAGCCTCAGGCCCTTCCCTTTTACCTCTCAGCCGCTTAAGCCTCAGGCCCTTCCCTTTTACCTCTCAGCCGCTTAAGCCTCAGGCCCTTTCCTTTTACCTCTCAGCCACTTAAGCCTCAGGCCCTTCCCTTTTACCTCTCAGCCGCTTAAGCCTCAGGCCCTTCCTTTTACCTCTCAGCCGCTTAAGCCTCAGGCCCTTCCCTTTTACCTCTCAGCCGCTTAAGCCTCAGGCCCTTTCCTTTTACCCCTCAGCCGCTTAAGCCTCAGGCCCTTCCCTTTTACCCCTCAGCCGCTTAAGCCTCAGGCCCTTCCCTTTTACCTCTCAGCCGCTTAAGCCTCAGGCCCTTCCCTTTTACCTCTCAGCCGCTTAAGCCTCAGGCCCTTCCCTTTTACCTCTCAGCCGCTTAAGCCTCAGGCCCTTTCCTTTTACCCCTCAGCCGCTTAAGCCTCAGGCCCTTTCCTTTTACCTCTCAGCCGCTTAAGCCTCAGGCCCTTCCCTTTTACCTCTCAGCCGCTTAAGCCTCAGGCCCTTTCCTTTTACCTCTCAGCCGCTTAAGCCTCAGGCCCTTCCCTTTTACCTCTCAGCCGCTTAAGCCTCAGGCCCTTTCCTTTTACCCCTCAGCCACTTAAGCCTCAGGCCCTTTCCTTTTACCTCTCAGCCACTTAAGCCTCAGGACCTTTCCTTTTACCCCTCAGCCACTTAAGCCTCAGGCCCTTTCCTTTTACCCCTCAGCCACTTAAGCCTCAGGACCTTTCCTTTTACCTCTCAGCCTCTTAAGCCTCAGGCCCTTCCCTTTTACCTCTCAGCCGCTTAAGCCTCAGGCCCTTTCCTTTTACCTCTCAGCCTCTTAAGCCTCAGGCCCTTTCCTTTTACCTCTCAGCCGCTTAAGCCTCAGGCCCTTTCCTGTAATGTTCCTTTCAAGTAATGTTAAATCTAGCCAGCATGTAGGCTCTTCTGTAAGAGGGGTTGGTAAGCCCATTTACATTACATACATCCCCATTGTACACTCAATTTCACACTCCAACCTTGCTTTGAACAAACAGAATTTACTTCTGAGTTTTTCTCCATGTAACAGACAATGTGCATGTTCAGTTGAAATTTGTACTAAATTTCAACAACAATACAATAAGCCTTTATTGGCATAACATGGCAGAGAGTATAAAACATAGTACACGTAATAAAAAAGGGCTTCTCGTTTGCTACACATTCAGTTTGCAGACTTCATTCAGGAATCTTGCCACTGAAAGGCAGCAGCTAAAGTCCTGGCAATTTAAAAGCAAAATCACTTTGTCAGAATCGCTGCGGTTCTTCAGTGAGTCTATAGCTTGTGTTAGCAGGCTGGATCTTAGCTCCTGGTAGAGTGGACAGTGCAGGAGAATATGCGGTATGGAGTCTAGCTGTCCTGTGCTGCAGAGGCAGACCCTCTTGTCGCTCGGGAGGCCATTGAGTCTTCCTCTATGGAGCGGCGATGGCATGATGTTAAATCTAGCCAGCATGTAGGCTCTTCTGTAAGAGGGGTTGGTGAGCTCTGAGATGTAAAAGGCTGGATTTCCCTGTGTGTATGGAATTGCCAAGTTAATAGGAGAGCAGGATTTGTTTGCCAAGCTCAACAATTGGTTGTGGTCCCTTTCTAGCAGCCTCCTTTTGATGAGGGTAAAAATCTCGGAAAAAATTGTACTAAATTTAATAGGGCTTCCTTTCAAGTAATGACAGAGGTGCAGATATACCTAAGAGCACAATCTTAGCTGAAATGCTTTAAGACAGTGGTTCTCAACCTTTTATTTTGACCAGGGACTACTTTGACCAGGGACTTCGCTACAACATTAGCGAATCCCGCCTCTGTCGCAAACGCGCTTGGCGGGGACGAGAGACAGGGCCTACTCAGTGGTGGCCCCCCACCTGTGGAATTCGCTCCCCAGCGAAATTAGGTCAACTGCTTCCCTTCAGGAAAAAGTTGAAAACGTGGCTATGGGACCAGGCATTTGGATAGTAGGTTGATAAATGATGATAATGCTATGGTGAATGGACTATGGACAGGCTTCGGACCAAGTTGTTGATTGTAGAACTCAGATTTAGATTTGGCCAACTAATTGAATTTGCACTATTTTAAATGGTTTTAATTTAAGGTCATTTACTCGGCCCTTGCTCAGGGTCAATCTAAGTCTGAAATGACTTGAAAGCACACAACAACAACAGCCAAAAGCAGGCCCACACTTTCCATTGAAATAATAACTTTATATTTGTTTAAATTATTCTTTATTTTAATCATTGTATTGTTTTTAAGCATTTTTTGCACTACAAATAAGATATGTGCAGCGTGCATAGGAATGTATTCATGTTTTTTTCAGTAATCCGGCGCTCCAACTGTTTGAGGGACTGTCACCTGGCTCTCAGTTTAAAAAGTTTGAGGACCCCTGAATTAGACAGTAGATTATACATGCCGGTAAAACCAAATCCAAGTCTAGACAGATTCAATGTCGTAAATATCCTAAGTCTTTTTTCCAATTACCACTATTTGATTAATCAAATGCCTGGTCCCAGAGCCAAGTCTTCACTTGTCTTCTAAAGGACAGGAGGGAGGTGGCCAACCTGATGTCCCTGGGGAGAGAGTTCCACAGACGGGGGGCCACTGCTGAGAAGGCCTTGTCTCTCATCTCCACCAACTGCATTTGTGATAATGGTGAGATCAAGAGCAGGACCTCTCTTGAGGATCTTAAACTTCGTGATGGTTCATGGGATGAGAGACGTTGGGACAGGTAGTCTCGGCCAGAACCATTTAGGGCTTTAAAGGTTAAAAGGGTGTGTATGGGAGGCATCAAACTGTTGCCAGCTGTAAGCCACCCTGAGTCCCCCTTCCGGGATAGAGAAGGGTGGGGTACAAATATTTGAAATAAAATAATAATAATAATAACAACAACAACAACAATACCAAAAAGGTAACAAATCAGTTTTAGGTCAACTTTAGATTCAGCTTGATTATTTGGGGTGCTGATTCAGAAAATTGCACTGGATAGACTACATCAGCTCGAGTTTCTGATACAGAACATATGCCATCTAGTAGTCGCCATCTGCTCACTCATAGAAAACCATATTTTATAAGCCTTGGCACTATAAGAGGCTTTTGTAAGACCAGTTGCTCTCATTACAATGGTATAGTAATGGTGAGGCTGTGGGCCATATTTTAGTTCTTGTGGATCACTCGTGGTCCACAGACCACAGGTTGGGAACCACTGCTTTAAGACAAGGACAGGAATAAACAACCCTATAGATTTTGTTAGGCTCTCAAACCAATCATATGAGCCCTAGCCAGAAATGCTACATCAGAGATGGTGGGAATTATAATCCAACATCTGGAGGATTATATCCCTATCCCTGTTATAGGTTGTAATTGTGAACACCAGGATCAATCCTGGTGACAACCTGTGGTCTGGCTTTAAGGTGACCAAAACTTTATAAAGTCTTTTCTTTTCAAAATCCTCACTCACAAAGATGTTATAGCCCTGCACATTAATAAAACATGTGCCCTCAAAGGGGGAATCTACATTAATAAATCACAATTTGGTCACATACATATTCATATAAACATGCAGTGTATTTACATAATTACACTACTGTTTTCTAGGCTCATTTATCAGTAATAACTGCCACGAAGTGATCATAACACCAACCTTTATCAACGGGCTGGCAATTAAAGGGAGGTAGAGCAGCATCCCAAAAGATGACCAAAATGAAGCAGGAAGTAAATCAGGAGACCCTTGACAACTAATCCTAAATGCATCTACTAAAGGGGAATTTCCCTTTAACTCTATGGGATTTAGGTTCTGTGTAAACAGTAACATGCTTGGATTAAACCAGAGCTTTCCAAACATTTCATGTTGGTGAATCACGTTTCAGTCATGCATCATTTTGCAACACAGTGATTCAAACCACCCCTTATAAGGGATAGTAAAGGTAAAGGTTTTCCCCTGACATTAAGTCCAGTCATGTCCGACACCGGGGACTGGTGCTCATCTCCATTTCTAAGTCGAAGAGCCGGCGTTGTCCATAGACACCTCCAAGGTCATGTGGCCGGCATGACTGCATGGAGCACCCTTACCTTCCCGCCGGAGCGGTACCTATTGATCTACTCACATTTGCATGTTTTCAAACTGCTAGATTGGCAGAAGCTGGGGCTAACAGCGGGTGCTCACGCTACTCCCCAGATTTGAACCTGCAACATTTTGGTCAACAAGCTCAGCAGCTCAGTGCTTTAACCCACTGCGTCACCAAGGGCTCCTTTACAGATATATAAATAAATGATAATAACAGGAGTGCCCAGGTTAAACCCTTGTGCCGGCAGGACTGAAGGCCGACAGGTCACAGGTTCAAATCCAGGGAGAGCACAGATGAGTTCCCTCTGTCAGCTCCAGCTCCCCAGGCAGGGACATGAGAGAAGCCTCCCATAAGGATGGTAAAACATCAAAACATCCCCTGGGCAATGTCCTCACAGACAGCCAATTCTCTCACACCAGAAGCAACCTGCAGTTTCTCAAGTCACTTCTTACACATAAAAATGATCACAAAATGGATGGGAACACAACATATCCCATGAAAACTTATTAACTTGCTTATTTCACATAGATTCTGGGGTTTCTTGCTACATTTGCACGACACACCTACACACTGCAGCCGAAACATTAACGTGTCAAAGAATCCTCCACCTTGTGCGACTGTGGAGCAGAACAAACAATTCTGCATCTGTATGCTTGTCCACAACATCCTGCCTCATGTACAGAGGAAGAATTGTTTGAAGCTAGACTATGGGGTTGCTGTTGCCTGTTTTTGGTCAAAAAATATTTAGCCGCTTGTGCGCCTTTATCAGTTTTATGCTTATTTATGCAATGCTTTTGATATGAAATTAATTAATTAATGTGTCATGACACACACTTTGGAAACAATAAAAATATTAAAGGTTATATTAGTGAAAACACTTGGAAATAATCCTGATTGATTCAATTGAAATTTATTTCTGAATTCTAGACTTTTACAACATGTAGATCAGGTGTGGGCAAACTTTAGCCCTCCGGGTGTTTTGGACTTCAACTCCCACAATTCCTAACAGCCTACCGGCTGTTAGGAATTGTGGGAGTTGAAGTCCAAAACACCCGGAGGGCCAAAGTTTGCCCATGCCTGTGTAGATGCAGGACATTTGAAGGGTGGGGGGTGTCTCTAAACAACTGAATAGACCTCACAACCTCTGAGAATTACTTCTATTGATGCAGGCGAAACGTCAGGAGAGAATGATTTTGGAACATGGCCATATAGCCCAGAAAACCCACAACAACCAAACTAAACAGTGCATTAATGCAAAGCATATTTGTGGGCCCAAATCCCAAATCCACTTCTTAATTCCAGAGATCTACTGAATCAGTAATGACTTGCTAAATGGATATGGATGTGAGTTTCACTGAACCAATGGGTCTACTCCGATTAGTACCAACACATTTATTTAAGCTTTACTTGGAACCTTTTCTCCATTCGCTTATTTATTTATTTATTATTTATTTATTTATTTATTAACTTCTTTTGTATACCGCCTATATCAGCCAAGGCGACTCTAAGCGGTTTACAGTGAAAACAACATTTAACAATGCAAGTGACAAACAACACAAACAAAACACATAACGTCATCGGCCTCAATAAAATCAGATCCAATCTCGTAGTCCATTAGCCATTCCTTGTTCAGAGTGCCATTCTTGTGAGTCTGATGTTAGTTGCCTGCTCATCCGAACGCCTGCTCGAAGAGCCACGTCTTCACCCGCTTCCTGAACGCCAAAAGCGACGGGGCCTGTCTGATCTCCATTGGTAGGGCATTCCATAGCCGAGGGGCCACCACCGAGAAGGCCCTGTCTCTCGTCCCCGCCAGCCGCACTTGTGACGCTGGCGGGACCGAGAGCAGGGCCTCCCCGGAAGATCTTAACATCCTCGCCGGTTCATAGGTAGAGATGCGTTCGGAGAGGTAAGTGGGGCCGGAACCGTGTAGGGCTTTATAGGCTAAGGCCAGCACCTTGAATTGTGCCCGGTAGCAAATAGGCAGCCTGAAAGCGGATTTGCTCAGGCAGAAAGATGCTGAATAGGTTTGTGCTGCATCTCTCATTCATGTTCAATCAGTTCACTCAGAAGTAGAAAGACAGCTGTGCTCATCTGTTATAGTCAACACAAAAAGAACTCTTTGTCGGGACAGCTTCATCCTGGTCTATTTATGGCGTAATGAAAGAGTCCAAGTGCCAGGAGATGCCATTCTTGGAAAGTATGGTGAAACAACCCAATTCTGTAACTTCTCAGAGCCAATCATACTCCATACCATGATGCTGAACTTATCTCAACAGGACGATCTGGAGCAACGTTTCTCAACCTGGGGGTCGGGACCCCTGGGGGGGGGGGTCACGAGGGGGTATCAGAGGGGACGTCAAAGACCACGACAAAACACAGTATTTTCTGTTGGTCACGGGGGTTCTGTGTGGGAAGTTTAGCCCAATTCTATCGTTGGTGGGGTTCAGAATGCTCTTTGATTGTAGGTAAACTATAAGTCTCAAAAACTACAACTCCCAAATATCAATGTCTATCTTCCTCAAACTCCACCAGTGTTCACATTTGGGCATATTATGTATTTGTGCCAAGTTTGGTCAAGATCACTCATTGTTTGAGTTCACAGTGTTCTATGCATATAGGTGAACTACAACTCCGAAACTAAAGGACAATGCCCACCAAACCCTTCCAGTGTTTTCTGTTGGTCATGGGAGTTCTGTGTGTCAAGTTTGGCTCAATTCCATCGTTGGGGAAGTTCAGAATGCTCTTTGATTGTAGGTAAACTATAAATCCCAGGAACTGCAACTCCCAGATGTCAAGATCTATTTTCCTCAAGCACCACCAATGTTTGGATTTGGGCATATTGAGTATTTGTGCCAAGTTTGGTCCAGATCTATCATTGTTTGAGTCCACAGTGCTCTCTGAATGTAGATGAACTACAACTCCGAAACTAAAGGTCAATGCCCACCAAACCCTTCCAGTATTTTCTGTTGGTCATGGGAATTCTGTGTGCCAAGTTTGGCTCAATTCCATCGTTGGGGAAGTTCAGAATGCTCTTTGATTGTAGGTGAATTATAAATCCCAGGAACTACAACTCCCAAATGTCAAGGTCTATTTCCACCAAACTCCGTCTGTGTTCATATGGAGTATTTGTGCCAAGCGGAAAAAATACTGTGTTTTCTGATGGTCTCTGGCGACCCCTCTGACACCCCCTCATGACCCCCCCCCCAGGGGCCTCGACCCCCCTGTCTTACAGGGTGTTGGTTTAAGAGGACAGGCAGTCCTCAAGTTGCAAATACCCTACTTACGAACAACTCTTGGGTCCTTCCAGACAGGCCCTGTATATACCCAGGATTTGATCCCAGGCTTTCTGTTTTAAACTGGATAATATTAGTCCACACTGGGATAAACAGATCAGATCCTGGGATATAGGGCCTGTCTGGAAGGGCCCTTAGTTTAGAACAGAGGGAGACAACAGGAAGTGAGAAATCTACCCCTCGGAAGGGAAATCCACTCACTGAAGCTTTATCCCCAATCCTTGTTTCCATAAGAAACCTTTTTTTTTTTCAAAATCCAATTATCACAGGGACAGGAAATGAGGGGAAATCTTCTTCCCAGGGGCACAGACAGCAAAGGAAACACCAGTGGGGTTCACCCTCCCCTGTGCTTTCCAAGGCATGTGTGTGTATGTGTGTATTTATACACACACATCTCCCATTCATTCTCTCTCTCTCTCTCTCTCTCAGATAGATAGATAGATAGATAGATGATAGATAGATAGATAGATAGATAGATAGATAGATAGATAGAGATATATATACATACACACATACACACACACACACACAGGTTCATAGATAGACAGGTTGATGAATTTGTTTCTAAATTGGAACAGGGACATCTTTAAGTGTAACTCCAGCCAAATTCCCTACACTATCCTGAGAGTGTGTGTCTCTGTGTGTATATGCCATATAGATAGATAGATGGATGATATTGTTTCTATGTTGCAACAGGGACATTTTTGAAGTGTAACGCCCAGCCAAATTCCCTATGCTAGCCAAAGTATGTATGTGTGTGTATAAAATATACATATCCCATTCATTCATTCACACACACACACACATATCCCATTCATAGATAGATACATTAATAGAAGAATCTGTTACTAAGTTGGAATAGGGATATATATGAGTTATATATTCATCTAATATAATATATATATATAGATATATATAGATAGAGAGAGAGAGAGAGAGAGAGAGAGAGAGAGTGCATTCATAGATAGATACTAGGGCTGGGCGGTTTCGTTCGTTAATTTCGGAATTCGTTATTAATTCGTTATTTTTTTTATAACGAAGCGATATTGAACCATTCAGGAGCAACTAAAAATCGAAACGAATTTTTCAATTCGTTTCGTAATTGTTTCGTAATTGTTTCATAATTGTTTCGAAATCGTTTCGTTATTATTTCCGCATGTCTGGTGCAAGTTTTATAGTTGTTGTTTGTTTTATCAGTGAAAAAAAATATAATTATCACACCAACAGTCAACAACAGAGGGAGAGGGAAGCTTCAGAAGTTCCCCCGTCCCATTTGGAGGTTTTTTTAGCGTATTGCGCGGTCGCGTCCGCCATTAACGAATCGATTCATAATTGTTTCGTAATTGTTTCATAATTTCCGAAATTTCGTAAATTTTGAACTTTTTTAAAGAAAAATTTCGGAATTCTTTTAAAAATCGAAACACAAAAACCCCCTAAAAACGAATCGAGTTTAGAAACAATTTTTTCCATGGTTGCCCAGCCCTAATAGATACATTAATAGATGAATCTGTTTCTAAATTGGAACAGGAATATCTTTAAAATTTAAAGAGTTTAACTCCAGCCAAATTCCCTATGGTATCCAAAGAATGTGTATGTGTATAAAATATACATATCCCATTTATACATACATACATACATATATAGTATTCATCTAATTTATATATTTATATACATATACACACACACGCGCGCACACAATGCACACATATATATCCCATTCATAGATAGATATATTACTAGATGAATCTGTTCCTGACATATATGAGTTATATACTCATCTAATACTGTGTGTGTGTGTGTGTGTGTGTATATATATATAGAGAGAGAGTCCATAGATACATTAATAGATGAATCTGTTTCTAAGTTGGAACAGAAACATCTTTAAGTTTAGCTCCAGCCAAATTCCCTATGCTAGCCAAAATATGTGTGTGTGTGTATAAAATATACATATCCTATTCACACACACACACACACACACACACATATATACATATAATATATTCATCTAATACTATATATATACACACACATATATATCCCATTCATAGATAGATACATTAATAGATGAATCTGTTTCTAAGTTGGAACAGGAACATCTTTAAGTTTAACTCCAGCCAAATTCCCTACGCTAGCCAAAGTATGTATGCGTGTGTATAAAATATACATATCCCATTCATTCTTATATATATATATTCATCTAATACTATACACACACATACATATATCCCATCCATAGAGAGATACATTAATAGATGAATCTGTTCCTAAGTTGGAATAGGGACATATATGAGTTATATATTCATCTAATACAGCGTTTCTCAACCTGGGGGTCGGGACCCCTGGGGGGAGTTGTGAGGGGGTGTCAGAGGGGTCACCAAGGACCATCAGTAAACACAGTATTTTCTGTTGGTCATGGGTGTACTGTGTGGGAAGTTTGGCCCAATTCTATTGTTGGTAGGGTTCACAATGCTCTTTGATTGTAGGTGAACTATAAATCCCAGCAACTACAAATCTCAAATGTCAAGGTCTATTTTCCTAAACTCCACTAGTGTTCACATATGGGCATATTGAATATTTGTGCCAACTTTGGTCCAGATCCATCATGGTTTGAGTCCACTGTGCTCTCTGGATGTAGGTGAACTACAACTCCAAAACTCAAGGCCAATGCCCACCAAACCCTTCTAGTATTTTCTGTTGGTTGTGGGAGTTCTGTGTGCCAAGTTTGGTTCAATTCCATTGTTGGTAGAGTTCAGAATGCTCTTTGATTGTAGGTAAACTATAAATCTCAGCAACTACAACAATGACAAAATCACCCCCCCCCCCTCTAAACCCACCAGTATTCAAATTTGGGCGTATTGGGTATTTGTGTCAAATTTGGCCCAGTGAATGAAAATACATCCTGCATATCAGATATTTACATTATGATTCATAACAGCAGCAAAATTACAGTTCTGAAGTAGCAACGAAAATAATATTATGGTTGGGGGTCAGCACAACATGAGGAACTGTATTAAGGGGTCGCGGCATTAGGAAGGTTGAGAAACACTGATCTAATACTATATTATACACACACACACGCACACACACACATACAAGGGTGGCTCAACCCATTATGCAAAGTAAGCATTTGCAGTATAGTTGATTTTGCCCAGGGGCACTCTTGAGGCTCTTGGGGGAAAATAGACCTTGACATATGCGAGTTGTAATTACTGGGATATATAGTTCACCTACAATCAAAGAGCATTCTGAACCCCACCAATGATGGAATTGAACCAAATATGGCACACAGAACTCCCACAACGAACAGTGATGGGGGGGGGGGGGAGCGTGCCAAAATACTGTTTGCTTACCGTTGAAAATTACCTAGGGCCACCTCTGTGTATATATGTGTGTGTATGTATATATGTCCCATTCATAGATAGATACATTAATAGATTAATCTGTTTCTAAGTTGGAACAGGAACATCTTTAAGTTTAACTCCATGCAAATTCCCTATGCTAGCCAAAGTCTGTGTGCGTGTGTATAAAATATGCATATCCCATTTATTTATCTATATAAATAAAAATGTAATGTTCGTTTGTGGTATTCACAGAATTCAAAAACCACTGGACGAATTGACACCAAATTTGGACACTTAACAACCCAATGTATGTCCTTCACTCAAAAAAATTGATTTTGTCATTTGGGAGTTGGAGTTGCTGGGATTAATAGTTCACCTACAATCAAAGACCATTCTGAACTCCACCAATGATGGAATTGAACTAAACTTGGCACACAGGACTCCCATGACCAACAGAAAACATTAGAAGGGTTTGGTGGGCATTGTCCTTAAGTTTGGGAGTTGTAGTTCACCAACATCCAGAGAACACTGTGGACTCAAACAATGATGGATCTGGACCAAACTTGGCATGAATATTCCAAATGCCCAAACATGAACACAGATGAAGTTTGGGGGAAAATAGACCTTGACATTTGAGAGTTGTAGTTACTGAGATTTATAGTTCACCTTCAATCAAAGAGCATTCTGACCTCACAAACGACAGAATTGGGCCAAACTTCCCACACAGAATCCCCATGACCAACAGAAAATACTTAAGGCCATCCAGTCCAACTTCCTTCACTAGGGCAAGAAAATGTAATCAAAACCCTCCTGACAAAGAGCCATCCAGCCATAGATAAAGATAGATATATATGATTCACACACAGAGAGAGATATAGTATCATAGATTTGAAAGGGACCCCTAAAGAAGGGCAATTATATGTTGCATATTCCAGAGTAGGCAAACCAGACAATCTCCACGTCAACACCGACATAGAAACAACAAGGAATACTGTTTACCCACAAGCATAAAAGAATTACATATATTAGAAACCATTCCTTTATTTTCCAGATCACCAGATTTATTTATTTATTTATTTATTTCGTATACTTCTACCCCGCCCTTCTCAACCCCCGAGGGGGGACTCAGGGCGGCTTACAAAATGGCATATTTCGATGCCTACACAAATACAATAAACGTATAAAAACAGGAGTTAAACGGTTAAACAATTAAAACAACAATATATATCACAATCAATAGCCAATCTCAAGCACAGTGTTCGCCAACTCCATACTTCGTTCCACATTGTCTATTCCTATCCGTTGTCGCAGTCCTTTATTTATCTGCCAGATTGCCCAAACGCCTGGTCCCACATCCATGTTTTTAATTTCTTTCTAAAGGAAAGGAGAGATGTCGCTGATCTAATTTCCCCGGGGAGTGAATTCCATAGGTGAGGGGCCACCACTGAGAAGGCCCTGCTCCTCGTCCCCGCCAATCTCACTTGTGACAGAGGCGAGGCCGAGAGCAGGCCCTCCCCAGAGGATCTCAAATTTTGATGTGGGACGTAGAGGGAGATGCGTTCGAACAGATACGCTGGGCTGGAACCGTATAGGGCAGTGATTCTCAGCCTTCCTAATGCCGCGACCCCTTAATACAGTTCCTCATGTGGTGGTGACCCCCCAATCATAAAATTATTTTTGTTGCTATTTCACAACTATAGTTTAGCTACTGTTATGGATCATAATGTAAACATCTGATATGCAGAATGCACTTTCACTGGAGCAAATTTGGCACAAATACCAAATACGCCCAAATTTGAATACTGGTTGGCTTGGGAGGGATTGATATTGTCATTTGGGAGTTGTAGTTGCTGGGATTTATAGTTAACCTACAATCAAAGAGCATTCTGAACTCCACCAACGGCAGAATTGAACCAAACTTGGCACCCAGAACTACCATGACCAACAAAAACTACTGGTAGGGTTTGGTGGGTACTGACCTTGAGTTTTGGAGTTGTAGTTCACCTACATCGAGAGAGCACTGTGGACTCAAACAATGATGGATTTGACCAAACTTAGCATGAATACATTAGCATGAATACTCAATATGCTCAAATGTGAACACTAGTGGAGTTTGGGGGAAATAGACAACATTTGGGAGTTGTAGTTGCTGAAATTTATAGTTTATCTACAATCAAAGAGCATTCTGAGCCCCACCAATGATAGAATTGGGCCAAACTTTCCACACAGAACCCCCATGACCAACAGAAAACACTATGTTTTCTGATGGTCTTTGGCGACCCCTCTGACACCTCATCATGACCCCTCCAGGGGTCCCGACCCTCAGGTTGAGAAACGCTGGTATAGGGTTTTGTAGTTCAAAACCAGCACTTTGAATTGTGCTCGGAACTGGATTGGCAGCCAGTGGAGCTGACACAACAGGGGGGTGGTATGCTCCCTGTATGACGCTCCGGTGAGCAATCTGGCTGCCTCCCACTGGACTAATTGAAGTTTCCGAACAGTCTTCAAAGGCAACCCCATGTAGAGTGCATTGCAGTAATCTATCCGGGATGTAACAAGATTGGGCCACAGCAACGTGTGGCAGGGGACGGCTAGTGGATAGATAAATATATAACCCATATATATGGGTTTCCCCCTCAGATTGAGCGGCTGAGGGGGGAAAGGAAGGGGCCTGAGGCTGTTAGGAATGGTGGGAGTTGAAGTCCAAAACAGCTGGAGGGAGGGCCCAAGTTGGCCCAGGCTTGGGTTATATGGAAGTTTCCCCCAGGCCTGATCCAGTTCAGGGTGGATTTCCTCCAGATGTGCTTGAAAGAAAACCCCTTTCCTTGGCCAGGCTGCAGTTCCAACTCCGTGTCGACGTGTCAAAAGTTTGCAGCAATCAACAAGTAACAACAACAAATGCGAGAAGTTCCAAAAGGAAAGTGTAGCAAAGTCCCACACACACATACGCACACACACAAAACTCCGAGATGGCGGCCTTGCTTTGTGATTCCCCTCCTCTCCTCTTCCCTATCCTCCCCTCCCTTTGGATCCTCCTCGCTTCCATCCCATTTCCTCTGGGGGGGGGGGTTGTTTTGTTTTGCCATGATTGTTATGATTTTTCCCGGGGAAACAAAGAGGGGCGCGCGCTCACTCTTCACGCTCTCTCTTAAAGGCGCACGCTCACTCACTCACTCACTAACTCTCTCTCTCTCTCTCTCTCTCTACTCCAGGGGTCCACAAACTTTTTCAACAGAGGGCCAGGTCACAGTCCCTCAAACTGTTGGAGGGCCAGATTATAATTTGGAAAATACATGAATGAATTCCTATGCATACTGCACGTATCTTATTTGTAGTGCAAAAAAGCCCACACACACACACTTAAAAACAATACAACAATTAAAATGAAGAACAACTTTAACAAATATAAACTTATTAGTATTTCATTGGGAAGTGTGGGCCTGCTTTTGGCTGATGAGATAGGATTGTTGTTGTTGTTGTTGTGTGCTTTCAAGTCGTTTCAGACTTAGGTTGATCCAGAGCGAGGGACGGGTAAATGACCTTGGAGGGCCGTATTCGGTCCCCGGGCCGTAGTTTGAGGACCCCTGCTCTACTCTCTCTGAGCTCTTCCCATACTGGTAAGAGCAGCAAAAAAATTATAGATTACTGAATCCTCAGTAATCCATAATTTCCCAAAATCTTTTTCCCGCTTTTCTTTTCTTTTTCTCTTCTTATTTTATTCTCTCTTGTTAATACTTTTTTTAAAAAATATTATTATTATTATTATTATTATTATTATTTCTTTCTGATGGAAATTTCTGTAATTTTTTTTTAAAAAACTCTCTCCGAAAGGGGCGCGCACTGACTCTAAATCTCTCTTGCTCTCTCTCTCTGAAAGGGGGCACACTCACTCTAAATCTCTCTTGCTCTCTCTCTGAAAGGGGTGCGCACTCACTCTAAATCTCTCTTGCTCTCTCTCTGAAAGGGGTGCGCACTCACTCTAAATCTCTCTTGCTCTCTCTCTGAAAGGGGTGCGCACTCACTCTAAATCTCTCTTGCTCTCTCTCTGAAAGGGGTGCGCACTCACTCTAAATCTCTCTTGCTCTCTCTCTGAAAGGGGTGCGCACTCACTCTAAATCTCTCTTGCTCTCTCTCTGAAAGGGGTGTGCACTCACTCAAAAATCTCTCTTGCTCTCTCTCTGAAAGGGGTGCGCACTCACTCTTAACTCTCTCTTAAAGGGACACACACTCACACTCAATCTCTCTCTCAAAGGGGCACATGCTCACTCTAAAACTCTCAAAGGTGCGTGCACTCACTCCAAGTCTCTCAAAGAGGCATGCACTCACTCTTAACTCTCTTTCTTAAAGGGGTGCACACTCACTCTAAATCTCTCTCTCTCTTAAAGGGGTGCGCACTCACTCTAAACATCTCTTGCTCTTTCTGAAAGGAGTGCGCACTCACTCTTAACTCTCTCTCAAAGGGGCATGCACTCACTCTTAACTCTTTCTCTGTGAAAGGGGATGCACACTCACTCTAAATCTCTCTCTCTCTGAAAAGGGCATGCACTCACACTAAACCTCTCTCTCTCTTAAACGGGTGCACACTCACTCTTAACTCTCCAAAAGGGGCGCACGCTCACTCTAAAACTCTCTGTTAAAGGTGTGTGCACTCACTCCAAATCTCTGTCACAAAGGGGCGTGCACTCACTCTTAACTCTCTTTCTTAAGGGAGTGCGCACTCACTCTAAATCTCTCTCTCTCTCTTAAAGGGGCACACACTCACTCTAAACCTTAGTCTCTCTCTTAAAGGGGCGCGCACTCTAAACCTCTATCTTAAAGGGCACACATTCCCTCGAAATGTCTCTCTCTCAAAGGGGCTTGCACTCACTCTAAATCTCTCTCTTAAAGGGCACTCACAAACTAAATCTCTCTCTCAAAGGAGTGCGCACTCACTCTTAACTCTCTTCTCTCTCTCTCTCTTAAAGGGGTGCGCACTCTGAATTCTCTCTTAAAGGGGCACACACTCACTCTAAATCTCTCTCTCAAGGGGGCTTGCACTCACTCTAATCTCAATCTCTCTCTCTTAAAGGGGCATGCACTCACTCTAAATATCTCTTAAAGGGGCGTGCACTCACTCTAAATCTCTGTCTCAAAGGAGCATGCACTCACTCTAAACGCTTTCTCTTAAAGGGGCATGCACTCACTCTTAATTCTCCTCTCTCTTAAAGGGGCGCACTCACTCTTAACTCTCTGTGTGTCAAAGGAGCACGCACAAACTCTAAGACTCTCTCTCTTAAAGGGGCATGCACTCACTCTAAAACTCTCTCTCTTAAAGGGACACACACTCTAAAACTCTCTTAAAAGGGCGCACACTCACTCTAATCTCAATCTCTCTTAAAGGGGCACGCACTCACTCTTAATTCTCTTCTCTCTCTCTCTCTCTCTTAAAGGGGCGCGCGCTGTGGCTCAATCAGTCCCCTCCTCTCTCTCTGAATCTCAATCTCTGTGTGTGTGTGTGTGTGTGTGTCTCACTCACCTTCGGCGACGGAAGCAGGAGAGTCCCGCGGCTTTTGGAAACTTTCCCGGGGCCGTGGAGGCGGGGGCGGCCTCTCTGCCTGTTCGAAAAAAAAGAAAGAAGGAGGAAAAAGGGAGGTTAGGAGAGGAAGAAAGACAAAGAGAGGAAGGGGTGGGTGAAGAGGGTCGGCGGAGGGGCCCTTCCTTCCTTCCTTCCCAAGAAGAGGGAGAGAGCGAGAGGAAAGGCCTTGGGAGGGAGAGAAAGCCAGAAGGGAAACTTTTTCCGGGCTCACCTCGGACTCGGAGCTGCTCCCCCCTCCGCCTCCTCCTCCTCCTCCTCCGGCCGCTCGGCTCTCGGACTCGTGGACCAGGGAGGACTTGAGCTCGTCGAGGTCCCCGTGAGCGGACCCTCGCCCCCCGGCGCCCTTGTCCTGCTCGTCGCCCTCGTCCTGGAAGGGGATGAGCTCGTCGGGGGCGCCCAGGTCGTCCCCGCTGCCGCTCCCTCTGTCCGAGGCCGAGGCGCCGGGGTCCGGCTGGAGCTGAGGCATGGTCCGGAGGGGGCCCGGAGGGGCTCGGGGCCGCCCCCTCCCTCCTTCCCTCCCGTCCCGCAGGAAGCGAGAAAGAGAGGAGAGAAAGTTGGGAAGCTGCCTGGATCTCTTCCTCCCTTCTCCCTTCTTTCCTTTCCTTTCCTTTCCTTCTTGGAAATCACAGCCGGGTCCCCTGCTTGGCCCACCCGGGGAGGGTCGGAATGTGGGCGAGGGGCCGGAGGAGGAGGAGGAGGAGGAGGAGGGAAAGAAGGGAGGAAGGAAGGAAGGAAGGAAGGGAGGGAAAGGAGGAGAAGAAGAGGAGGAGGAGATGGGGAGGAGCTCCCGCTGCAAGCAGACACCCCCGGCGCTGGGAAAGGGGGGCTCCCTGTTGGAGGGGAGGGCAAGGGAGGGGAGGGGGAGACCTGGTAGAGAAGGACAAGGGAGGGAAGGAAGGAATGTTGTCCCCCCCCCCATCATCACAGGACATCTAGTCTCACGCCAAGTTTGTAAACTTGGTGTTTTGAAATGCATTGCAGAACTGGACGCTTCGGACACGATAAAGGGATCCTGCGACCCCCTCCCCTCTTTCTTTCCCGCCGACCCCCCCCCCTTCTTCTCCGCCCCCAAGTTTTGTTTCTTTTCCTGACGCTACCAACTTGGAAAAGGGGAAAGGGACACTAGGGTCTTCGATCCATCCGGGGGCTGTCTCTCCCCTCTCGGTGCTTTTTCCCGCCGCAGAACTCCCCCCCCACAACACACCCTTCCCCTTACCTCCCTTTCTTTCTTCCCTCCCCCTTTTCCTTCTCTCCTTCCTTTTTTCTTTTTTCTCCCTCTTTTCCTTCCTCCCCTCCCTCCCTCCCTCCTTTTCCTCCTTCCTCTTTCCCTTCCTTCCTTCCTCCCTTCCTTCCTTCCTTCCTTCCTTCCTTCCTTTCTTCCCCCTCTTCTCCCCTTCCCCTCCCTTTCTGTCTTTCCTTCCTTATGGTCTCCTTTCTTTATCCTTCCCTCCCTTCTCTATCCTCTATTAATAACCTTCTCCATCTCCTCCTACCGCTCTGATCATACCTCGCCTTCACTGAGCACTCCTCATGCCCTCACAAAACTTACATCTGAACTACATTCCACACCTTCCCTTACCTCTCCCTGTACACACCTTCCTTCCTCGTATCCTCTCCCTCTATTAACACTAATGTGTGTCTCATGTATACCTCTCCATACTTCTATACCCTACCTCCATCACCCTGCAACCCTCCTCGTACAATACACTCATTCCAATATCACAACATGTACCATATACCGCACCTGGTATGTAATACAGTGAAACCAACAGGTATGTGATTTTCCCACTCCTGCACCTCCCGGATCAACCCTGAAGAAGGAGACAGAAGGAGAAGGAAGAAAGAAGGAAGGGGAAGAGGAGGAAGGAAGGAAAAGAAGGAGGGAAAAAGAAAGAGAAGGAGAAGGAAGAGAAGAGGAGAAAGAGGAGATGAAGAAAGAAAAGAGAAGGAAGAGAAGAAGTCAGACATGAAAGTAAAGAGAGGACACGGGAACAGGCAGAAACAGAAGGAAGGAAAGAAAGAAGAGGAAGAAAGAAGGAAGGATGGAAGAAATGAAAGAAGGAAAATAAGAAGAAAGGAAGAAAACAAAAAAATGAAAGAAAGAAGGAAGGACAGAAGGAATGAAAGGAGGAAGGACAGAAAGAGGGAAGGAAGGAAGGAAGGAATGAAAGAAGAAGGGACGGAAGAAAGGAATGAAAGAAGGAAGTCCGGAAGAAAGGAATGAAAGAAGGAAGTCCGGAAGAAAGGAATGGAAGGAGGAAGAACGGAAAGATGGAAGGAAAGACGGAAGGAATGAATGAATGAAGGATGGAAGAAAGGAATGAAAGAAAAAAGACCAGAAGAAAGAAATGAAAGGAGGAAGAATGGAAGAAAGGAAAGACGGAAGGAATGAAAAAAGAAAGGAAATAATGAAAAAGAAGGCTACAAAACATAGGGGAGCCCCCGATGGCGCAGTGGGTTAAGATGCTGAGCTAAAAATTGTTGACCAAAAGGCCACAGGTTCGAATCCGGGGAGCAATATGAGCTTCCACTGTCAGCCCCAGCTTCTGCCAACCTAGCAGTTCAGAAACATGCAAATGTGAGTAGATCAATAGGTACCGCTGCGGCGGAAGATAGCGGCACTCCATGCAGTCATGCCGGCCACATGACCTTAGAGGTGTCTACGGACAACGCCAGCTCTTTGGTTTAAAAATGGAGATGAGCACCACACCCCAGAGTCAGACATGACTGGACTTAATGTCAGGGGAAAACCTTTATCTTTACATAACATACCCCCCCTCGCAACCTTCTCTTCTCCAAGCTAAACAAACCCAGCTCCTTAAGCTGCTCTTCATAGGCTTCCAGACCTTGGATCACATTGGAGGCCTTTCTCTGGACACCTTCCATCTTGTCCATACCCTTTTGGAATTCCGGGTATAGTGTGATTCCAAAGCAGAAGAGAGTGGGGCTAGGACTTCCCTCCAAATGATACTCCTATTGATGCAGCCTAAATTCGCCTTAACTTTTTAAACTGTGGCATCACAGAGTTGACTCATGTCCAGCTTGTGGTCTACTAGGAGCAAAAGAACCTTGATTATATGCATGTTTTCCTGAAAATTTAAGTACCACTGAGTTTAAGCCAGAGAGGTGGGCTTAGAAATGCAGCAAACTGTGCCAGGGATCCTGCAGTGCTAAAATTGAGTTCAAACTTCCCCTTCTCTTGTGTTTTGTGGTCGTTTAAATCTGGGTAGGACTCTGGACTGCATCAGTTAAGCCAGTGTTGAGCGTGATGGAAGTTGCAGTCAGTTGATTGCTGGCTTGTTTATCTGTCTCCTTTATCCCACCTTCATTGGGAGAGTTTGCGGCAGTGAAGGTGGTTCCCCTTTCAGTTTTAATCCTCGCAACAACTCTGTGTAGGAGGTTAGGACAAGAGATTCAAATGCATGGGTCCTTTCCCTACCAACTCTTGAGATTTCATGCACAGAGATCAGTGGGAGGAATCTGAAACTGGAAGAACTCTGCTCTTGCGTGTCTATCTGCTAACCAGATCTTTACAGGTTGCCCAAAGCATCTATCCCTGCAGGCAAAAGAAGGCCTGAGGTTTACCAGCGACAGGAAAGAAAACACAGGGACTCCTCCAGTAGAAACAGCTGATGTACAAGCAAGACAGAGTACAGTATGTACGAGATGCCTGTCGACTTCTGATGACCCTGTGAATTTCATCGGGTTTTCTCAGGCAAGGGGTTGTTGTTGTTTATTCATTTGGTTGCTTCCAACTCTTCGTGACTTCATGGACCAGCCCACGCCAGAGCTCCCTGTCGGCCGTCACCACCTCCAGCTCTTTCAGAGTCAAGCCAGTCACTTGAAGGATCCCATCCACCCATCTTGCCCTTCGTTGGCCTCTCTTTCTTTTTCCTTACATTTCCCCCAGCATCATTGTCTTCTCTAAGTTTTCCTGTCTACTCATGATGTGGCCAAAATACTTCATCTTTGAAGGCAAGGGGTACTTGGAGACAATTTGGCTAGTTGCTTCCTCTGAAATATAGCCTTCAGAATCTGGCATTTGTTGGAGGTCTCCCATTCCAGTTCTAACCAGGGCTGACCCTTTCTAACATCCAAGATCAGCTGGGATCTTTAGGAAAATGTAAATCTCCTAGGTAAAGGTTTCCCCCTGACATGAAGTCCAGTCATGTCCAACTCTGAGGTGTGGTGCTCATCTCCATTTCTAAGCCGAAGAGCCGGCATTGTCCATAGACACCTCCAAGGTCATGTGGCCGGCATGACTGCATGGAGCACTGTTACCTTTCCGCCAAAACAGTACTTATTGATCTACTCACATTTGCATGTTTTCAAACTGCTAGGTTGGCAGAAGCTGGGGCTGACAGCGGAAGCTCACACCACTCCCCGGATTTGAACCTGTGACCTTTCGATCAACAAACTCAGCAGCTCAGTGCTTTAAACCACTGCGCCACCGGGAATCTCCATATCCATTTGGGAAATGGGATTGGTAATCTTTTGGAAAACCACTGGTCACAAACAAATACGTATATATGAAGGACGTTTATTAAAGATTCCTCCTGACACACTTCTATTTATCACAGGATGCTGAAACTGCACATGTGTAATGATATAAGTCTCTATAGGTTACATGCCAATTTACAACTCAGAACTCATAACAGTCTTGATTTTAAAGGTGCTGAAGTGGTGTGAGGTTTGATAATGGACCCAGTGGAATACAGAGCAGTAATCAAGTTCCTTTACTTAAAAGGCCACACACCAAAGGAGACATTCAATGAGATGGAAGAGGTTTGTGGTGATGATTCCCCATCATATGATGGAGCCAAATGTGCTTGGACTTTGATGGAAACAGTTCCAATTCCAGGGTGACCCCATTCTGCTATTGATGAACACACCACGCAGCAGGTGGAGGTCGCCATTTTGGAAAATCACCATGAAACCATTTGCCACCTAGCCCAAAATGTCAAGATTAGTGTGAGGTCCATGGAAAAACATCATCCAAGACCACCTTCACATGCATAAGATATCTGCTCGCTGGGTCCCTCAGCTGCTCACACTTTTCCAGAAGCAGGAACGAGTGGAATGCTCTCAGGCTGCATTGACAATGTGCCAGGGAAACCAGGAGAACTTCTTCAACAGACTGATCACACAGGATGAAAGCTGGGTCCATCATGATGATCCTGAAACTAAAGTCCAGTTGATGCAATGGAAGCATCATGATTCACTGCCTCCAAAGAAGGCATGTGCCCAACTCTCGGCAGGCAAGGTCATGCTCACAGTATTTTGGGACCAGCACAGAGTAGTATTGATGGATTTCCTAGCAAAGGGTACCATGATCACTTGGGCATACTATGCTTCACTGCTGCAGACATTGAGGGAGGCCAACAAAACCAAGAGACAATGTGGCATACTCACTAAAGATGTCCGCCTCCTGCAAGACAAGGCACTAGTTCACAACTCACATGTTGTCCAAATGGAAGCATGCTCCTGTGGCTTTGAAATTCTCCTATATCCCCTGTATTTATTTAAACTCACATCACCAGACTTCCACCTCTTTCCAACAATGAAATTATTTTTGAAGGGCAAGCCTTTTTCAGATGATGAGACTCTGATTTCTGAAATCACAACGTGGCTTTTGGAGCAACCTGTCGATTTCTATAAGCGAGGTGTTTACAATTGCTTTAAAAGATGGGAGAAGTGTATGTCCCAAGGTGACAACTATTTAGGAAAGGACTATTAGCTGTGCCAAGTTTCATTGCTCTCAGTCAACAGGAAGTGGGTATGAGGAAATCTTTAATTAATGCCCCTTGTATTTAGCAGTCTTTCAGAAGTGTTATTTTAGTTGTCCCCAAAATATCTACTTTCCCTTAAAATATATTTGCCTTTAAATCTTGCTCTCAAGAGACAAAATAACTAGTCTTCGTTAAAAATAACATAGTTGGTTTACTCACTAACTTAATGTATTCAGCATACAGGTACTTTGCATATGAATCCAGTTACAATAGGATTTTAAGTAGTTTCTCTGTGTAGGTAACACAGTGCATCATTCTTAGAAACAATCGTCCAAAGTCCAAAGTATCTCTCTGTTCTGAGATTCTAATAGAGTCTCTGTCTAGTCTCTAAGCATACAGTTCCTGCATTGAAATCTAAACTGAACTGTTCCTGCAGTCTTCTAAAGGCATACTGTTCCTACATTGAAATCTAAACTGTACTCGCTGCTTCTAATGCAAGCACACACTGACTTTTAAATTAAGTCTGAGACCTGAAGATGCCCAGTTCTGATCACATGGTCAGCAGCCACTCTCACAACAAAGAGATAAGGTAAAATTGCAAACCAATACACACATATACAATACAGTAAGCAATTATATACATAACTAGCCTTCTCCTTCCATGCGTTGCTGTGGCCCAGTCTGTGCATATGTGTTTTGTGTATGTGTGTGTATTTGTGTATATGCGTATACATGTGTGTTTGTGTTTCTATGTGGCTTTGCACATGTGTTATAATGTATGTTTTGATTTTTCTCTCTGTGTTTTTCAGTGTTTTTATGAGTGATGGTCCCTCGTTGGCCTGATAGATGTATTGTGTCCAAATTTGATGACAATTTGTCCAGTGGTTTTTGAGTTATGTTAATCCCACAAACAAACATTACATTTTTATTTATATAGACTAGTCGTCCCCTGCCACACGTTGTGAGGTTGAACCCAGAACTTTCTGCCTTCAAGCTAATCTGACCTGCAGCAGGGAGTTCCTCAGTTCTCCATTGCCCCGCTTGGGCCAACTTGCATGAAACACAGCAGCAGCTGCAACTCAGAAGCCTTCATATTACTTCGCTTTCTTCCCCCTCCTAACATTGTAACTAATCCCCCAATAAAAGTATCAATTAATGGTAACCTTTTTCCTCTCCATGGTATTACTTTGTGTCCTTTTATTGCCTCTAACCCAGCGGTCGGGAACCTTTGGCTCTCCAGGTGTGGTGGACTTCAACTCCCACAATGCCTTGAGGCTCGGCACTAGCGGGCGAGGCCAAAGCGGCGAGGAGGCGCGTTGGCGAGGAGGCGCGTTGCCTGCAGGGGTTTCCGCCCGCTCTCTCCCTCCGAGGCCAGCCTTTGCTGCCCGTCCTCCATGAAAAGCTCTTTTTCATGGAGGACGGGCAGCAAAGGCTGGCCTCGGAGGGAGAGAGCGGGCGGAAACCCCTGCAGGCAACGCGCCTCCTCGCCAATGCGCCTCCTCGCCGCTTCGGCCCCGCCCGCTAGTGCCGAGCCTCAAGGCATTGTGGGAGTTGAAGTCCACCACACCTGGAGAGCCATAGGTTCCCGACCGCTGCTCTAACCTCTCTCTGCATAAACCTTTCGTCTCCTGGGCTGCAGATGGCTGCCGGCCTGGCCAGGATGCAATTTTCGCGTCCCGGGGAGGCCGAAACTGCGCTCCCTTAAACCACAGATACGGAAACCCATCGGGTCCCTGTATCCACGAGTCAATGGATTGCTTCGAAATTGGTGTCATTCTTCTCCTGGGAGAATTCTGAGACTAATGGCTATCTCCGTTTCGCTCCACTAACCCCTTCGCCATGGGAATAACCCTTTTTGCCCCTCAAACCTTGACCTGGAGCCCAGCTGTTTCTCTGAAGACACTGCCTTGTTGCCACCATTTTATGGATGCCCAGGGAGCCTGCTGATCTTGGGAAACTGTCGTGGTCACCCCATAGGATCCCCAAGATGTCGGTGGGCCGCCCTGGTCCTTGGTTAGGAGGGATCTGTAGTTCTCTCCATGAATCTTGATCTCCAGTGCTGGCAGTTGGCTCATAGGAACTCTATGGACTCTGGGACACCTTTTCCAACTTGCCTCCCATGGACTTTACAACTTATCAACTTTGCCAACTTTTAAAAACTTTTGAAAACTTGCTGGAACTCTTTCCCCGAACCCCATGGATTCCCCATCATGACTTGGGAGCTATATGATTTCACAATATTGGACTCCCTATGGACTTTGGTGGGTGGGATGGGTTTATATAAATTTTCCTTTTCCCCCTTTTTCACTTGTGCATGTTTTATGAATCCCCTATATGTGTTTATGTATAAAATATGAAAAGCCACCCTTTTGTGACCCCAGCATGACAAAAACCTTGGGAAATTATTTCCTATTTCCTGAGGTAAATTCCCATTGACTTAAGGATTCCAACAAGGACTTATTGCATGATAATAACAATGGTGCATCTTGGATCTTGGAGCATGACTGTCCGAGAAGGCACCCCATGGTGAACCCGGTGACTTGCCAACAATGGGACATCCAGAGAAGATCAGGATGTCCGATACACCTCTCTCATTGTATTTGCCCCTTGGACTGAAACCCACATGCAGATAGCATCAATTAATCCCATATCTGAGACAGAAGGATATCAAGGCTTGGCAGCCATGCCAGCCACTTTTACATATTTCAACCTCTCAAGACAAAACAAGGCCAGCTTGAGGAATCTCCAGATTATCGCCGGCCATCAGACAACACATTAAGTCACAATAATCCACTCATTTTTCCTCTCGGTTCATTGTTTTCCCACTTTCCCATTGGCTCAGAAGCCGAAGCGGTGTTGGCTTCCTCATTGGCTGAGGTGTGCCTAAGCCGGCCGTGCCTCCCTCCAGCTGATGACACCAACCAATCAGCACAAAGCCGGCAGAGGGGCAGGAGGTGGGAAGTTTGAATCTGACAACTCTGTATTCTCTATAAAATGTACCCTATATCCCCTTGCCAAACATGTCGACTTTGGCAAGAGATTGCGGTTTGACATCCGTACCAGCTGGGATGAAATAAAGACAACTTGGTGGCTTTTCTACAACTTTGTGAGACTTTTATTGTGAAAAAATAGGAAAAATCTTGGGTGCTTTCTTTGAATCGACAGGGCTCTGGACTCTCCTTGGTGAGTCTGATTGGTCTTTGTCTCCTGGCAAAGACCCCCAAATTCTTGCTCGATATCAGTTGCTGTGGCCCAGTCTGTGTATATGTGTTTTGTGTGTGTATATATGCATATATGTATGTGTATATATTTGTGTATATGTGCATATATGTGTGTTTGTGTGTGTGTGTGGTTTTGTGCATGCATTGTAATGCATTTTTTTTGTTTTTTGTTTTGCTTTTTAAGCCTCTTCTGCTGTGTTTTCCAGTGCTTTTATGAGTAATGGTCACTCATTGGCCTGGTGGTGTATTGTGTCCAAATTTGGTGACAATTTCTCCAGTGGTTTTTGAGTGCTATAGACTTCATTTGCGTTTCCAGGGAACTCCAGCCAGCGTTTACTCCCTTGGAAGTTATTCCCAGATTGGATAGCGATCACCAACCTGTGACAGTGAGATGCCTCCTGCAGACTGACCTTAGAAGGCCCACACTTAGCACCAATCAGGAGAGCCAGACATTGGAATTACAATATAATAAAAGACTTGGAGGAGCCCCCGGTGGCGCAGTGGGTTAAAGCACTGAGCTACTGAGCTTGTTGATCGAAAGGTCGCAGGTTCGATTCCGGGGCGGCGTGAGCTTCCGCTGTCAGCCCTAGCTTCTGCCAACCTAGCAGTTCGAAAACATGCAAATGTGAGTAGATCAATAGGTACCGCTCCGGCGGGAAGGTAACGGCGCTCCATGCAGTCATGCCGGCCACATGACCTTGGAGGTGTCTATGGACAACGCTGGCTCTTCGGCTTAGAAATGGAGATGAGCACCACACCCCAGAGTCAGACATGACTGGACTTAATGTCAGGGGACTACCTTTACCCTAAAAGACTTAGATGGAAATTTGTTAATCTAACCCACCTAAAGGACATCATCGACTCTCCAGAAGTAGGCCTTCTTAAAAGAGAAATCCAGTCGGAGACAAATAATATTGAGGTTGTTTTTGATGCTAACTTCTCTCTTAAAGGTTTAGTGTGCCGTTCAGTTCAACATTATACCCATAATGGAGACTTGGTCCGTCTATGTGATCTTTTAGTACTTTGTACGGGACACAGGCTACTCAAAAACTGAGCATTATTTTTGTACATTCAGTACGAGGGGAATTCTCCAAGTTCTTTGTGTCTGTTATTGTTATTGTAACAATGCCTTTGGACAAATGGAGACTAACTTTCTTAGCGGTTGGTTGATACAGAGATTTGCCCTTCTAGTGGTAGAAATAATGGAAGGGATGAAGACACTGTTTTCTCGGTTTACTCTCTCGAGGGAACTCTTTTCCTGTCTGTCAAGGGAACTCTTCCACATCTGGCTGACACTGAAGACACTCTTTGTTCCAAAGGATTTGTTTGACGTGGGGCACTGGTCAGACCCCCTGGACCTTGTTTTTGCCCTGTGTGAATGGAGAGCACACACAGGTGGATGGTGAGAGCCGTGCTAATTTGTTGCAGCAAAACCAACAGTCATCAAAGAGGAATGGAGTCCACTAAATAATTTGACAAACAAAACTTGATAGTTTTTAAGGTGTTACAACACTTTTCACTGCTTTTGAGAGAAGCAGTTTGACTGAAAACAAATGCCATAGGATATCATAATGTTTTTTTTAAAAACATTCCACCATACATTAGAGTTTACACCTAGTATTTAAGAATGAATACTAAAACATATGTTACTGTTTCCTTTTAATTGATTTCTTATTCATACATCCTATAGGTGCAGCCCTTCACAACCAGAATAAAAAACAACCGAAACCATATAATAAATACAATTTATTAAGAAAATTTATTAAGAAAATTTATTAAGAAAATTTATTAAATTGTATTAATAAATACAATTTATTAAGAAAAAGACAATTTATTAAAACCCACAAGAATCTAATTTATTAAGAGTTTAGGAGCCCTTGTTCACGCAGGGGGTTAAACTGCGGAGCTGCTAAACTTGCTTACCAAAAGGTTGCAGGTTTGAATCCAGGTAGCAGGGTGAGCTCCTTTTGTTAGCCCCAGCTTCTGCCAACCTAGCAGTTTGAAAACATGCAAATGTGAGTAGATCAATAGGTACTGCTCCAGCAGGAAGGTAACAGCACTCCATGCAGTCATTTATTTATTTATTTAGCTTATATACCGCTGTTCTCAGCCCGGGGGCGACTCACAGCAGTGTACAACATAGAAAGAACAAGGTTCAAAATTCAAGACACAATATAAAATGATCCACAATCCAGCATTAACAAAAACATCATCATCAAAAAACATCATCATTACTACAAAAGCCATTCCGCGTCGTCTCATAGTCCAAACCACAATCCAGTATCATTTTCCGTTGTTCCATTCCTATAGTCATTACCAATCATTGCACTTCTTGTTTGAACTCCTTCTTGAACAACCAAGTTCTTAATTTCCTGCGGAATATCATCATGCTGGCCATATGGCCTTGTATGTGTCTACGGACAATGCCAGTTCTTCGGTTTAGGAATGGAGATGAGCACCAACCCCCAGAGTTGGACACGACTGGACTTAATGTCAGGGGGAAACGTTTCCCTTAATTTAATATTTTAGGTTTCTGTGTGTAATTTTTTATTATTAGTCATTTCCAAATATTTTTTCCAGAGGGTATGGTACAGAAAAGGGAATGGGTAGGGTATTCATATTAGTGTTAGTAAATTAAATCTTAACAAATATCTAGTAAATCAATGAGGGGGAAGAAAGTGGTATAGAGGGCTGGGTTTTAGCACAGCAGGTTAACCACCGGTTGCAGTAAATCTTGCCAATCAAGAGGTTGACAGTTCGAAGCCCAGGTAAGCTCCTGGCCTTTAACCCAGCTTCTTCCTACCTAGCAGTTTGGAAACAAATGTGAGTAGATAAATAGGTACCGCTTTAAAGCGGGGAGGTATTTTAAGGCACCCATAAGGAAATGCCAGAAAAATGCTGGTGATTCGATCAAGGAGGAAGTTTACGAACAAAGCTCTTTGGCAAGGAAAGTGGAGTGATAGGACACTCTCCCCACTGGCCGGAACCGAGCACAGCTTCCAAGATGCCGAAGATGGGAAAGCCAATATACAGTGTTCCCTCACTTATCGCAGGGTTCCGTTCTAGGACCACCCGTGATAAGTGAAAATCTGTGAAGTAGGGATGCCCTATTAATTTTAATATTTATGCATTATTTTATACGTATTATGTATTATTTCTTACCCATGCTTCCTTACTCACCTCCTGGCCCATCCCAAGGGTGCCTGCCTGCCTCCCTGGCCTCCACAGACCCCAGCAGAACCTCCGGAGCCACACAGGCCATCTGCTCACCCACAGAAAACCATATTTAATAATCTAGAGCTCATGTGGTAGTAGCAATCTTTCATGGGTAGTCAGCCTCTCCCCTCCCGACATCCCTGTTGCCTCGGCACTATAAGAGGGTTTCTCCAGACCATTTGCTCTCATTGCTACAAGGTTGTTTCAAGATAGTAATGGTGAGGCCATGGACCATATTTTCGTTCTTGGGGACCACTGGTGGCCTATGGACCACAGGTTGGAAGCCACTGCTCTATTCGGTTTTGGAAGAGGCCTCGGAGACTCAGTGACCATATTTTCATCCTTTCATACCACTGGTGGTCCACGGACCACAGGTTGGGAACCACTGCTTTAAAGCCTTGATAAATCATGTGGAGGAGGATACCTATGTAAGTGGCACTGAATACCTCAAAAATCTTGTACGGCAGCCTACCTGGGGAAGATTGAATTAATTTCTCCTTTGTACATACATTTGGGTACGTGTGTCCTCTTGATGAACAGAGTGTGATACCACAATATTCCTTCATTCCAAGAAAATAATTAAACAGGAGCCTCAAATCCCATCTGTGCAGAGTGTTATGACTCTAATGACACACGAGGGAGTGCCCTTGTAGTCTCAATGAGTTTTACATTCCTTCAGAGAGAGCAGCTTCCAGGCCCTATGCAGAATGTCACACGTTTGGCTCATCGCAATGGCTGCTGCATTCCAAAATCGGTTGTCTTTTCATAATTTGGTGGGAGCTACATTTTATCTGTTGTTTATCTCCACCCTTTCCATTTTCATCAGTGCAAGCAAGCAAGCAAGATGTGTTTGGTGTTGGGGCAAGTGTTAGGAGCAAGACGTGATTAACAAATTGGAGCCCCAACGGAGCTCATTAAGCCCAGCCTCGTTTCTCTCCTGGGAAGCTTGAATACTAGACCATATTATTCTGCTATTAGAATATTTTGACTCCGCCGTTGATCAATTGAATGTTCCCTTGCCCCAATGGTATTAATTCAGTTTGGGACTGCACATGTTTTCTCTGCTAATGAAGAATCTCCGCATGAGGTCAGCGCAAAAGGTGAGGCAGCCTTTGCTGGAGGACGGTGGGCGGACTACACAGCCATAATTATTCATGCAGACCCCTCCGGCTGCAAATACCCTCCCCGCCTTCCCTATTCAAGGAGGTTCTTGCTTCACACCCGCTGCCTCTCTGTTTTTGCATATTTTTGAACTGAAAGGACACTTACCTAGGGAAAGAAAAAAAAGTGTTTAAAAATTATAAAGAGCAATTAAATAAGTGTTTCTCAACCTTCCTATGTGATGACTCCCAACCATAAAATTATTTCCATTACTACTTCATAACTGTAATTTTGCTTCTGTTATGAATCGTAATGTCAATATCTAGGACACGGAACAGAGACTAGGACACAGAACAATGGCTTCAAACTACAAGAAAGGAGATTCCATCTGAAAATTAGGAAGAACTTCCTGACTGTGAGAGCTGTTCAGCAGTGGAACTCTCTGCCCCAGAGTGTGGTGGAGGCTCCTTCTTTGGAAGCTTTTAAACAGAGGCTGGACGGCCATCTGTTGGGGGTGCTCTGAATGCAATTTTCCTGCTCTTCGCAGGGGGTTGGACTGGATGGCCCATGAGGTCTCTTCCAACTCTATGATTCTATGATCTGATATCCAGGATGTATTTTCATTCACTGGACAAAATTTAGCACAAATACCTGATACGTCCAAATTTGAATACGGCTGGGTTTGTGGTTTTGTCATTTGGGAGGTGTAGTTGCTGGAATCTATAGTTCTCCTACAATCAAAGAGCAAACTGAACTCCACCAATGATGGAAATGAACCAAACTTGGCACACAGAACTCCCATGACCAACAGAAAATACTGGAAGGGTTTGATGGGCATTGATCTTTAGTTCTGTAGTTGTAGTTCACCTACATTCAGAGAGCACTGTGGACTCAAACCATGACGGATCTGGACCAAACTTGGAATGAATCCTCAATATGCCCAAATGTGAACACTGGTGGAGTTTGGGGAAAACAGACCTTGACATTTTGGAGTTGTAGTTGCTGGGATTTATAGAGCTCCCATGACCAACAGAAAATACTGGAAGGGTTTGATGGGCATTGACCTTGAGTTTTGGAGTTGTAGTTCACCTACATCCAGAGAGCACTGCGGACTCAAACAATTATAGATCTGGACCAAACTTGGCATTAATATTCAATGTGAACACTGGTGGAATTCTTGGAAAAGAGACCTTGACATTTGGGTGTTGTAGTTGCAGGGATTTATAGTTCACCTACAAACAAATAGCATTCTGAACCCCACCAATGATAGAATTGGGATAAACTTCCCACACAGAACCCTCCTGTGTTGAAGGGACTCGCTGACGCAAGCCTCCCTCCAGCCTCACATGCTCTCCCTTGCCCACACATGCGCGTCATGCTGCCATGCGCTGAGCATGCCTACTCTCCCCTTCCTGCTTGGCATCTCAGAAACAGCCCTCTCCTTGGCTGAGAGGGCTTTTGTTGGGAGGATTCGCCATCTGTTTCCAAAAAGGAAGAGAAGGACAGGCAAGAGATCTTCAGCCTTCTCTGCCAAAGGGGTTCCTAAGACCATCAGAAATATGTGTTATCTGATGGTCTTTGGTGACCCTCCCTGAAACTCCCTCGCGACCCCCACTGAGTCCTGACCCCCAGGTTGAGAAACGCTGAATTAAATGATATCAACATCATGTCCACTAACATTTTGTTTTGCCCCATTCTAAAGAGATCTGCCCAATACAATCCCAGAAATTATGCTTTGCATTTGATATGGACATAAAGGATTTTGTTGGTACCGAATGGCAAAGATACACTTCAAGTTTCGATAGGTACAGGCAAATTTTCTGAGAGCACGGAAGAGGCCCCAGTTGTATCCAGAGGATTCCAATACTAAGTATTCTAAAATTAGCTCAACATGTACTGCTGTGTCTCTCAAACTTTTAGGTCGTCATGCCCTAATGGAGAGGTCAGTGGCAAATCACATACTTTCCATGTTGAAAGCCCCAAGGTCAATCTTTGGCATCTCCACAAAAAGTATTCCAAGCTGCTACGGCTGGGAATATCAGCTTGATAGTATGCCAGACTATTTAAACAGATTCTCTGAAGAAGTTTGTTGCTTATTGGAGTCTCTCTGGAATACAATGTGGTTGGAATAAACTAACTTGTCCATGTGTGCCTTTGAGGGCTTCTAGTCCAAGACTAGGGCTGGACTTACCATCAAGCAGAATGTGATAACTGCTGCATAAAAAGGTCAGACCATTTCTGGTTGTTCATTTTTTCCTGTTGTATTTTTACACTACAGATTTGAAGAAGTGCTAATGAGACCTTCCTGCCTCTTGCATCCATCGAACTGGGCAAGTTCTGTGTATTTACAGCACATGTTCCAGGAAAGGGGCTCCATATCATCATTTTGAGGTGAGTTGTATCCCCATCCCCATGTTCAGTTGATGTCCCATATTGACTTAAGCATGCATGTGCGAAATTTGCTATTCTACCTCAGGCAGCATAGCATACTGAGGTCCTTGTGAGTTCATTATATGAAGGTTGAATGAAAAGTAATGCCTCCACCTTTGTTACTTGGGTTTGGATGGGAATATTTTAATACATCAAATGCAGAAATAATCCTTAGAATGTGCTCTTTAACTACCGCTATTTACTTTTCGACATAATCACCAGACAATTGGATACATTTCTGCCAATGATATCAAGAATTCAATGACTGCACTGGTATCAAGAATTCAATGACTGCACATTGCTTAAGTCGCATTGACCGATCATCTGCGCAGGGTTCCATACTTTTCACTTTAACTGTTCACAACTGTTTCACAACTGTTCAATGCTAAGGTTTTCTGCCAAAATTGAACTGTAGAGGAGAGTCTACTGAACAAGCCAGTACCTGCCGCGTACCAGTACTGCCATCTGTTGAGGAGTTACAAAGGTGGAGGCATTACGTTTCATTCAACCCTCGTGTATTCCCATCAATGTACTAAAGCGTTCTCTCTTTCTCGGCTGCCTCACAGAGAAGAGTATGGACCTTGGGAAACTATAATTCCCAGGACTACATAGTATGGAGTTATAGTATTTAAAGTAAGGTCAAACTGCATTCATTCCACAGTGTAGATGCACCCAGAGAAGGGTATGGACCTTGGCAAACTATAACTACCAGGAGGACTCCATCACATGGAGCCATTGTATTTAAAGTGGGGTGCAAGGGCATTCATTCCATACTGTAAATGCACTCAGAGATGGGTATGTACCTTAGGAACTATAACTCCCAGGACTGCACAGCATGGAGACATATGATGATGATGATGATGATGATGATGATGATTCTCTCCCAGCTTTCCCATGTAACACAAGGCACAGACATATAATGGAAGGAAGGAAAGGAAATGACCCCAAAAGGCTATTTTTTTTAAAAAAAAATGTTCTGGAAAAGTAAAAACTTGATGACCAAAAGGTAATACTTTCCTAACAAGGGTACTTTTGGCTCCTCCCACAATTTTCCCTCCCCAAAATGGGGGAAATGTTTCATTCAAACCTGAGAGCAATGAATGCCACCACATTACAAAGTTGACCGAACATTGGGATCATTATCAAAAATCCATTCCCCACCACCTCCTGAAATATTTGAAAAGAATGCTGGCACCCATGTTAAAATATGCAAAAAATGCTCTGTCCTACACTTGAACCCACCCTCATCACACTAGAGAATGAATCCACTTTAAATCCAGTTTCTGTCTCCTGCAGAATTCTGGGGTTTGTAGTTTAGTGAGGCTGTTAAAGGCTCCTCCCTAAACTACAACCCCAGAATTCTGCAGGAGGCAGCAACCAGATTTTAAGTGGATTAATTTTCTAGTGTGACATTTTAAGTGTAGCACTCAGTGGAATTTAGTAAATGTAATTTTTTTATTGTCATGTCAGGAGCGACTTGAGAAACTGCAAGTTGCTTCTGGTGTGAGAGAATTTGGTGTGAGAGTCTGCAAAGACGTTGCCCGGGGGATGCCCGGATGTTTTTGATGTGTCACCATCCTTGTGGGAGGCTTCTCTCATGTCCCTGCATGAGGAGATGGAGCTGATAGAGGGAGCTGATCTGCGCTCTCCCCGGATTCGAACCTGTGATGAAGTGGAAAGATTTACACAATCAGAGGCTTTGCTGTAATCAATGCAACACAAGCTAGTTTTCTTCTGAAATTCTGTAGTGCGCTTCGTTATCCAAAATATGTTTTTAATATGTTCCCTGGTGCCTCGTCCTTTCCCGAACCCAGCTAGGCCAACTGACATTTCTTGTTTCATATATGGTGAAAGTCTTTGTTTTAGAATTATGAGCATCACTTTGTTTGCAAAGGAAATTAATACAATGATCATATAGTTACTGAAACCTCTGGTGTCTCATTTTGCTTTTTATCCCTTTTGGGTTTTGTTTTGTTTATATTGCTTTGCTGCTTTTTCTGTATTTACGCTCATTAATTCGATTCGGGGGGGCTGAGTTTGAGTGAAAGAGGGTCTACCCTAGCAAACCTTTTGTATCATTACCCCAATACCCCCATGCATATGGGATATATTGAGCATGGTGATCAGATCATTATATAAATAAACGTAACAGTTTAAATAATGTACCAGTAAGGCCTTCTCGTGGACCACCATGAGAATTTCCAAGTTAGAAAGAAGTCTAACTTGGAAATAGATTCTAGATAGTTATTTCATAGGAAAGACTATAGTTAGACAGTCTCTGAGGTATTGGGCTGTTTGTAGGGAAGAATCTATTTTGAGGGGAAAATATAAATTCCCAGTTTTGAAGTTGTGACTGAAACGGAATTCAAGCACTGTACGATTTTAACGAAACCAATAAGCATTCTGTACCTGAAATATTGTCAAGATTGTTTAATAAATGTTTCATTCTATTTTCACACTACCACAGACTGGGTGTGAATATTTTAGATAAAATATAACCTCTCTAAAACCAGATCAAACAGCATTGTAACATAAAGAAGTGTTACTTGGTTTCCCTCAGCACTAAAAATAGAAAGTTGGCAGCATAGCCAAACAAGAACAGTTTCAATATTTCTCAGTCATCACCCATTATACAGACAAAAACTTACACAGTTTTTAAACTTCTCCCTGTTAAACAAAAGAATAGTTCCTTTCAAAGTAAATAAGTCGTTATAATTTGATTAGCCCTTAAAAATTGGTGGCCGCTCTACATTTGGGTGTCAGTGGATTGATTGAATCCATTATATGGTTTTACAGCATTGATTTTGGTCTGTGGATCTTTATAATTTGATTTGGCAGCTAGCGGGATCCATTAGTTGATCCAGGTATAATATTGGTGGCAGCATTGGTGTATCGTTTGATCTGTGATCGATCTTTAAGCCCCCCTGCCCCCGGCTACATGCCTGACCCCCATTGATTCTTAAATGTTCATTTCCTGGGTACAACTGTAATTATCTGACTCCAAATGCTCCATTCATGTCCACCTTAGCTCACTCACCCCAAATATTGCAATGTTTATACTTTATGTTTCTTATTTTATAATTTACATTTCTTTTTTATACTTTATATTTCTTGTTTTAACTTACTTTTCTGAATGCAGCTTCCCTTTTGAACCTGCGAGGACTTTAAGATCATCCGAGGAGGCTCTGCTCTCGATCCTGCCTGCGTCACAAATACGTTTGGTGGGGACGAGAGACAAGGCGTTCTCAGTGGTGGCCCCTCGGCTATGGAACGCCCTTCCTGGGGAAATTAGATCGGCCTCCTCCCTCGTAACATTTCAGAAGAGAGTCAGGACTTGGTTGTTTGAGCAAGTGTTTGAAAATGCAAGGTAAAAGACATAGGAATTGGAACGACTGGACAACGAGATGGGACAGTGTTTTTATTGGGAGACGCAAATGATGTATGCTTTCTTGTTATGGTTTTATATTATGTGTTAATGTTTTTAAATGTTTTATGGTGTTTGGGGGCCTCTAATCTTGCCAATGTAAACCGCCTTGAGTCACCTAAGGGCTGAGAAGGGCGGTATACAAATATAGTAAATAAATAAACAAATAAAATTATATTTCTTGTTTTATATTACTAGTTTCTCTCAATTCTTGCTCCTCACAGCCAACATTTCTTTGCAGCTTCAAACTTTCGGTATCAATAGCCACAATGCTCCTTGGTACCTAAAATCAGCCATGTTATTTTGACCCATGAGAAAGAAAAAAAATCCCTAAAGGATCTTTCCTTTGCTTGCTTTCCCTCCGAAATATTTGGAAATGGCAAGTTAACATTTCCACTTTTTCCCATCTCCAAAAGAAATTTTAAGCTTTCGCAAGGGCTGCTAAGGCTATTTGGATTTTCTTTTTGACAGGTATATTCTCAGACCTTGCCTTCCCTGCAAAGCACACTCGGAGGGCCCTTGACGGATCTTGTTAGGAAAGCTGATTGAGTAAATATCCTGCCCTTAGCAGCTGTTTGTGTCTGGTGGCTCAATCCTACCCCAGCTGTGTGAGAAGGCAAAGCATTAGGAATGTTAATCTTTTAAAAACATCTTCTCAGAAAGAAGAATGTGGCTTTTCATGTAGTCATTGCAAGCAAATTTGCCTGGTATTTATGAGGAGCTGGAGATCCTCCTGCCAAAGGGGGAAAAATGGCCTTTAAGAAACTAGATGCAGCCCTAGATTCTCACACCTTCAGCACCACAACCGTGTAAGCAGTATGTGTGTGTGTGTGTGTGATAGAGAGAGAAAGAAAAAAAATAGCTGGCTGTGACAACCATTATTTCAGTCTGGGGTTCTGTACAATTAGCCTGGGGTTCTGTACAATTACAATTTTCTCTGGGGGAGAAAAAGAGGAGTAAGGAGCTCAGGGAGGATTCTGTCTTGCAACTTCAAAAACACGTTTCCAAGAAATTGTTTGTTTGTTTGTGGTATTTCTACCCCGCCTTTCTCGAACCTGAAGGTGACGCAAGGCAGCTTAAAACTATTCCTGAATAAGGATATTTTATTTACATATATGTCAATGGTGGTGAGTGGCCAGTGTGGAACACATGCATGCCCAGTGTGGAACACATCTCATCACGCTAAAACAGTAGATGTGGCTCTTAATGAGACGTGCCGCATTATCACGGGGTGTCTGCACCCTACACCACTGGAGAAATTACACTGTTTGGTCGGTATTGCACCTCCTGACATCCACTGGGAACAGGCGTGTAGCCGGGGGTGGGGGTGGGGAGGCTTGAGGGGCTTCATCCCCCCCCCCCCCGAAATTCTCAGAGTGGTCCGCAAGAAGGCCTTACTGGTACATTATTTGAACTGTTATGTTTATTCATATCATGATTTGATCACCATGCTCAATATTTATTTAAATTTATTTATTTATTTTTTTCTATGCCGATCTTCTCACCTACAAGAGGGACTCAGATCTGGTTCACATACAAAAATACAAACCACACAATGCATCATCATTACACAATTAAAAACATATTACAATACAACATCGTCATCATCACAATCACATAGCCACATTGTCAAAGCATTCCTGGTCATAATTCACAGTTATTCCTTCTCCTTCCATATGAACCAAAGTTGACTCAGTTGTCAAAGGCCGCATTCCATAGCCAAGTCTTTGCTAGCTTCCTGAACGTCAAAACGTCAATATATCCCAATATATCGCTATTGAGATAACGATACAAAAGGTTTGCTAGGGTAGATCCTCACCCGCCACTTTGAATCAAACTCAGCACCCCCCCCCCCCAATCAAACTTAGCACCCCCCAAATCAAAATCCTGGCTACAGGCCTGGCCGGGAAGTAGCAGCCAATAGTGAAAGGACCAAGGCAGTGTCATCTCCAGCTCATCCCTTGTTTGGGTATCAGCCAGCATGTCAACGACTTAAATCAAGAAATAGTTTTCTAAGATCTACAGAGACACTCGCTGGAACACCTCAGCAAGCGAGAGTCCAAAAGTGGCAGGCTCAAACCCAGAACCTCAATCAATGCCTGATACCAAATGAGAGACTCCCCCCTGGGCACACAGAAGACTGGGTGACTTGGAAGGCGCTGAACAGACTGTGCTCTGGCACCACGAGATGCAGAGCCAACCTTAAGAAATGGGGCTACAAAGTGGAATCCACAACATGCGAGTGTGGAGAAGAGCAAACTACAGACCATCTATTATAATGCAACCTGAGCTCTGCTACATGCACAATGGAGGACCTTCTTATAGTAACACCAGAGGCACTCCAAGTGGCCAGATACTGGTCAAAGGACATTTAATAGAATACCAAGCTTGCAAACTTTGTGCTTTGTTTGTTTGTTTGTTTAAAAAATGTAATATAACTGTTTGGTTTGCTCCTGACACGATAAATAAATAAATAAATAAATAAATGACAGCGAGATCTCCTATGCAAAACTTTGGAAATTGGACAAGATTGCAGATATTACTGATTGGCTAAACAAATTAAGAGAAATCAGAGACATGGACCAGTTAACGTTCTTTTTGAAGAATACCTCGGGAAGACCAATTAAAAAGACGGGTTGGACTCTAGTTGAGAAATATGAAAAAGAAAAAGAAATTTAAAGATACTATTTAATCACGGACTCTTTATTTGATTATTTTGTTTGTTTGTTTTTAGTTTACAAAGTTAGAAAAAGAGAACTGCAGAGGCAAAGAATAGAAGTCAACAGGACCTTTCCTCCCTCCTCTTTTTTCTTCTTCTTCTTTTCTTTTCCCCCCGGTTTTTCACCTTTTTTTCTTTGTTTCCTACTTCCTGTTTCCTATTGATTGAATGTTCTCCCACTTTTTATGTAAAATAATAAAATATCTTTCTTTTGTGTTTAATAAAAAATTATAATTATGTTTTAAAGCAGGGGTCCTCAAACTAAGGTCATTTACCTGGCCCTCGCTCAGGGTCAACCTAAGTCTGAAACTACTTGAAAGCACACAACAACAATCCTATCTCATCAGCCAATAGCAGGCCCAGACTTCCCATTGAAATACTAATAAGTTTATATTTGTTAAAATTATTCTTCATTTTAATTATTGTATTGTTTTAAAGTGTCTTTTGGACTACAAATAAGATGTGTGCAGTGTGCATAGGAATTCATTCATGTTTTTTTTTTTCAAATTATAATCCTGCCCTCCAACAGTTTGAGGGACTGTGACCTGGCCCTCTGTTTAAAAAGTTTAAGGACTCCTGTACTAAAGACTCAGGAGGAAATAAAAGAGCTGTATGATGATATTTCATGGTTCCAATACAGACAGTTAAGGGAGGTATTTAATAAAGATAAGAAAATCAGATTTGAAGAGGGAGACAAAGTGTGAGATATGATATTGACTTCTGAAAGTAAACTGATCTCTAAAATTTACAAAAGACTTTTAACATGGTCAATGGAGAAAGAACAAATATATAGACTGCATGACAAAGTGGGCAAAAAACATTGGTCACAATATACAAATTGCAGATTGGGAAAACATATGGAATACCAAATTAAAATACACAGACTCCTATGACCTCCGTGAAAACTGGTACAAGATGGTGTACTGCTGGTACGTCACTCCAAACAAATTAGCAAAATGCTATAAGAATGTTTCGGATGGATTACTGTAATGCACTCTACGTGGGGCTGCCCTTGAAGACGGCTCGGAAATTTCAATTGGTACAACGAGCGGCAGCTAGGTTGCTAACTGGAGCGACTTACAGAGAGTGGTCAACCCCTCTGTTTAAGGAGCTCCATTGGCTGCCATTCATTTTCCTATCCTAATTCAAGGTGCAGGTTCTTACCTACAAAGCCCTGAACGGTTTGGGACCCGCCTACCTGTGTGACCACATTTCTGTGTATGAATCCACTCGATCTCTTCACTCGTTCATCTGGAGAGGCCCTGCTCTCGCTCCCACCCTTCGCAGGCGCGATTAGTGGGGATGAGGGAGAAGGCCTTCTCTATGGTGCCCCCCCAAATCTGGAACTCACTCCCCAAGGATATCAGGCAAGCCCCCACATTGGCAGCCTTTAGGAGGAACCTGAAAACGTGGCTGTTCCAGTGTGCCTTCCCTGAATAAAGGTAACAATGCCCTGCAAAATATCCTCGGAAGCACTTTAACTGCCCGTTGGGTTGCTGTACCTTCATTTCTTTTAAAATCCTCCTACCAGATACATCCTACCTCTGTTCATGCCCAGCATTTATTTTTTAAATTTTAAATTATTATATCTGGAGAACAAGCCCTATGAGGAGCGGCTTAAGGAGCTTGGCATGTTTATCCTGAAGAAGAGAAGGCTGAGAGGAGATATGATAGCCATGTATAAATGAGAGGAAGTCACAGGGAGGAGGGAGCAAGCTTGTTTTCTGCTTCCTTGGAGACTAGGATGCGGAACAATGGCTCCCAACAACAGGAAAGGAATTCCATCTGAACATGAGGAAGAACTTCCTGACTGTGAGAGCCGTTCAGTAGTGGAACTCTCTGCCCCGGAGTGTGGTGGAGGCTCCTTCTTTGGAAGCTTTTAAGCAGAGGTTGGATGGCCATCTGTCAGGGGTGATTTGAAGGCAATATTCCTGCTTCTTGGTAGGGGGTTGGACTGGATGGCCCATGAGGTCTCTTCCAACTCTTTGATTCTATGATTCTATGATCTGGCCCGGCCATAGGTTTTCAAATCTTTGTGTGTTATTGTTTATATGTGAGTTATATTAATTGTATTGTTTTATTTGCTATTGTTTTTGTTCTATTGATGTGTTGTCAGGCTTGGCCTCATATAAGCCGCTCTGAGGCCTCTTGAGGAGATGGTGGCGGGGTATAAATAAAGATTATTATTATTATTATTATTATTATTATTATTAAATGTTGGAAATGTGGGATACTTATTAAATATGATTTTCTGTGGGCGAGCAAATGGTGATTACTGGATGGCGTATGTTCTGTATCAGAAACTAGAACTAATGTGGTCTGTCTAAAATTATTTTCTGAATCAGCACCCCAAAGAACAAAATCAAATTAAAGTCGAACAAAAACCTATTTGTAACCCTTTTGGTACTAATGTTGGAGAGTGGTCCCTGGTCAAAATGGTCCCTGATCAAATAAAGGTTGGGAACCACTGCCTTAGACAGATGGAAGCAGATGCCAACAATGGCACATGTTGGGATTTGGACAGTTGTGCCGTGCTAATGGAGGACAAAACTATGTGCCCTGAGACACGATGGAAGATGCTATCCTGTTAGCAATAGTGAGGTAAGGTTAAATCACCAGCTAGCTGCCTTCTAGACAATGCTGTATATACATATGTATATGTATTTTGTATTTTTAATATTGTTGTGTTTAGCTGTCTGCTTTAACTGACAACTAAACATTGTGTTGTACCCTGCCTCGAGCCACACAGAGAAGTGAGTAATAAATTATGATTATGTTTATTACTTGCCTCAAATAGTAAAATACATTGACTATGTTATTCCCTGCCTCAAACCACAAGAATTATTATTATTATTATTATTATTATTATTATTATTATTATTATTGGGTTGCTGTGAGTTTTCTAGGCTGTATGACTATGTTCCAGAAGCATTCTCTCCTGACGTTTCACCCACATCTATGGCAGGCATCCTCAGAGGTTGTGAGGTCTGTTGGAAACTAGGCAAGTGCAGTTTATATATCTGTAGAATGTCCAGGTCTGTTGGAGGCAAGTGTGAATGTTGCAATTGGCCACATTGAATAGTCTTGCAGCTTCAAAGCTTGGCTGCTTCCTACCTGGGTGGAATCCTTTATTATTATTACAATAGTAAAATATATTGAACTACTTTCTGTACATGGCTGAAGAAAGATAATTAGTGCTTCCCTCACTTTTGAGTGGTTGAATAACTGAGACTGCTTTAAATTCATGCTGACAAATACTAACATTTTAATCCAATATGGACATTAGGTTGTTGTAAGTTTGTGGTTTGTATGGCCATGTTCCAGAGGCATTCTCTCCTGACGTTTAGCCTGCATCTATGGCAGGCATCCTCAGAGGTTGTGAGGACAGACCTCACAATCTTTGAGGATGCCTGCCATAGATGCAGGCTAAACATCAGGAGAGAATGCTTCTGGAACATGGCCATACAGCCTAAAAAACTTACAGCAACCCAGTGATTCCAGCCATGAAAGCCTTCAACAACTAACAAGTCTTGCCTCCAACAAGAGTTGTTAGGAAAATGTCCATATTGGGTTACGTGTGGCTCCCAGATATTTTTGGCCCACAGTTTCCATAATTTCTAGCCAGTTTTGCCAGTGGAAAAGGATAATGGGAGTTGAACATAATCTGAATTGGTACGGGTTGCTCACTATTGCAGTAAAATCGAAACTGCATGATTTATATTAATTGGCTTAATATCAAAATGTATCCTGTGTCTGCCCTCTAATGCAGTGCTTGGGAAAATTACTTTTTTGGACAGAACTCCTAGCGTCACCCAAGGCAGCATGCACACTGGGTGATTCTGGAAACTGGAGCCTAAAAAAGGAGATTTCGAAGCTCTGTACTTATGTCGGTGAGTGGTTTTTTGTTTTGTTTTTTTTACTTGGCCTCTTCTTGGCAAACTCGGTCCAGGGTTTGGTTAATGACATTTCCAGAAGAGGCTCAGGACTGAGTCTGGAAGTGCTGCTTCCCAGGGACACTTCCTGAATTTGGGTGCCTAACTAGAAATTAGGGAAGCTGCTTTATGATGAAAGGCTATAGCTCAAGCATGGGCAAACTTGGGCCCTCCAGCTGTTTTGGACTTCAACTCCCACAATTCCTAACAGCCTCAGGCCCCTTCGCTTAAGCGGCTGAGGGGGAAAAGGAAAGGGCCTGAGGCTGTTAGGAATTGTGGGAGTTGGAGTCCAAAACACCTGGAAGGCCCAAGTTTGCCCATGCCTGCTATAATGGGAATGTTTGCATTTGACACTTGCCTAGGGTGAGGAAGTCACAGCTAGAATCTATTGGTTGGCAGTAAAATGCTTCTTATTTCCTAATTGAAGAGGGAAAGTATTTTAAAAGCTGTACGTCTCTAGATAGGTACAATTACACTATGTAACACAATTTTTGTTCCTAGGTTATAAATATCATTTCCTAAAAACTTTGGTTTTGCGGTCTGCACAAAAGGTTAAAATGGCATAGGAAAGGTTCAAAATGATAGCCACAAAAACAAGGTTTCTGGAGTATTATTTATTTATTTATTTACAGTATTTATATTCCACCCTTCTCACCCCGCAGGGGACTCAGGGTGGATTACAATGTACATATATATGGCAAACATTCAATGCCATAGATACACAACATATATAGACAGACACAGAGACAATTTAACATTCCAGGTTTTTCATGAGGGTATTCTGGCCACCAGGGGAGCTGTTGCTTCACCATCCATTTGTGACACTGATTAAGTGCTTCCTCATTCTTTCCAGGCTTGCTGGAGACTTTTATGGCATTGTAAATTAGTTAAATTAGCCTCCCCACATATGCGGTACCTAAATTTCCTACTTGACAGATGCAACTGTCTTTCGGGCTGCAAAGGTCAAAAGCAAGCTACACAAATTGGTCGGACACTCACTCTGACCCGGGCTGGTTTCGAACTCATGACCTTCCAGTCAATAGTGATCTTAATGCAGCTGACAGCCAGCTGCGCCATAGTCCTGGAGTACAACAACAACAAAGTACGTTCCACACAATTAAACAGGAAATAACACTTTCAAACCTGGAAGAGAAATGTGTTGTCAAAGGCTTTCGTGGCCAGAATCACTGGGTTGCTGTGAGTTTTCTGGGTTGTATGGCCATGTTCCAGAAGCATTCTCTCCTAATGTTTCACTCACACCTATGGCAGGCATCCTCAGAGGTTGTGAAAGTCTGTTGGAAACTAGGCAACTGGGCTTTATATATCTGTGGAATGTCCAGGGTGGGAAAAAGAACTCTTGCCTGTTGGAGGCAAGTGTAAATGTTGCAATTGGCCACCTTGATTAGCACTGAATGGCCCTGCAGCTTTAAAGCCTGGATGCCTCCTGCTTGGGGGAATCCTTTGTTGGATTGGGTGAAATGTCAGGAGAGAATGCTTCTGGGACATGGCCATACAGCCTGGAAAATTCACAACAACCCAGGGAAAGATTTTTTTTCCAAATTTGGTTACATAGTGTTATTTACCAAGGCAGTGTGCTACATCTCTCTAATAACAGTAACTATTATCAGACACGGGGGTTCTCTACTGAACCTATTCAGAAATTGATCTTGTTCTAGTTCTGAAGTCTATACATTTCCCCCTTTTCTCTCTCTTTTTGTGCAGGTAGACTTCAGTTAACCAAGTAGTTGTATTCCTGGCTGTTATTTCATTATTAGAAAACTAGCCGTTCCCTGCCACGCGTTGCTGTGGCCCAGTCTGTGTATACGTGCTTTGTGTGTATATATGTGTGTGTGTGCATATATTTGTGTATATACGTGTGTTTGTGTATATGTGGTTTTACGCATGCGTTGTAATGTCTTTTTTTTTGGCTTTTAAAATATCTTCTGCTGAGTTTTTCAATGTTTTTATGAGTGATGATCACTCATTGGCTTGATAGGTGTATTGTGTCCAAATTTGGTGTCAATTCGTCCAGTGCTTTTGGAGTTATGTTAATCCCACAAATGAAAATTACATTTTTATTTATATAGACTAGCCACCCCCTGCCATGCGTTGCTGTGGCCCAGTCTGTGTATATGTGTTTTATGGGTGTATATGCGTGCATATTTTTGTGTATACGTGTATATATGTGTGTTTGCATATGTGTGTGTGGCTTTGTGAATGTATTGTAATGTATTTTTTATTTTATTTTTTTGGCCTTTTAAGTCTTATCTGGTGTGTTTTTCAGTGTTTTGATGAGTGATGGTCCCTCATTGGCCTGATATGTGTATTGTGTCCAAATTTGGTGTCAATTCATCCAGTGAGCTTTGAATTATGTTAATCCCACAAACAAACATTACATTTTTATTTCTATAAATTTGAAACCAGGAGTAGAAATATCATGAAAATAACAAGAATAGGTTCTGATGCAACAAATAATACATATTTCAGCGAATTTAAAACTAACAGTAGTCACATGTGAAATGTAACAACTAGGTCAAATAATGATGGTGATGATGACTACAACAACTTGGCCAGTCAGTCCTTTGTGTAGGAGCTCAGGGTCAATCCCAGAAAATATTTAGTTAATCTCTGTGTATCATCAAAGCTCACAACTTCACTATTTTGCAATACTTAAAGCTGTTGTTATTTTGTGAATTCAAGAAATTTCAGACCTTCTTGACAAGGTTTGTTCAGGATAACTTATTGCAAACCGATTAATTTTCTTCTGGGACAAAGGAAAATAGAACACCACTTTCAAAGCAATTCTGCCACCTTGTGGAAAGGCCAAACATGCCATAAAAGTATGTGGGCTGTTCAAAAATGTCTTTCCATCCCATTTGTTCAAATTAATTTCGGCAACACATCAAAATATAATGATACAGCCACTGCCCTGAGTCCCTTCGGGAAGATAGAGCAGAATATAAATAAAATTATTATTATTATTATTATTATTATTATTATTATTATTATTATTATTATTATTTGAAACACAACAACACAACAAGATGTGTCCACAGCAGACTCTCTGCTGGCTGTTGTATTGGATCACACGTCGGACACTTCAGTGTGATGTATCGGCGAATAATGCGTGCAGATCCCAGTAAGGTAGCCTTTTGCAGCTGGCAGATGGTAATTTTGTCAGTGCCAATTGTGTTTAAGTGCAGGCCAAGGTCTTTAGGCACTGCACCCAGTGTGCCGATCACCACTGGGACCACCTTTACTGGCTTGTGCCAGAGTCTTTGCAGTTCAATCTTTAAATCCTCATATCGTGTCAGCTTTTCCAGTTGTTTCTCTTCAATCCTGCTGTCACCTGGGATTGCGACATTGACGATCCATACTTTGTTTTTTAACACGATCATGAGGTCAGGAGTCTTGTGCTCCAAAACTCTGTCTGTCTGAATCCAGACGTCCCAGAGTAGCTTGATGTGTTCATTCTCTGTAACTTTTTCAGACTTGTGATCCCACCAGTTCTTTCTCGCATGCAGATGGTGTTTGTGGCACAAGTTCCAGTGGATCATCTGAGCAATGGTGTTATGCCTCTGCTCAGGCCCGTAGCCAGGATTTCGTTTCGGGGGGGGGGGGGGGGGGGGGTTTTTTTTAGGGGGGGTTTCGGGGGGGCTGAGTTTTGGGGGGGCTGAGTCTGAGTGAAAGAGGGTCTACCCTAGCAAACCTTTTGTATCATTACCCCAATACCCCCATGCATATGGGATATATTGAGTATGGTGATCAGATCATGATATGAATAAATATAACAGTTTAAATAATGCACCAATAAGGCCTTTTCGCGAACCACCATGAAAATTTCGGGGGGGGGGGGCTGAAGCCCCCCAAGCCCCCCCCCCCCCCCCCCCCCCCCGGCTACATCCCTGCCTCTGCTTATAGTCTGTCTGTGCGATCTTCTTGCAGCAGCTGAGGATGTGATCTATTGTTTCATCTGCTTCCTTGCAGAGTCTACACTTGGGATCTGCCATCGACTTTTTAATTCTGGCTTTGATTGCATTGGTTCTAATGGCTTGTTGTTGTTGTTGTTGTTGTTGTTGTTATTAACTGGATTTTATATAGCTGTGTAGAAGAAGATGCAGTCATCCCCCATTAAATTCAATGGTCTTTGTTATGAATGCTGCTTCGATCTGTTAGGACATTTTACATTAAATTGCATGGTGATCCTAAATGTGGAGTGTATTTCCAAGAGCCACTTGAACTTCCTGATAGTTAGGCCCCTTCCACAAAGCTGTGTAAAATCCACATTGAACTGGGTTATATGGCAGTGTGGACCCAGACAATCCAGTTCAAAGTAGATATTTTGGATTTTCTGCCTTGATAAGAGCCCCAGGTGGTGCAATGGGTTAAACCCCTGTGCCGGCAGGACTGAAGACCAACAGGCCGGACGTTCAAATCCAGGGAAAGCGTGGATGAGCTCCCTCTGTCAACTCCAGCTCCCCATGCGGGGTCATGAGAGAAGCCTCCCAACAAGGATAGTAAAACATCAAAAACATCCTTGCACCTCCCAGGCAACATCCTTGCAGATAACCAATTCTCTCACACCAGAAGCAACTTGCAGTTTCTCAAGTCGTTCCTGACACACACAAAAATAATACTTGCCTTAATATTCTGTGTGGAAGGGGCCTAAGAGCTGTTCAACAGTGGAATAAGCTCCCTTGGGATGTGATGGAGTCTCCATCCTGGAAGATTTTAAGCAAGTATTTTGGCTTTTATCTAATTTATAGGAACCATTGTTTTTTACTAATGTTTTGTACTGCTTGTCCTCTCTTTAATATTGACTTATGTTATTAATTGTCTTATTTTATTCTGCACATATTATTCATTGTATTTATTTATGATGTAAGCAGCCCTGAGTCCTTCAGAGGAGATGGAGCAGGACATACATAAAGTTTATTATGATTTAATTTGATACATAACAAAATTAGTACACGGCAAACAAGATCGCTATAATGGCTTTTGTACTTGATCACCTGTTGGACACCTCCCAAGTGTCTAGGACTGTGTGATGTATCGGCAAATCCAAGTAGAGTGGCCTTTTGCAGCTGAGAGATGGTAATTTTGTCAGTGGTGATTGTTTTGAAGTGCAGGCCAAAGTATTTAGGCACTGCACCCAGTGTGCCAATCACCACTGGGACCACCTTTACTGGATTGTGCCAGTGTCTTTGCAGTTCTATCTTGAAATCCTCAAATCATGTCAGCTTTTCCAGTTGCTACTCATCAATTCTGCTATCGCCTGGGATTGCAACATCATCATCATCATCATCGCAATAGGGAGCCATGGTGGTGCAACGGGTTAAACCCTTGTGCCAGCTGAACTGCTGACCTGAAGTCCTGAAAGTCAGTGGTTCAAATCCACGAGACATGGTGAGTTCCTATCTGTCAGCCCCAGCTTCGCATGTGGGGACATGAGAGAAACATCCCACAGGATCGTAACACATCCCGGCATTCCCTGGGCAATGTCTTTGTAACAACTTTATTTATACCCCGCCACCATCTCCCCAAGGGGACTCGGGGCGGCTTACATGAGGCCAAGCCCAGCAATACAACAATGCAAATGTACAACATAAGAATACAACAATAAAATATAAAAATAAAATAAAATGCAAAAAAAGTATAAACAAATTGAGTGGTATCTTTATTTTTTAGTAATTTTGTATAATTTTGTGTATTTCTTTCCAAAATATTTGTGCTTTTTTGCATGACCACCACGTGTGGTAAAAGGTTCCTTCCACCTCCCCACTTCTGGGCGTTCCCTGGGCAACGTCTTTGTAGATGGCTCTAAAATTACAACAGCAAAACAGCAGAGAGGAAACAACCAGGCACATCTTAACACCTCTCAACAAAAGATTCCCCCAGGCTCAGCCAGGCCTTCAAATGCTAATGAAGGTGGTCAGTTGAAACATTCACACCTAGCTCCAGCAGAGAAGAGTTCTTTGCCCCACCCCAGTCATTCCACAGAAATATAATAAACCCATATTCCTAATTCCAACAGACCTCACTACCTCTGAGGATGCTTGCCATAGATGCAGGCGAAACGTCAGGAGAAAATGCCTCTAGAACATGGCCATATAGCCCGAAAAAAACCACAAGAACCTAATAATAACCTGGCTTCAAAAAAAGCAATTTATTATTATTATTATTATTATTATTAACTTTATTTGTACTCCGCTAGCATCTCTCGAAGGACTCGATGCGGCTTACAAAGGCCAAGGCCTCAAAACACAACACAACAATACAACATCTAAAGCAAATTAAAAACAGTTAAAGCAATATTAAACAACAATCAATAAAAAATACATCAAGACACTATAAAACTGGGCCAGGCCAGGGTAATGGGTACAGGATTAAAAGTGCTGATGTGACAGGTGGTATGTAAGGATTATAGGGCAAGTGCAGTGTGTAGCAATCTTAATTCTAATAAAGTGCTTCTGGGACTTGTTATTGGAGATTCCTATTCTGGAAAGGCACATCGGAACAGCCAAGTCTTCAAGTTCTTTCTAAAGACTGCCAATGTAGGGGCCTGTCTAAGATCTTTTGGGAGGGTGTTCCAGAGTCGGGGGGCCACCAAAGAAAAGGCCCTGTCTCGCGTCCCCACCAAGCGCGCCTGCGACGCAGGTGGAATCACGAGCAGGGCCTCTCTGGATGAACGAAGTGAGCACGTGGGTTCATAAATGGAGATGCGGTCACGTAGGTAGGATGGTCCCAAACCGTTTAGGGCTTTGTAGGTAAGCACCTGCACCTTAAATTGGGCTCGGAAGATAACCTGGCTTCATAAAAAGCAATTTGTTTTTAAATATATATATATTTGTACTGAGATCGATTTTTAAAATAATAACCAGGCTTCATAATTTATTTTTATTATTTTACTATTATTGCAATAATAATAATAATAATAATAATAATAATAATAATAATAATAATAATAATAATAATAGAGGCTGGATGGTCATAAGGCAGGAGTTCTTTGATGGTGTGTTCCTTGCATGGCAGAATAGGGTTGGTGTGGATGGCCTTTGGGGTCTCTTCCAACTCTTTATGATGTACCCTAAATATGCCATTTCCAAAGCCCTGCATAGTTCCATCCCCTTTTCTGGGCATCCCAGTGGGGCGGGGCTCTTTGCAGAGGCCCCGCCCTGTTGGACTCCTATTGGCTCTGGAGGCAGGGCTGGGGGGCGTGGCTCTTGCGTCGCCCCGCCCCCTCGCGCCGGTGCGGCAAGACGCCCCTCTCTGCCTCGCGCCAGGCCGGGCGGAACCGGAAGTTGTCCCAGGTTGAGGAGGGAAGGGCGGCGGCGGAGGCTGAAGCTCCCTCATGGCGCTCAACCTGAGCCGGAATGGACCTGCGCTTCAGGAGGCCTACAGCCGGGTGGTGGCCTCGGGGAGCCCGACAGACTGGTGAGGAAGAGCTGGGAAGAAGGCTGGGCTGTGCAGGAGAGGGCCAGGCTCTTGGTTGAATGGGCTCTCTTGGGAGTGTCTTCCAAGGTCTGAAGGAGAAGCAACAAATTGCCTAGGACAGTATAGGCGAACTTGGGCCTTGCAGGTGTTTTGGACTACAACTCCCATCATTCCTAACAGCCTCAGGCCCTTTCCTTTTCCCCCTCAGCCGCTTAAGCTGTGCTGCAGAATATTGTTGAATGCTTTCATGGCTGGAATCACTGGGTGAAGCATTCTCTCCTGACGTTTCGCCTGCATCAATGGTAGGCGTTCTCAGAGGCCTGTGAGGATGCAAGGTGAAACGTCAGGAGAGAATGCTTCTACAACATGGCCATATAGGCTGAAAAACCTTCAACAAAAATGTGTTGTAGGATGTATTGTCGAAGGCTTTCGTGGCTGGAATCACTGGGTTGTTGAAGGTTTTTCAGCCTATATGGCCATATTCTAGAAGCATTCTCTCCTGACGTTTCACCTGCATTTATGGCAAGCATCCTCAGAGGTCTCACAACTTCTGAGAATGCAAGCGAAACATCAGGAGAGAATGCTTCTGGAACATGGCCATACAGCCCAATAAACTTACAACAACCCAGTGATTCCGGCCCATGAAATCCTTCGACAATATATTAAAAATCTGTTGCAGGATGTATTGTCGAAGGCTTTCATGGCTGGAATCACTGGGTTGTTGTAGGGTTTTTTGGGCTATATGGCCATGTTGTAAAGCATTCTGTCCTGATGTTTCGCCTGCACCTATGGCAAGCATCTTCAGAGGTTGTGAGGTCGAGGACTTCACAACTTCTGAGGATTCTTGCCATAGATGCAGGCGAAACATCAGGAGAGAATGCTTCTACGACATGGCCATATAGCCTGAAAAACCTACAACAACCTTGTGTTGCAGGATGTCCCACAAAAACCATCGTTGTTGTAATTGAATAAGCTTTTTCCATGTTTTACAAAAGAATCCACTGGGAAATGATAGTTTTAACCCAGGAACAAAAAAAATCATGTTACATAGTGTAATAGTTTATAAGTTTTATTGATTGTGCCTCGAGGTGGGAGGCAACATGGTTACAACAGACAGACAAATAAAACTTCATTAAAATTCGTATATAATAAATAATAATATCTTTATTTATATCCCACCTCATCTCCCTAGAGCAGTTGCTCTCAACCTGTAGATCCCCAGATATTTTGTCCTTCAACTCCCAGAAATCCTAACAGCTGGTAAACTGGCTCGGATTTCTGGGAGTTGTAGGCCAAAACATCTGGGGACCCACAGGTTGAGAACCAGTTTTATTGTGTCTTGGTGTATTGTTTTATTGCTGTTGTTTTAATATTGCTTTAACTGTTTTTAATTTGCTTTAGGCTGTGTACTGTTATGTTGTGTGTTGAGGCCTTGGCCTTTGTAAGCTGCATCAAGTCCTTCGGGAGATGCTAGCGGGGTACAAATAAAGATAATAATAATAATAATAATAATAATAATAATAATAATAATAATAATTGCCCTAGAGTGACTTGGGGCGCTTACAAAACAGCAGTAAGGCAAACAGAAACAACATAAAAATATAGCAATAACCTAATCAATACAAATGTACACCAAAAGAAATAAAATATATCAAAATACAGCAAAGGAAAACACCAATACAATATAAGCCAGCATAAAACTCAGAATGTAACCTGTGTTTTTGGAGTGATGCAGGTTCAGCACATAAATGGGCCTTTGTGTTTGAGAGACGTCACTCAGGGCCCTTCCACAAAGCCATACAACCCAGAATTCCAAGGGAGAAAACCCCACAATATCTGCTTTGAACTGAGTTACCTGAATCCACACTACCAAATGTTCCAGTTCAAAGCAGATATTGTGACTTTTCCTGGTATTGTGATATTCTGGGTTATAACCCAGACCCTTCCACACAGTTGTGTAAAATCCACATTGAACTGGATTATATGGCAATGTGGACTCAGGGCCCTTCCACACAGTCATATAACCCAGAATATCAAGACAGAAAATCCCATAATATCTGCTTTGAACTGGATTATTTGAGTCCACACTCAGATAATGTGGGATTTTCTGTCTTGATATTCTGGGATATAGGGCTGTGTAGAAGGGCCCTTTGTCCACACTGCCATATATTCCAGTTCAAAGTAGATACTGTGGAATTTTATTCAGCTGTGTGGAAGGAGCCTCAGATAACCCAGTTCAAAGCTGAATTATCTGCCTTGATATTCTGGCTTTTATGGCTGTGTGGAAGGGCCTTCAATAGCACATGTGTGATGAAGGCTCTCCTGGCATCATGAGTTGGCATCCTTTGATATTGGCCAAGGCTCACACTGCAGGATGGGGATAACCTGTTGAGCCCCAGGTTCCTTTGGTCCTCATCTTCCTGAGATCTGACTGCCTTAGTTTTGATTTGGATTAATTTGGTTTCATTTAAATAATGATTTAACTACGTATAACTGAAATTGTGGTCTATGTAGTTTAAGTCAGGGCATTCTGGTTTAATGTTTTTAACTATTGTTTCAGTCCCTAGCAATGAAGACTTTGCTTGAACATCATTTTTCAAATAGTAGAACATTATTTAATGAGTTCTTGTGGGTTTTTTCGGGCTATATGGCCATGTTCTAGAGACATCTAGAGGTATGGCCATATAGCCCGAAAAAACCGACAAGAACCTATTGATTCCAGCCATGAAAGCCTTCGACAATACATTATTTAATGAATTTTCTTTTCATAAGTGCATCTTACTTTAGAAGATAGGAACAGACTCATGAATTCTTCTGATATTTTTCAGATTAATATTCACCTAATCAAAAAATAGGAATCACTTAAATTTATATCCAGACTCATCCTCTTTCCTCAGCTCTATTCCATCTAACCAAATTCTTCATTCACTTGATCTCCACTGTCTTTGTAGTGGTCTTGAAAGTGTGTGCAATTCATGTACTCTGCCATCAGCATAGGGTTGGTCAGGTTATCTTCCATCTCAAACTGCTGTTGGTATGTTCACAGAATGTAATTAGAAGTTGCACAATAACTGTTCACAATGTCATCTTTGACCTGGGCTCTGTTTTTGCAAATAGTGTTTTTAAATGGAGAATTTGCTTTAAATTTTAAAAATTGATATCAGTACAAATATATATACACACACCAATTACTTTTTATGAAGCCTGGTTTGACAGAATGTGAATAGTAACAATAGCAAGGAGAAACAGTAATATGTACTACTTTTCAACCCAGATTATTTCAGCTCATGGTAAGGATTAGAAGAGGGGAGAGTAAGGAAATCAGCCGTGGTGATGGCAGGGGTAAGGAAGAAGGGTGCAAAATATAGAGGCTCTAGAGTGGCCCCATATCCAAAAAATACATTATTCTCAGAATACATTATGCAGAGGAAGGAAGAGTGTGTAAGCAATGCAAGATGGTGTTACATCATGTAGATGTATGGTAGGTGGCACTTGGCTTTCATTGCTTGATGCAGGATGGAGCAATAGGTTTGTGGTTTCCTACGTGATGAACTGCAACTTCTGTCTGCCCCTCACCAGACTGTCCTGACTAGGGCTGAATAGAATTGCAACCCAGTAAAATCGGGATAGTCCTGTTCCACCCGCTATCCTACGCTGGAGCAAGGGAAGGATGCAGATTGTGCGGGAAAAAATAAAATTCAATTCTGTATTGTGAAAGATAGCTAATTTTTAATTTATTATTTATTTATTTTGCACATTTCTACCCCGACCTTCTCAACCCCCGAGGGGGGACTCAGGACAGCTTACAAAAGGCACAATTCGATGCCAGCAATACAATAGTAAGATAAATACATATCAGCAACAATTAAAACAATCCAGTTATACAACACAACGAATAAAATCAATCTAATAATCAACGTTCGCCAAGCTCAAAATCCGTAAATTCATACCGCATTGTCATAATCGTATCCAATTCTAGTCATCATTGTCCTTTGTCTGTCTGCCAGATTACCCAAAGGCCTGGTTCCATATCCATGTTTTTAGTTTCCTTCTAAACGAGAGGAATGTTAGGTTTCCACCCCTTTCTGGTCTTTCGCAAAGTGGTTTTATTTTTTTAAGAATTTGCTGTGTGTGTGCTTAAATCCAATTCTTTGCCTTGCTGTTTTCAGGGCTCTGTTTACTTATGAAGGTAACAGCAATGACCTGAGAGTGGCTGGGACTGGAGGTAAGTTTTGGAAAGTATAGTACAGTAGTCATGGTCTGAATAAATTACTGCTTTATTTATATATGTTTACTGTATGGATGTTGCAGTAAACAATTTTGCTGCAACATGAGGGGGCAGAGGGAAAAGAGCAAGAAAAGCAACCGACCTCTGTTTAGGGACCCGGTGCAAAGGGAGAGACAGAAGACATTAGAAAGAAGTGCTCCCATCCCATTATCCCTCTCTTCTTGGAGTAAAAAGACAGCCCTCTCACCTCGCCTTCTTCCTTTACTTCTTTTTTTTTTTTGCCATTTAGCAACAAACATTTTGGATAATTGAAGCAAGACAGTGTCTACATCAAATTGTAGTATGGGCTTCCTGTAGTCTCTACAAAACTTGCAATAACTGCAGAGAGACTGCCAAGCCTCATGAGACTTATAAAATAAGCCACTATTAAAAACATCAGCATTTGTTCCACTCCTTGCCCAAAATTGCAGGGAGCACAGAGTATTTCCAGCATTGACCTGTGGATAAATTGACCCAGTTTTGAGGTGGTGTGTGTGTCAATTTTTTTGGTCATTCTCACCAACTTATATAGTAATTCTGTGGATGCAAGCAGTCTTTTGCCTTGATTTTCTTAAATAAGAACTCCCTTAAGGATACATAGCATGGGAAAGCTACTTTTGAAACTGAACAGAGGTCAAAATTTCTGCTCAGAAGTTTGTGAGCTGCGTGGAAATATTGAAAGAAAGCTTTAGAATCTGTTTGTACTAATGAACAGCTATGTAATTTGTTCATCAGGTCAGCTTTTCCTAACCTAGCATCCTCTAGGTATAACTCTTATCATTATCATTCAATATCGGGCAAGCTGGAGTTGTAGTTCAAAACATCTTCAACACCTGGATTCAAGACGTTTGATCTGAGAGTGTTATGTGCTGGTTTGAATTGACTTTATAGGGTAGTTTCATTTTGCTTTTTTTTTTGTCTTTGGCTGTTTTGATATGATTTTAACAATTGATTTTAAAGTGGATATAACTGATTTTAATGTTTGTGTGTATTTATGGTTCATTTTATGTTCTGGCACTGAATGTTTGCTGTATATATGTTGTGCTCTGCCCCGAATCCCTCTTGGGCTGAGAAGACAGAATATAAATGCTTTAAATAAATAAATAATAATAAATACCTCTTGATTGTATTTAGATGGTGGCCTGGAGGAAATGATAGAAGAACTCAATAGTGGGAAAGTGATGTATGCTTTCTGCAGGGTTACAGCTCCCAATTCTGGCTTGCCCAAATATGTGCTCATCAATTGGGTATGTAGATTGCAATTCCATTTAATTTTGGAAATTATTGTTTGCATCCCTCCATATAAAAAAGAAAACTATATTGTACCTCTTTCTGAATAGTACAACACTTTGGACTGGTGTTTCTCAAACTCTGCTCCTTCAGGTGTTTTGGACGTCAGCTCCCACAATTCCTAACAGCTTGGTAAGATGGCTGGGATTTATGGGAGGTGGAGTCCAAAACACCTGGAGGAGCAGAGTTTGAGAAACACCACTTTAGACAAAACGCCAGGTTTTGAATAATCCAATAAATTATTCTAGATGCTATATAGCAACATTTCTCAACCTGGGGGTCGGGACCCCTGAGGGGGTCGCGAGGGAGTGTCGGAAGGGTCACCAAAGACCATCAGAAAACACTGATGTATGGAAGGTTTGGCCCAATTCTGTCATTGGTCGGGCTCAGAATGCTCCTTGATTGTAGGTGAACTATAAATACCAGAAACTACAGATCCCAAATGTCAAGATCTATTTCCCCCAAACTCCACCAGTGTTCACATTTGGGCATTTTGAGTAATTGTGCCAAGTTTGGTCCAGATCCATCATTGTTTGAGTCCACGGTGCTCTCTGGATGTAGGTGAACTACGACTCCCAAACTCAAGGTCAATGTTCACCAGATCCTTCCAGTATTTTCTGTTGGTCATTGGAGTTCTGTGTGCCAAGTTTGGTTCAATTCCATCGTTGGTGGAGTTCAGAATGCTCTGATTGTACAATAAATCCCAGCAACTACAACTCCCAAATGACAAAACGAACCCCCCGCCCAAGCCCACCAGTATTCAAATTTCGGCGTGTTGGGTATTTGTGCCAAATTTGGTCCAGTGAATGAAAATACATCCTACATATCAGATATTTCATCATGACTCATAACAGTAGGAAAATCACAGTTATGAAGTAGCAACAAAAATAATGTTATATTTTGGGGTCATCATAACATGAGGAATTGTATTAAGGGGTTGCAGCATTAGGAAGGTTGAGAACCAGTGCTATATAGGGATATTTCTCTGGAAGGTTCCCTAATTCTTGATAATCAATGGATTGGAAAGAACACAAACTCCTAGAATTTAAAACATACTAGATCAGGTTTAGAAATAGCTGTTGGCAACCCACTGAGGCTTCCTTGGAAATAATCAGTATGTCATTAATGTTTTGCTTTTTGATTTATTTTCATAAGCCAATCATAGTTAAATTTCTGAGCTGTTTTGGAATTTGGATTCCAAATCATGAAAAAGCATTTGTTATGATTTGAGAACTTAAGATGTTTACATCAACATCTTTTTGCTCTTTAGTCCAGAGAGCTGTGCATTCTTTTCGTGCCACTGTTCCTGGCTTTGAGTTGTGAAGCTGGATGTTGTAATGTTAATGGGTAACTACATATAGTTAACATAAACAATAAGTGAGGAAATGCCTTTGGATTCTCATCTCTTTATAAACAATGCCTCTGACATTTCTCCCCCTATCTTCTCTTTTCTGTGTTCATGTTGGCAGCGTTATGTAAATAAAGTAGATAAGATTGAAATGGGTTCTTCAGCTTCTCATGTTTTCCTTTGACAGTTTGGTGAAGGAGTTAATGATGTGAGAAAGGGAGCCTGTGCCAACCATGTCAGCTCTGTGGCAAACTTCTTGAAGGTATTTAATCACTATTTGCTTCTCCATAACATTTTTCTTTTAACTGAACGCTCTTGCATGTATATGATTCTGCAGTCTCTTTGTAAAGGTCGAGTTCTGTAGAAAGCACATCTGGGATGCTCAAAAGGGATTAATTGCAGCTGAAGATCCATTCAATCACTACTAATCCCCACCTAAAACTCTCCTTGGTTGTGGTTCAAACCGAAATTGGACTGTGGCGCAGCTGGCTGGGAGTCAGCTGCATTAAGATCACTACTGACTGGAAGGTCATGAGTTCGAAGCCAGCCCGGGTCGGAGTGAGTGTCTGACCAATTTGTGTAGCTTGCTTTTGACCTTTGCATCCCGAAAGACAGTTGCATCTGAGGAAGTACTTAATCAGTGTCACAAACGGACGGTGAAGCAACAGCTCCCCTGGTGGCCAGAATACCCTCATGAAAAAGCTGGAATATTAAATTGCCTCTGTGTCTGTCTATATATGTTGTGTATCTATGGCATTGAATGTTTGCCATATACACGTACATTGTAATCCACCCTGAGTCCCCTGCGGGATGAGAAGGGTGGAATATAAATACTGTAAATAAATAATAAATAATACTCCAGAAACCTTGTTTTTGTGGCTATCATTTTTAACCTTTCGTATGACATTTTAACCTTTTGTGCAGACTGCAAAAATAAAGTTTTGGCAGTTTAAGAAACCTTTTCCCAATTTTTAAAAGGACAGAACTAATTAGAAAATGTTATTTATAACCCAGGAACAAAAATTGTGTTACATAGTGTAATTGTACCTATCTAGCGCCATACAGCTTTTTAAATACTTTCCCTTTTTAATTAGGAAATAAGAAGCATTTTACTGCCAACCAATGTTGTGTGTCTATGGCATTGAATGTTTGCCATGTATATGTACATTGTAATCTGCCCTGAGTCCCCTGCGGGGTAAGAAGGGCGGAATATAAATAATGTAAATAAATAAATACATACATTTACAAAATGGAGTTATTTGTAGTCTGTGCTCAGCAGTGGGATTAAAAAAAGTATTCTGGAAGTAGAAAATAATAGCCATACTTACCTGGCATTCAAGCATACAGAACATATTACCAAATTCTAAATGTTGCAGCGTTTACTCTTGCGTTCTCCTATTTAAAAATTTCGTCATTTCACATTCCTTTAAAAAAATCGTATGATGAGGGAAGTTCTATTTTTAATTCATATTTTTCTTTTCCCCTGTAAGGAAAACTGATGCCATGTCTTACACATGGCCACTCTCTATACTATAATTTGTGGGCTGACTGGCAGTCAGTTTAAATTCTAATTATATCTTCCTAGTTGATATCATTTGTGGACAGTCATTTTTGCAGAATGCAGAAAAAGAAAAATGATAGCATTAAAAAAAAATCTTTATTTTTTGAAAGAAAGAAAAAAAAGGGGGGGAGATCTCCGGGTATGAATTTGGGGAAAAGGGGGATGGAACTTTGGGGAACGGGAGGTAGCGCTATCTAGGGAGGGGAGAAATAGAAAAGGAGAGCCCTATTATTAAAGAAGAAAAAAAGAGGAAAGTAAAGGTAGAAAAAATTGGGAAGCTGGGGTGGAAAGACAAAAGGTAAAGGGGGAGGGGGGAGAAAAAAAAGGGGGGGGGAGAATAATGAAAAAGTAAAAATCAAAACGAGAAAAAAATTAAAATACGATAGATAAAAAGTTCTTGATTGTTGACTTCCAAATTTTTCCTGTCAAGGTTATTAAATTCTTCGATATTAATTGTAGTTCTCTCTGTGATCTGGTTTTTGCGTCTTTTCCTTTTATATTCAAAAATCCAATCCGTGGGGTTTTTGGGTTTGCCTTGGTATGTTTTCAAAAAATAAGCTAATTTATCCAGATTCATTATGTCTAATATCTTTGATTTCCACTCTTCTTCCGTTGGAATTTCTTTGGTCTTCCATTTACTAGCATACACAATTCTGGCTGCTGTGATCATATAATTGAATAGGATATCTTCATTTTTGTTTATTTTCATATCTAACATCCCTATTTGGAATTTTATTTTTAAAATGTCTTGTATAATTTCATGTATCCTTTTCCAAAATATTATAGCAGTTTTGAGACACTGCTGAGATGTGCCAGTTCTTTCTTTCTCTCTCTCTCTCTCCCCCCCCCCCCCATATAATGGTTTCTCAATCTGCTGTTCTATACTGATATGTCTGTGTTCTTTCATAGCCATTGTTATTAGTGAGCGTTGTTAAATAGGAGAATCTCACCCACAGGTGAAGATGTACTCTTGTCCTCTATTTTTATGAACTGTATCCTTTTTGCCCCCAGGGTGCTCATGTAACGATAAATGCTCGAGCTGATGAGGATGTGGAGCCGGAAGCCATCATTGAGAAAGTGGCTAAAGCTTCAGGAGCAAACTACAACTTTCACAAAGAAGGCAGCAAGTTCCAGGATGCTGGCCCTCAGGCACCAGTAGTGAGTTCATCTGGGCTCTTGCTAGCTTCATTTTGTGATATTGAAGATTAAATATCCAGTAGGGAAATAACTAGTGGAGCTGCTGGAGTGTGGATCCCATTTAATAATGTATTTGCAAGTATTGTGTCTTACCTGCTTCTCATGTAACTATTGTGGTCTGTTAGGTACAAAGAGACTGGCTGAACTCCAAAGGTTAATATCTGATTGACATGGTAAAAACTGCAAATATATGTAAGACTAATAGCCAACATGACATATTTATGGTATTTCCTGAATTGCAAAAAAAGTTGCATTTTGAGATAGTCCCAGGCATTCACAAAACTTTAGCATGATGAACTTTAGCATGATGAACATGTCTTGATACAGCAGTGGGTGGCCTTTTCCTGTTTCCTGGAAGAAACTGCTGTAGAAAAAAAAGATGGTGAAAGCAATTTTAGAAAGAGTAATGTTAAAATTAGAATTTGGCAGAAAGTGAGAAGAGGAAACCATTTAGTATCTGCATTGCAGAGAGAGAGTTCTCTATAGAGTTTTCACAAAGCAGAAGTGGGAAATCCAATCTTTTGTTTCGATCTTTCTGGTTGGACCCAGTATAAACAAACAATAATTCCTGACTTTGTTTAGAGTCTTTTTCCTCTCCCCGCCCTACCACATACCATTGTGGCTGCCTGCATGTTTTAAAAGGGTTGTGGGCATCCTTTTATGGACACACTAGCTGTACCCGCCACGCATTGCCGTGGCCAACCTTCCCTTCCTCTTTCTCTCAATTATTTCTGTCCTTCCTTCCCTTTTTTCTTTCCTTCTCTCCTTCCTTCCTCCTCATTCCCTTCCTCTTTCTTCCCTTTCTTCTTTCTCTACCTATTCTTGGACTGCAACTCTCAGCAGTCCTCCTGATCGATCTATCTACCTTCCCATCTAAATCTATCTAATCTGGGAGTTGCAGTCCAGGAATAGGAAATTGGAAATATGCAGGGATTGGGATGCTCTCAAAGAAATCCAAGGAGAAGAAAGCTTTATGCTTGGAAGCAGTGCATTTGGATCATCCTCCTCTCCTAAAGGACCTAGTCTAGGGGATGCTGGGAGCTGTAGTCCGGAAGAGAGAGGATTTTCTATTGTGTGTTTTGATTGCCGCGGGAGTCATTTTTCCGCATGCGCTGTAGCATCTTTTAGCTTTTTTGGCCTTTTAAAGTCCCTTCTGCTGTGTTTTTCAGTGTTTTTATGAGTGATGGTCATTCGTTGGCCTGATAAGGTGTATTGTGTCCAAATTTGGTGTCCTGTTCGTCCAGTGGTTTTTGAGTTATGTTAATCCCACAAACGAACATTACATTTTTATTTATATAAGATAACATACACATATGTTATGGCTGCATATAGCATTTTTAGCACTGCAGGTGTTTGTGTTTCTTTCCTTTTTCTGCAGCACCCAACCCACCCTCAAATTATCAATCTCTCTTTTGGAGATCCCAGCACAACCATTCTCTGTTTTGAAGGCAGGATTGCAGAACATCTCCTGCTCACTAAATGCAAAATGATGACATCTGCACTGAGATCCTATAGTATCCTCCAGGGTCTTAGAGCAGCTTTTACCATTTTTTGTCACACTGTGGGAACACAGGTAGATGCTTCCGCCAGGGTGGAGGTTTCAATGGCTGCATTCAATATGTTTGGGAGTACATAGCTTATCCTATCAGATGTCTTGCCAAGTCACCTTATCTGTCTCCTGAGAAATCTGTATAACAACCAAGAAGCAACAGTAAGAACTGCCCATGAACAACAGACTGGTTCAAGATTGGGAAAGGAGTACTGCAAGGCTGTATACTCTTACCTGACCTATTCAACTTGTACGCATAACACATCATGCAATGCACAGGGCTTGAAGAATCCCAAGGCTGTAGTTAAAATTGCTGGAAGAAACATTAACGACCTTAGATATGCAGATGATACCACTTTGATGGCTGAAAGTGAGGAGGAGCTGAGGAGCCTTCTAACGAAGGTGAAGGAAAAAAGCGCAAAAGCTGGGTTGTGGCTAAACATCCAAAAAACCAAGATAATGGCAACCAGACTGATAGATAACTGGCAAATAGTGGGAGAAAACATGGAGGCAGTGACAGACTTTGTATTTCTAGGTGCAAAGATTACTGCAAACGTGGACTGCAGCCAAGAAATCAGGAGATGATTACTTCTTGGGAGGAGAGCAATGGCCAGTCTTGATAAAATAGTGTAGAGACATCACACTGGCAACAAAGATCCGCATAGTTAAAGCAATGTATTTCGTAAAGTAACCTATGGATGCAAGAGCTGAACCATAAGGAAGGCCGACCAAAGGAAGATAGGTGCCTTTGAACTGTAGTGCTGGAGGAAAATTCACCAGAATGCCTTGAACTGCGAGAAGATCCAACCAGTCCATACTTAGGAAATAAAGCCCGACTGCTCATTGGAGGGAAGGAGATTAGAGGCAAAGATGAAGTACTTTGGCCACATAACGAAAAGACAGGAAAGTCTGGAGAAGAGAATGATGCTGGGGAAAATGGAAGGAAAAAGGAAGAGGGGCCGACCAAGGACAAGATGGATGGATGGCATCCTTGAAATGACTTGGCTTGACCTTGAAGGAGCTGGGGGTGGTGAAGGTCGACAGGGAGCTCTGGCGTGGGCTGAGGTCATGAAGAGTCAGAGGTCATGAGGTCATGAAGAGTCAGAAAGGACTGAACGAATAAACAACAAAAGCAGATGTCTGTATAACTTTCCCCCTATGTTACACTGAGCCATATAACATTGCAGCCATGTTTGTATGGTATCTTCATTTAAAAAAAAAGAAAATGTTTTTTTTTAATTCTAGAAAGGTCTTCTTGGTGCAAATATTTCATTTCTCCTTTTCCTGTTATACAAGGTCTTTACCGCATGAGATCTTTCTCTGTCTGCTCCTTTAGTAACCTCTCCCCATCATTTCTCAACAGTTCAGTTCAGTTCTATTACACATTCACAACTCATTCAGCATTTTGCCAACATGACATCCAAAGTCAGGTTTCGGTTACATTTCAGAAAATCTTAGCCTCAGTGGTGTACCAATTTTTCCCATAGAGCAAGTTAACTATTCTAAGTGTGTAATTTTCCAGGCTCATCCTTTAGGGCACGGCTAATTAAACTGCGGGTCCCAACCCCAATGGTGGGGTCACAAAACATTTGGCAACAGTAGAAGTTTTCTGAATGCCACCTAGATATTTACACAAATCTATTGGCAATAACAGGCAGCAATTACAGTGGAATCCACAAAAAATGCTTCAGCTGTATTTCGTAAAGTAAGAAAAATCGGCCTCTTTAGTAAGACTTGCAAATGCTGATTTATTATCAGTAAGTGATTGATTTTCTATTTATTTTATATACATATGTAATGTAAAATTTCTCAGGCGGAAGGAAAGGGGTCTTGAGTCGAAAAAGTTTAAGAAGCCCCGCCTTAGGGCATGATCCGATCCTTAAAACATTTGGGCTGATTAGTAAGTTGTCTTGTGCCTTTCAGTGCAAGATTTACCTGCAAACCTGGCCATTATAAATTCCACACATCATTCCAATTAATTGTTTATTTAATTGGAAAAATTTCAGAATGGTCTTAATTAAAATTGCCTCGGTCATGATTTGTATGATTTTTTTCAAAAAGTATTTTATTTTATCAAGGTGATTCTAAAAGTGTGTAAGGCTTTCTAAGAAATTTGGTCTGTTCCCAGCTTGTTGACATTTTATTTAGCTACCGATAGCAATGAAACCATGGATTCTTTTTAAGTTGTGTGCTTCTCTTGCACAACAGGGCTCAGTCTACCAGAAAACTAATGCCATGTCCGAGATCAAAAGAGTCAGCAAAGATAGCTTCTGGGCCAAAGCAGAGGTATGCTCCATGTGATCAAGTTGCATGGGTTTTTCTGCATGTTATGTTTACCGTTCACACTTGTTTTGCTTTGTCTTAAATCATGCAGAGAAAATAAATAGTATTGTTAAGACAATAAGAAAGTCAGTTTGTGTTTATGAGTAAGAGGTTTGTTTTTATTTTTTTTAAGTTAGATACACAAAGCTTGTGAAGAGTAGTTCTCCATTACCTAAAGGAATTGAATTTATTTATTTTATTTATTTACTATATTTATATACTGCCCCTCTCAGCCCAGAGGTGACTCGGGGCGGTTCACAAATTGGCAACAATTAAATGCCTCAACAATTATAACAAGTAAAAACAATAAAGAAATTCTGATAAAAACAATAACATATGATATAAAAAATATAAAAACCATACAAAGCCTTAAAACATTATCATGAGCATCCCCATGGAGAAGTCTATCAACATGGGAACCCATTCCCCATATCACTCACTTGTGCCCGGCTCTGTTGTCAGGTGGTAACTATGGGCACCAAACTCTGGCCTTGTGTTCTGGCAAGGCTCTGCCCGACCGTTGGCCATCCCCAGCATCACGCCAGGGCAAAGGATGGCAAAGATGGTCTCCTCCTCATTGACTTCGAGCATCCTTAACTATCTGCTTATTCTTGTGTTTGTCTGTGTTTGCAGTTTCAAGCATTTCAAAACTCAAGGTAGCATAAACTATTTGGTTTCTTCCAGATATGTCAGATTAGGGCTTCAACAGTCCAGGATCATTGAACACACAGGTTAGAACTGAAAAGATTTGTAGGCCTTAGCATCCAAAAAGCACATTTTTTGAGTCTGTGTTTTTTTTATATAAATACACATACATGGATTATTTTGATAATAAAGATATTGCTGCTAGTTTTTTTGGGTTTTTTTTTTTTTGGTGTGTGTGTTAGGAGCTACTTGAAAAACTGCAAGTCGCTTCTGGTGTGAGAGAATTGGCCATCTGCAAGGATGTTGCCCAGGGGATGCCAGGATGTTTTACCATCCAGTGGGAGGCGTCTCTCATGTCCCTGCATAGGGAGCTTGTGCTGACAGACGGGAGCTCACCCAGCTCCCCAGATTCAAACTGCCAACCTTTTGGGTCAGCAGTCCTTCTGGCACAAGAGTTTAACCCATTGCACTATCAGGGGCATGACTTGTATTTTGAATTCAATATAGAAATAATGAGCATTTATTGTGGTACACTATAGCTTGTACTTCAGAGTTGCATGTTTGTACTTCAGAACTGTTTCACTTGTTCTTTCAGAAAGATGAAGAAAACCGAAGACTAGAAGAAAAAAGGAAAGCAGAACAGGAGCACAAGCGCCTGGAAAAAGAACGCCGTGAGCGGGAATTGCAGGAAGCAACTTTACGGGAACAAAGATTTAAGGCGCGGGCCAGTGAGATTGATGCTCAAAAGTGAGTAGATTTAAAGTTCACATTCCTGAGTGACTTCTAGAGAAGCATTGGATGCATTCATTTTATGCAACCTGAAAATTAGATCACATGTATTCTAGACTCTCCATTGGTAGAACTCTCAACCTTCCAATTTAAGGTTCTAATTTAAGTTTTTTGTGGCTAATTTTCCTGTAAAATGACTTTGTTTATCCATACTACTACTGTCTTTCTTAGTCTCCCCAAAACCACACAGGAAGCCCGAAATAATAATAATAATAATAATCATCATCATCATCATCATAAAACTTTATTTATAGGCCGCCCCCTCTCCCCAAGGGGATTCAGGGCAGTTTACATGCAAAAAAAGGCAAACATTCAATGCCCAAACTAAAATACAAACATTTTAAAATAAACAGGCTAATACAAAAATAATAACCATAAACTTGTGACAAAAGAGAAATTAACACCAAAATGAGGACCAAATATGTATAATCGAATAAACCTAATTATACTAATAACAAATTAACCATTTAAACATAAAGTCTAGAAAAGGCGTTTAAAATACATTAAATCAGGTTGTTCTTCTCATGTACTATAGCAACAGTGAAATATAGATAGGTTAGCCAGCATCTGTAATGAGGCATATATGCAGTCTCCAAACCCAAGTATATAGATTGTTTTTGTTTTGTTGGTCTTTGCACTTTTCCTTTGAGAACTGTTGTTAAAATTTCGTAGGAAGTTGGTGTGGGCTATTTCACTGACATTTCTACCACTGAGCTTTCTTATGTCTATAAAAATATATTAGTATGTACACCTAGTTACTTAAAGTATGTCTGGAAGTCTTCTCAGGCATCATTATATTGGTAGATAAGATAAATATTGTGAAATATAGGACTGCTGTATACAAGGCTGTGAAACTGAACTAAGAGTGGTTGCATATCTTAATCTAACAAAAGCCATATATTTTGCCATGTTCTGTTTGGAATACTGCTATACAAAGGGGGACTATTGCTTCAATAGATGAGCTATGGTCCCCCTGGTAGTGCAGTGGATTAAACCGCTGAGCTGCTGGACATGCTGACCGAAAGGTAGGCGGTTCAAATCCGGGGGGGCGGGGTGAGCTCACGCTGTTAGGCCCAACTTCAGCCAACATAGCAGTTCGAAAACATGCAAGTGTGAGTAGATCAATACGTACTGCTTCTGCGGGAAGGTAATGGCTCTCTGTGCAGTCTTGCTGGCCATATGTCAAGGGAAAACCTTTACTAATACTTATTTAATAATAAATATATATTATTACTAACATTTAATTACATTTATAACATATTATTACTTCATCACATTCCAATAAGCTTTTCAAGAGCTTGTTACAATACCTGTTAAGATAAAGATAGTTAGTGTCCATGTTTGCTTGCTTATGAGTGACCTTTAATAATAATAATAATGATAATAATAATAATTAAATATTATTAAATAATATTAATATTCAATACTATTAATATTTAATAATAATAATAATATATTTAATAATATTAATATTTACAGCGCTCCATGTAGTCACGACCTTGAAAGTGTCTACGGACAATGCCGGCTCTTTGGCTTAGAAATGGTGATGAGCACCCCCCGCCCCCCCAGAGTCGGACACGCTTAGACTTACTGTCAGGGGAAATATTTACCTTTTCTTTAGATGAGCTATATGGCACATCTGTTGGGAACAACTGAGAGGTTATCAATCTTTTTCAGTTGTGATTGTTAGTAGCATGCTGTCATCCAAACAACTTGGGCCACATTTGGAATGGATGAACAAATATTTTGTACTTCAATCAAGACAAGTTCTATACAAGGAAGTTTTCTACTTAGTGTGCCTCTCACCAAAAATTAGTTTACAGTAGACCTTGTTGCCTATCTCCTGTTGTTCCTCTTATCTACTGTACAAGTGAGAGATTTTAGTTCCCATGTTACCCAAAGCTGTTTATAGAGTAATTTGCTTACAGAAATGTCAACTCACCACAAGCAGTTCTACATCTTCTTTTTTGTTGCAGCAGTTTCTGTTTCTATTGGAATAGTTATATATTCCAGTTATACAAAGTAAGATGATGAATTCTAGGTCAAAACAATATTGACAAAGGAATAGAACTGTGAGCTTGGACACTTGTTTTCCTGCTCACAGTAGGATTCAGCTGAGAGTTAAATATAATACAAGCACATAAATCTTTGCCTGCAAAAGCATACACTCCCAGAATCTCAGATACACTTTAAAATCTGTTCAAAACCGTTTAGGGTTAGATTTAAATTAAGAGAGTGACTTATTCTTGGCTATCCAGTGAATGTCATGATTGAAAGGGAACCTGGAATTCTGTTGTTGAGCCATGTAGGAATCCAGTCAGTCGATATCAACTTGCTAGCTGAAACTTTCATATGAAATCGCAAAAAAAAAAAAAAAAAGCCGGGACTTCAGATATTTTGCCACAAAGGACTTCCTGCTGTTCTCCCATGAACACTACACACTACATCAAGGACTCAGCCCACTTCATAGAAAAAAAAATCAGCAATCTCAAGCTAAATACAAACGACAAACTGATCAGCTTCGATGTGGTATCTCTATTTACCATGGTCCCGGTAGCAGACACCATGGCACTCATCAACCAGAGGTTCCAGAAGACATCACGGCTCTGTTTCACCATTGCCTTACCACCAGTTACTTTCAGTGGGACAATGAATTCTACGAACAGAAAGATGGAGTAGCTATGGGGAGCCCTCTCAGCCCGGTCATAGCTAACTTCTACATGGAACACTTTGAAGAAAAAGCCCTGGAAACAGCAACCAAAAAGCCCACGATATGGTTCAGATATGTGGATGACACCTTCACCATTTGGAGCCATGGAGAAGAAGAACTCAACAGGTTCCTGGACCATCTTAACAGCATCCACCCAAACATCCAGTTCACCATGGAAAAAGAAAATGAAGGAAGACTGCCTTTTCTAGATGTCCTAGTCATCCGCAAACCAGATCAACAATTGGGTCACACCGTCTACAGAAAACCCACACACACAGATAGATATCTACATAAAAACTCCAACCATCACCCAAGTCAAAAAAGAAGCACCATTAAAGCCTTGGCAGACCGTGCAAAAAGAATCTGTGAACCCCACCTCCTCCAAGATGAACTGAACCACCTCAACTGGGCTCTCCAGGCCAATGGATACTCCACCTCAGACATCAGAAGAGCTGCAAGACCAAGAACAAGCCACGAGAATAAAGATGAAGATCCACCCAGAGGAAAAGTGTTCCTGCCATACATCAAGGGAACCACTGATCGCATAGGGAAGCTGATGAGGAAACACAACATACAAACAATCTACAAACCCACCAAGAAAATCCAACAAATGCTACGTTCAGCAAAGGACAAGAGGGATCCTCTCACCTCTGCAGGAGTCTACCGTATACCATGCAGCTGTGGACAAGTCTACATAGGGACCACCAAACGCAGCGCCCAGACACGTATCAAGGAACATGAAAGGCACTGCAGACTACTTCAACCAGAGAAGTCAGCCATAGCAGAGCACCTGATGAACCAGCCTGGAAACAGCATATTATTTGAGAACACAGAAATGCTGGACCACACCAACAACCACCATGTCAGACTACACAGAGAAGCCATTGAAATCCACAAGCATGTGGACAATTTCAACAGAAAGGAAGAGACCATGAAAATGAACAAAATCTGGCTACCAGTATTAAAAAACTCTAAAATTATAACAGCTAAACAACAGAGAGGAAAAAACCAGGCACAGATTAACACCTCCCAGCAACAGATTTCCCAGGCTCAGGCAGGCCTTCAAATGCTAATGAAGGTGATCAGCTAAACATTCACACCTAACTGCAGCAGGGAAGAGCTCCTTGCCCCACCCCAGCCATTCCACAGATATATCAACCCATTTTTCCTACTTCCAACAGACCTTCTCAACCTCTGAGGATGCTTGCCATAGATGCAGGCGAAACGTCAGGAGAAATGCCTCTAGAACATGGCTCTATAGCCCGAAAAAACCCACAAGAACCTAATTTATTTATTATTTACTAGCTGTACCCGTCATGTGTTGCTGTGGCCAACCTTCCCTCCTTCTTTCTCTCCTTTCTTTCTTTCTTTCTCTCCCTCCCTCCCTCCCTCCCTCCCTCCCTCCCTCCCTCCCTCCCTCCCTCCTTCCTTCCTTCCTTCCTTCCTTCCTTCCTTCCTTCCTTTTTTTCTTTCATTCTCTCCTTCTTTCTCTTCCTCTGTATTTTAAATCATTAATATATAATGTTTTTAGATTGTACTATTAGCATTGAATCCTTGCTGTAAGCCGATCTGAGTCCCTCTACGGAGGTAGAGAAGATCGGGATATAAAATTTTTCAACAATAATAATAATAATAATAATAATAATAATAATAATCTTCTCTCCCCCCCCCTTTTCTTCCTCTTTCTTCCCATTCTTCCTTCTCTACCTATTCTTGGACTGCAACTCCCAGCAGTCCTCCTGATCAATCTATCTCTATCTAATCTATCTATCTTATCTATCTGGAGGATTGCTGGGAGTTTCAGTCCAGGAATAGGAAATTAGAAATATGCAGGGATTGGGATGCACTCAAAGAAATCCAAGGAGAAGAAAGCTTGCAACTTGGAAGCAATGCATTTTGATCCTAAAGGGCCTGGTCTAGGGGATGCTGGGAGCTGTAGTCCGGAAGAGAGTGTGTATATGCTATTGTGTGTTTTGTTTGCCAGGGGGAATAATGTTTCACATGCGCTGTATCATCTTTTTGCTTTTTTGACTTTTAAGTCGCTTCCGTTGTGTTTTTATGAGTGATGGTCACTCGTTGGCCTGATAGGTGTCTTGTGTCCAAATTTGTGTCAATTCGTCCAGTTTTTTTTAGTTATGTTAATCCGATAAACGAACATTACATTTTTATTTATATAGATTTACAGTAATTATATTCCACCCATCTCACGCCAAATGGTCAGGTGTTCAGTCTGATTCGGCTTCGAACTTGCCACCTTCCGGTCGGCAGTGATTTATTACTGCTGGCAATTAACCAGCTGTGTTCCAGCCCGGCTTCTTAAACCTCCTGCTGGTGCATTCATTTCTCTGCCATTTCTGCCTGATTCTGAGCCTCGAGTTTCCCTGTTTTCAGGTTCATCTGAGTTAGTACCCCATTTAGCTTTTCCAGAGACTTGCATCTCTTTCATTCCAGAGGTTCTGTCATATATTTTAAATGAGGGATATTTTATATGGTTGTATGTTAAAAATATATTCCTCAGCCTTTTGATCGAATTGGTTCTGAAAGATCTTACAACTGTTCTTAATAACACAAGAATACAAAAAAATATAGAACAGTTAAAGCGCTTCAAAATGACAGTAGTTCAGCATCGCGCAATCTATATATATAAAAATGTAATGTTTGTTTGTGGGAGAAACGTAACTCAGAAACCATTGGATGGATTGACATGAAATTTCGACACAATACACCTAATAGTCCAATGAGTGTCCATCACCCTAAAAACCCACAAAAACCAGCAGAACGAACTTTAAAAACCCCCAAAATAAACCATATATGCATATACACATACATTCATATACATATACATATGCACACATACATACACACATATATACACAAGCACACACAAATATACACACATATATACACATACATAAATATACACATACACGCATAAACATATACACATACATACACAGATATATACACGCATATATGCATTTACATAAGCGCACATATATACACAATATACATATACATATACACATATAAACTGAAATACACAAATATATACACACATATAAATACACACACACACACACACATATATATATATGCATACACACACAAAACATATATTCTCACACTGGGCCACAGCAATGCGTGGCAGGGGACGGCTAGTAAACACTAAAGTAGAAAATCACACTGTTCAGAAAATGGAGCCCTCAAATAACACTCTTTCTCTGCTTTGATGATAAGTCATGACAAGCTGAGCTTGCTCCACAACACGCCCAAATATCCTGCTAAGCGACACTAGAAGTAATTGCCTCTAGGTCTGGAGATTATGCCAGACGCCATGGGAGACATGTTGGGTCTTGTATTTTTGGCAACTGACTGTAGTGAATCCAGGGGAATTCGCCACATATACCTGAAGTAAGACACCGACATTAAATTAGATCTGCTGGTCTAGATGCTTGTGACACTTTTGCATCTGTTTCATAATAACAGAAAGCAGCTCTTTCTTGTCCTTTCATTCGAAAAGATGAGGAAGCTGCATGTTTAAGCTTGCAGTTTTTTAAACTTAATTTCATGTCTTGCATTTGCAATTCCAAAGGACACCTTATGAATTACAACCAGGGAAGAGCAATAAAATACCAGCGTTAAAATCATGTATAATACATAAGAAGAGCAATAAATAAATGCATGAAGTACACATTGTGACTGGATTTCAAAAATGATGCAAATGAATTTTTCAGTTATATTAATGGGTTGATGACAGAGTGAAGTGTAGAATGGAAAAAGCTGGAAATATGTGGTATCTATACCAAGTAAAGCAGGACTCCCTGATGGCAAAGTGAGTTAAACTGAGCTGCTGAACTTGTTGACCGAAAGGTTGACGGTTCGAATCCAGGGAACGGGGTGAGCTCCCACTGTTAGCACAAGCTTCTGCCAACCTAGCAGTGCAAAAACATGCAAATGTGAGTAGATCAATAGGTACCGCTACGGTGGGAAGGTAACAGCACTCCATAGAGTCATGCTGGCCATATGACCTTGGAGGCATCTACGGATAGCGCCGGCTCTTTGGCTTAGAAATGGAGATTAACACCACCCCCCAGAGTCGGACACGATTAGACTTAGTTGTTGTGGTTCAGCAACAGCATGATGGGACTGATGGGACTGAGAGTGCAAGTGGGCATGATGGGAATGGGAATACAGATGCAGGTGTGGGATTTCAGATTTCTCAGTTTTCTCAGCCACAGTCTGTAGCTGGAGAGAAACCCTTGTTCTCAAGGGAACGGAATGTGGCTGATAACACACTCGGTGAAGGTCACAGTGAGCCGCAGGTGTTAAGGAGAAGTTTACGGATTGCGGCCAAATCTTGAGGCCATCTGCTGGTGGGAAAACTGCTCGTTAGCTGCTCTGTTTAATGTTCATGTTTTGATGTTTTACCTATAAGTAAGCTGCTTGGGAGCTGATTCAGTGTCAGTTTCAACTTCGCAATATGGATCGCTGTGCCTTTGGCTCCAGGGCTGGGGCCTTGGGGATTGCCTGCTTCTTGTAACCTCATGCTATTTCCTGGATTTTATCCTGTTCCTTTGCCTCAAGTTTCCTGCTTTGATTCAAGAGAACTTAATGGACCTTTACTTTGTACTATTGAACTTTTTACTGCTTTTACTTGGATTTGTTTGAAACCTCAATAAACTTCTTTCTTCTCAAGTTTGGCTGGTTTGTCAGAGAGCAAGGTGAAACTTAACCTGAGACGCAACATTAGTGTCAAGGGAAAACCTTTTTTTATAGTAAGTTAAGTACAGCAGGGCTATATAATAATGCAATATAAGTTTCTGATAGAAGCAATAAAACACATGTTTTCTCTGTTACATTACAAGAGCCTCCTGAATGATTGCTTATAATGTAAAATAGAAAGCTTATGTTTTATTGGGTTGTTGTAGGTTTTTTCGGGCTATATGGCCATGTTCTAGAGGCATTTTCTCCTGACATTTCGCCTGCACCTATGGCAAGCATCCTCAGAGGTAGACCTCACTACCATGAAAGCCTTCAACAATACATTATGTTTTATTGTCACAGGAAATTTATTGGAGAATAAGGAAGACAAAAGAAATTCATCTAAACTATTTTAGTAGGGCCCCTAAAGGCTAGCTCTCACGTGTGGGTGTAAGCAAGCATCATTTATTGGGTTGGGGCCCCCATGGATGTTCTCTTCTCACACAAAGGCAATAACATTGTGAAAGTTGGGCTCCTATGGACATAGTTTCTGTTTAATCATGGTTATATATTTTAAATTTTCAGGAAATTCCAGCAACAACAGGAAACGGAATCAAGGAACAAAGATAAACAACAATGGGTAAGAGGTCTGAAATTGTCACCTTTTTCCTGTTCTTTGTACTCTCTGACTCATAAAAATGGGATTATCCTACCTCTGCCTAGTGTGTCATTCAGAACCTTGTAGAGCAATGGTTCTCAACCTGTGGGTCCCTGGATGTTTTGGCCTTCAACTTCCAGAAATCTTAACACTGGTAAACTGACTGGGATTTCTGGGAGTTTTAGGCCCAAACATCAGGAGACCCACAGGTTGAGAACCACTGTTCCATATATTAAGCGTATCCAACCTAAATTACCCAATTCGTTTTTATGTACCACTGCAGCATTATCAATAGGAACTGTTCGGTTTCCTCTTTGTTCTTTGGATTCATCAGGCATGGGCAAACTTTGGCCCTTTTTCCAAGTGTTTCTGACTTCAAATCCCACAACCCTACCAGCTGTTAGGAATTGTGGGAGTTGAAGTCAGAAGCACCAGGAGGGCCCGAGTTTACACATATGTGAACTAGAAGCTTATGTCACTCTCTAAAAGGGTCCAAATGGGCAATTTCACAGATGTCCATTACAGAAATGGAACATGTCCTTTCCCTGAATATATTTTGTCATTAAGACTTGGGAGAGAATCTGCCTTGCTTGCAGAAATGATGTGGAACCAATTGAAACTGCATCCTAAGATTTGGAGGCATAGTATGGAGATTGCTTAGTTCAATAGTGAAACTATTTTTTTTAAAAAAATAAGTTTTTATTTTATTTTGAGAATAAAAGAAGTGGGGGAAAAGGGGGTAGAGTTTGTTTTCCAAGTAAAGCGGGGGAACAATCTTGTGAGTGAAAAGTAGGAAAATACAACAAAAAAGAATCTTAGAATAGAAGATTTACCCCATACTACAAACCCAGAAAAATTAAATGGAAAAAAAAGAATTGTTGTAAAAATTGTGACTTCCATCTAATCCTTAGCATTTTTGAACTTTGACAGTCAGTAATCTTCTGTGTCTAATATAATAAGAAAAAACCCCAAGAAAATTATTTTTAAAAATAGCTTAAATATTGACTGCATTTATGTCCTTTCTTATAAAAGTTCTTTTAATAATTATTTCATTTTCTCCTTTCTTTGTATTCTTCTACTTGTGACCAGTTTGTTTGTTTAATCGGATTACTAGTTTCTCTTTAATAAAAAATGTTAATTTGTCCATGTCCTTTATCTCTCTTAATTTATTTATCCATTGATCTAAACCCGGTATTTCCCTTTGTTTCCACATTTTTGCAAAAATAATCCTAGCGGCAGTCAACAGGTACATGAAAAGGATAGCTTCATTTGAATCTAATTTTAAGTCTGTCAATTATTCCTAACAAATAATATTCTGGGTTTTTTTTGGAAATTTTTTCTTAAATATCTTTTGACATTCTTCATGTATTAATTTTCAATATTTTTGTGCTTCTCTACAAGTCCACCACATTTGATAGAAACTGCCCTCATGGTCATTGCATTTTTTTACACTGTTCATCTGCATAGTTCACAAAAGACCTGTAAAGAAAACTGGACTCTATTGTGTTCATTGGTCATTCTCCTAGGGACACTGAACAAATAGTTCATAACAAAGGCTGAGGTGTATGTCCATTTGCCAGGTTCTGAATTCTCATTCCCACAACTCCCACAATTCTCATTCAAGACTCTCTCTTGCTTAGACCTATCTGTGCTTTACTTTACCTTGAGGAATTATCTTACGTTACAGAAGGAACAGGAAGAGGAGCACAGCAAGCTGCAGAAGGGTTTCCGTAGGAGTGAGTCCGTGGAGAAAGCGCAGGTAAAGAGCTCCTTGCCAGGCACCAGCTGCCATGACATTAAAACTCTAACTTTGTTGCAATCAGTCTCTGAATTTATACTCTCCACGCTCTTTCTCAATGCTGAATAAGAACTGATCTGTTTGTCCAGGTTTGTCCCCGATCTTCTGTAAATTATACCAGTCACCTCTTGCAAATAGGCGCTTAGTTAAAACTGAGCTATATATAAGCATTTCAAATAACAATGCACACTTTGTATCGAAATATAACTTCAAGTGTGGATATATTACACAAGAGGTTATAATCCAGCAGTTGTATATCCACACTTGAGTACAGTTGATTCAGCAAATTATATATGCAGTTATATATATATGCACTTCTATGCAGATGAATCTTGAGGCATTCTTTAGCACAATATCAAGAATGGAAGTAGTGCTGCTTCCTATGCCAGTTGTATGGCCCTCAAGATAGAATCATAGAATCAAAGAGTTGGAAGAGACCTCATGGGCCATCCAGTCCAACCCCCTGCCAAGAAGCAGGAATATTGCATTCAAATCACCCCTGACAGATGGCCATCCAGCCTCTGTTTAAAAGCTTTCAAAGAAGGAGCCTCCACCACACTCCGGGGCAGAGAGTTCCACTGCTGAATGGTTCTCACAGTCAGGAAGTTCTTCCTCATGTTCAGATGGAATCTCCTCTCTTGTAGTTTGAAGCCATTGTTCCTTGTCCTAATCTCCAAGGAAGCAGCGAACAAGCTTGCTCCCTCCTCCCTGTGGCTTCCTCTCACATATTTATACATGGCTATCATATCTCCTCTCAGCCTTCTCTTCTTCAGGCTAAACATGCCCAGCTCCTTAAGCCGCTTCCTCATAGGGCTTGTTCTCCAGACCCTTGATCATTTGAGTCGCCCTCCTCTGGACACATTCCACCTTGTCCATATATCTCTTGAATTGTGGTGGTCAGAATTGGACACAATATTCTAGGTGTGGCGTGCTCCAGCAGCCTTGGAAGATATTCCTTGCTTGAATATTTTCTTCATCTCTCTTGGACCTTTGGTTTGGACTCTGAAAGTTGCTCAGTTGCATGTGGGATCCCTGATAACTCCCCCCCCCCCCCATCCTTTTTTTTTTGTACACAATGATTGGTTTTCTTTCAGGCATCTGCCCTTAACTTGGACTCCTCTCCCTCCTTGTTGTGCCTTCTCACTAATTCTGTTCTATATCTGTCAATAATTTGATTAGGGTCTTCTTCCATCTATCAAGTACCAGTAACTTGTTTCTTCTGTCACTCCCTTTAAAAGTCACTGTTTAGCATGGACTCTAGATTGGGTTTTTTTTAAAAAAAATCACCCTTGGATGCTCAATAATTAACATAGTTAAATGACACAGAAAGGTCTGCTGAGAGAATCTCATACAAAGATTAAGCTTATGACAAAGCTATTTATTCAGTGTTATTGCAAAAATGTAATACTAGCTTCTTTATCTTCAAGTTTGAATGTGTCTTTGAAGTGGGAGGTTTCAATGGAGGTTGGTCTTGGTGCCAATTCTTTTTTTAAAGCTTAGAGTATTTTTTTATTTATTTACATCATTTTTATCCCGCCCATTTCAGCCCGAAGGTGACTCAGGGCAGTGTACAGACCGGCAACAATTAGATGCTCCCTCCCTCTGCCCCCCTCCCCTCTCTCTCTCTATATATACATATACACATACATACATGCATACATCAGTTAAAAGCAATTAAATCACATCATAAATACATATAAAAACCATAGAAGCAGTAAAAAACTATAAGAATCTATAAAAACAATGTCTTCCAGTAACTAATTATTATGCCCAGGAATTTCTGAATAATATAATTTGCAGGTTTTTAGCATGTTGTTATGTGTGTGTGTGTGTGTGTGTGTGTGTATATATATATATATAGAGAGAGAGAGAGTTGGGGGCGGGGAGATATTTTCTGTGGCTTGCCTGTTTTCCCCTTGAATGGATTAGAGGTGACTTCATATATTGACAGCCAGTGGGAGCACTTCTTGCATGCAAAAATTAGATAGCAGCTCTAATCAGTACTAGTAAGTTTACTTTTCTCCCCTGATTTACTATGTGTTCCTAGGAATCATTATAGTTTTTTTCCATGCAGGAAGCAGCATCGCTAATAGCTCAAAGATCAATGAATCCTCGTGATATCTTCAAACAGAAGGAGAGGTCCATGTCTACAGAAGGAGCAGCCAGCAGTTCCCAGCCAGGTATCAAGGATAACAACTCACTCCTTTCTTGAAGGCTACAGATATGCTGTGCATGCTGAGAGCAGGGGAAAGTGCTACTTAAAGTAAGCTTCTTCAACCTGCAGCCCTCCAAGTGTTTTGGACTTCAGCTCCCAGAATTCCTGACGATTGAACAAACTGGCTAGATCTTCTGGGAGTTGGATGCCCACAGGTTGAAGAGCATCAAAATGGCATAAACACAAAGGCTTCCCCCAGTTTTGGTGGCAAAACCATTATAGCTGATGAACTAAGACTTGTGTCAATAACAATTTGTACATGTAACATGGGCACTGAAGGAGATGGTGCGTCTTTGGTTTTTCAGTGTGGGTTATGATACTAAGAAATGGAGGTGAGGTTAGAATCTCATAAGTAGAAGAGAAGAAACAGTATATCACCTCACTTCTTGCATGGCTGGCAAAAGACAAATTGCAACATGTCAGATGAAGGAGAATTCCTCCCTGTGACTTCAATCCATGCTACAACCATCTCAAAGAAAGTTCCTGTACATTTAGCTACAGCAACAGACAGGAACCAGATATATCGCAAGGCAAAAAGTGCTGCTCATGAGTGCTTGGCTAGCAGTTACAGTGGCTTTGTTTTGTCAACATACACAGACTGAATGCCATCTATAACGATCAAGCACCACCTAAAGTGTATGAACGCGGCTGTTCACCAAAAATATGAAGCCGTCAAAAGGAAGAGGGAGTATGGTTGCTGAAACAGTTGTATAGATTTGAATTTCTCTTTAAATTAGTCATTGAAATATATCCCACTGGTTATATAACATCTACTTCTGCTTCATTGACTATTCTAAAGCCTTTGACTGTGTGGATCATAATAAATTGTGGCAAGTTCTTAGTGGGATGGGCATCCGCCACCTTATCTCTCTCCTGAGGAATCTGTATAAGGACCAAGTAGCAACAGTAAGAACTAACCATGGAACAACAGACTGGTTCAAGATTGGGAAAGGCGTATGGCAGGGTTGTATACTCTCACCCAACCTATTCAACTTGTATGCAGAACACATCATGCGATGTGCGGGGCTTGATGAATGCAAAGCTGGGGTGAAAATTGCTGGAAGAAACATTAACAACCTCAGATATGCAGATGACACCACTCTGATGGCCGAAAGCGAGGAGGAGCTGAGGAGCCTTCTAATCAAGGTGAAAGAAGAAAGCGCAAAAGCTGGGTTGCAGCTAAACATCAAAAAAAACCAAGATTATGGCAACAAGAATGATTGACAACTGGCAAATAGAGGGAGAAACCGTGGAGGCCGTGACAGACTTTGTATTTCTAGGTGCAAAGATTACTGCAGATGCAGACTGTAGCCAGGAAATCAGAAGACGCTTACTTCTTGGGAGGAGAGCAATGTCCAATCTCGATAAAATAGTAAAGAGTAGAGACTTCAGACTGGCAACAAAGATCCGCCTAGTCAAAGCCATGGTATTCCCTGTAGTAACCTACGGATGTGAGAGCTGGACCTTAGGGAAGGCTGAGCGAAGGAAGATCGATGCTTTTGAGCTGTGGTGTTGGAGGAAAGTTCTGAGAGTGCCTTGGACTGCGAGAAGATCCAACCAGTCCATCCTCCAGGAAATAAAGCCCGACGGCTCACTGGAGGGAAGGATACTAGAGACAAAGTTGAAGTACTTTGGCCACATCATGAGGAGACAGGAAAGCCTAGAGAAGACAATTATGCTGGGGAAAGTGGAAGGCAAAAGGAAGAGGGGCCGACCAAGGGCAAGAGGGATGGATGGCATCCTTGAAGTGACTGGACTGACCTTGAAGGAGCTGGGGGTGGTGACGGCCGACAGGGAGCTCTGGCGTGGGCTGGTCCATGAGGTCACGAAGAGTCGGAGACGACTGAACGAATGAACAACAACAACATATAACTATGATTAAAAATCAAAGCAGAGAAGGGGAGAGACACTTAGTATTTTAAAAGGTAGGAACAGGGAAACACTAAAACTTGAGAGATTTAAAATGATTCTTCAAATGAATCCTGCTGCCACCATTCCAATAATAATCAGGCTGAGGTAATATTGTGAGTTTGTTCTGTAACACACACTGGGCCACTATAGTTTCTTAGTGGCTGCTGGGAAACTGACTTTACGAATACTTTGACCACGAAGATACACACACTGAGGCTGGTATAAGTTACTAAAAGGACAAGAATGTTTATTGAACCAGCTTGAATTAATTCAGGTACAAATGCTTAATGGTTTCAGAAAATACTGGCATGTGGTTGCGTTAGAGTAAAATCATAAACACTTCTGGGTTACAAGTCTTCAAAGTTCCACCACAGAAAATTACTTCAGGAAATTAATCTCTGACAGTAACTCCCAAAACTGATCCTTAGGAATCTAGCCAAAAATACCCTGAACTAGACTTCCCTTGGAATTGAACAGTCCACTAATTGGGCACTGCGCCACAACTACTAATAGCTACTCTGAATACCTCACAAAAGACTAACCCAATCTTCTTCTCTAAACCCAAACTCGCTCTGAGCTAACACCAACTCTCTCTCTTAACTCCCAAACGCCAACTCCAACTGACTAACTGGGACTTCAAGCCTCTGTTTTAAAAGGACACTTTTCCCCTCTAAACCACTTAGGCTCCGCTCCCATCTTTCTAGCAAATCCTAGCCTCCTTATTTCCCCTCTAAGACTTGAACACGCCCCCTCAAGGAAAACCTAACTAAAATGGCTTCCACCTGGCTCCCTTTGCTAAAATGGATGGCATGGCTTTGCCAGGTCCACTCTCTTAGTCTTCAGCCAACCAGCTAAGGTAAGGGATTAATTACATTATTTCTGTGCTGGGAGAGCCACTCCTGTTGGGAATAAGGAAGGGGAAGGTTGGGCTGCTGTAGTTCAGACAAGACAAGACAAAATTCAAGTATGGCAATGTTGTGTTACTCTGTGTGTTCACTCTTCCCTTGTTATGTGTGAGATGTTCTGTCTTAAAATACCCTTTTGTCACTGTAGAGTTTGGCATCTAAAAACAATGTATGTGCTTACGTTTTAGAAAAAAAGGAGTTTTGTGCTCAGATTTCTATGTGAAACAGGCTGCATTGAACAAACTGCTCTATTGTGTGGTTTGCAAGTTCCCCTTTATTATTATTGTTCCCTTTTCCACCCCAGGTGTTTGAATTGAGAAACCAATTTAGGCCAATGGCAAGAAACATGTAACTCTCTAGCTCAGTGTTTCTCAACCTTCCTAATGCCGTACCCCTTAATACAGTTCCTCATGTTGTGGTGACCCGCAACCATCAAATTATTCACGTTGCAACTTCATAACTGTAATTTTGCTACTGTTACGAGTCATAAAGTAAATATCTGATATGCAGATATTTTCAGATCTGAAATTTTCATTCACTGGCACAAATACCTGATATGCCCAAATTCGAATACTGGTGGGGTTGGGAAGGACTGATTTTGTCATTTGGGAGTTATAGTTCCTGGGATTATCTACCTCCAATCAAAGAGCATTCTGAACTCCACCAACGATGAAATTGAACCAAACTCCCCACACAGAACTCCCATGACTAACAGAAAATACCAGAAGGGTTTGGTGGGCATTTGACATTGAGTTTTCGAGTTGTAGTTCACCTGTATCCAGAGAGCACTGTGGACTCAAACAAAGATGGATCTGGACCAAACTTGGCAACAATCCTCAATATGCCCAAATGTGAACACTGGTGGAGTTTGGGGAAAATAGACCTTGGGGAAAATTGACCTTGGAAAATTGACCAGTGGCGCAGTGGGTTAAAGCGCTGAGCTGCTGAGCTTGTTGACCGAAAGGCCGCAGGTTCGATTCCGGGGAGCGGCATGAGCTTCCGCTGTCAACCCTAGCTTCTGCCAACCTAGCAGTTCGAAAACATGCAAATGCGAGTAGATCAATAGGTACCACTCTGGCGGGAAGGTAAGGGCGCTCCATGCAGTTATGCCGGCCACATGACCTTGGAGGTGTCTACGGACAACACCGGCTCTTCGGCTTAGAAATGGAGATGAGCACCACACCCCAGAGTCAGACATGACTGGACTTAATGTCAGGGGACAACCTATACCTTTTAGACCTTGACATTTGGGAGTTGTAGTTCCTGGGATTTATAGTTCACCTACAATCAAAGAGCATTCTGAACTCCACCAACCATGGAATTGGGCCAAACATCCCACACAGAACCCTCATGACCAACAAAAATATTGTGTTTTCTGATGGTCTTTAGCGACCCTCTGACACTCCCTCACGACCCCCTTAGGGGTCCCGACCCCCAGTTGAGAAACGCTGTATTGCAGCTTTCACCATCTCTTGCCAGGATAATCAGCAATATAAGATGATGGGGAGCTGTAGACAATTAGGAGGCTATAGCTTAGTAACTGAGGTTGAATTGAGTCACTTGCCCAGGCCCTACTCAGCACATGCTAGTAGTAAGGACTGTGTGTCTTACCAGATCCTGTTTTTGCATTAACTTCCCCCACTTTCTTAGGCAAGTTACGGAGCCCTTTTCTGCAGGAGAATAATCACATGGAGGTTCCTGCGTCCCCTGTTCATCCTGCTGTTCAAGAGGTTCACCCTCCTCCTGTGGTTCACTCATCTGTACATGACACACCTCCAGTCTCTCCTGCTCCTGAAACTGGTAAAATGCTATGAGAGAGCAAGAAATTGTAGTTCTTTGCATCAAAAATTTTAATAGCTGACAGTGTTTTTCAGATAGATAGATAGATAGATAGATAGATAGATAGATAGATAGATAGATAGATAGATAGATAGATAGATAGACAGACAGATAGATAGATAGATAGATAGTGAGCTCACAAGTTCCAACCACAAAGCAGTAAAAGAGTCCGTAATTAACACAGGTCCCCTTTAATAAATTGAAATCTACTGTTTGATATATTTACAGTTGACTTCTGTCATCTAAGCAACCAAATATTTTTTCTTCTAAACATTGACTTAGCCAGCAAAGCTTTCAAAAGCGATGTCTTCAACTGTTGGTTCCTGTCATTCTCCTGATTGACTACAGTCCTTTTTAACTAGAAAATTCTGGGAGTTGTAGTCCAAAAATATAATTTCAAAGCTCTTCTAGCCTGTTCTCTGATGAAGCACATTTCCATTCTTCCTATATATTTTGCTTTCCAAAGGGATATTACCAAAGTTTTTTGCACAGTCTATTCTCCAGTAGCTAGATTTAGTTTCAATATAGGTCTGTGCTCCTTCTGTTAATGCATATAAAGCCACCAGTGATTTGTAGAGTCACCAGCTATTCCAGTAGTACAAGAAAGTATGCATTCAGATGTCAACATGCTGTCTGGCTTATTAGCTCAGTTATCGTTCCTTATCTAACAAGAGAAGTACCATGTTTTCCCTCTGTTTTCTTTCCTCTTCAGTATTTCTGTCTGCAGTATGGGGTGTTTGTTTGTATTTTGTGCTCCTTGAAGCATGTGTGTCCCAGTCCTGTTGCTTTATATATGTTTATCTTTTTGCTGGATCAAGACAAACTGCTTTTGTATCTCAGAAGATTTTAAAAAGTAGAGCTGATTATGGTTAAATCTGCTCCCTGGTGGTGCAGCAGGTTAAACCGCTGAGCTGCTGAATTTGCTGACCAAAAGGTTGATGGTTCAAATCCGGGGAGCGGGATGAGCTCCTGCTGTTAGACCCAGCTTCTGCCAACCTAGTAGTTCGAAAACATGCAAATGTGCTTAGATCAATAGGTACCGCTGCTGTGGGATGATAATGGCACTCCATGCTGTATGCTGGCCACATGACCTTGGAGGCGTCCCGGCTCTTTGGCTTAGAAAAGGAGATGAGCACCATTCTCAGAGTCGAACACAGCTAGACTTAATGTCTGGGGAAACCTTTGCCTTTACGTATTGTATCAATTTATTTATTTATTTATTTACAGTATTTATATTCCGCCCTTCTCACCCCTCTGGGGACTCAGGGCAGATTACAATGTACATATACATGGCAAACATTAAATGCCATAGACACAACATATATAGACAGACACTCAGAGGCTATTTAACATTCCAGCTCCTGGCCACCAGGGGAGCTATCGCTTCACCGTCCGTTTGTGACTCTGATGAAGTACTTCCTCATTCTTTGCATACTTCCTGGAGATTTTTATGGCCTCGTAAATCAGTTAAATTAGCCTCCCCACATAAGTGGTGCCTACATTTCCTACTTGACAGATGCAACTGTCTTTCGAGCTGCAAAGGTCAACAACAAGCTACACAATTTTGGTCGGAAGCTCACTCCGACCCGGGCTGGCTTCGAACTCATGACCTTCCAGTCAGTAGTGATCTTAATGCAGCTGAATTTCTAGCCAGCTGCACCACAGTCCCACATAAAATTGGTAGTTGAAGGATGAGAGAAAAATAGCAAGAAAATAACTGTTTGCCAAATGCAAAAGAGAAAACAAAAGGACATAAATGTTGTGCCAAAATTTATGAGAAAATTCACATCACAAAATACAGATGTGAATTATTTCCACATTATAAAATACACAAAAATACTCAGCTCCACTTATCTGAGTAAATAAAGTTTATGTTTGATGTATGAGCATGATGCCAATTTTCTATGGCGCAGACCCACTCCTTTTTTGTGCAGGTTTTCTGCAGGATTTGTAAGCACTATATGCTATCCCCAGCTCCTTTTGAGGAAAACAGGACATAAAAATATACAACCAGTATTTCAGATTGTAGAAAAACAGTAGTGAATCTGACAAATTTGAAAGAAAATACTGTTTTGCTTCTTTTCAGGTGATTCTGTCAGACAGAATAACTACACACCAGCCGCTCCTGTCTACCAGCCAGAAGTGACGCATGATGCGGTGTATGAAGAGCCCCCCAGCGAACGAGTTATTTATGATGAGCCACCTGAGGTCAGTCCCTTTAGATCTGGTGAAAGAAAGGTGTTTGTGAGTCGATTGGAGTTGGAGGTGTATTCCTTATGAGTGATAAGACACTGGATCTGGAGTAGTGAGTGAATTCCACAGTTGAACAGCTCTCCTTATGGGCATGAGCTTCTTCCTAACATGCAGGTTGAATCTCCTTTCCTATAATTTGAACCCATGGTTCTGAATCCTAGTCTCCAGGGCAGCAGAAAATAAGCTCACTCTGTCTTCCTTGTGGCATCCCTCAAATACTTAAAGATGGCTATTATGCCAATCCTGGGGTGAAATATTTGGAAACTTACATCTCAGTTGTTTTGTCTAACAGGCGTGTAAGGAAGATCCGGGTTTTTTAAATAGTAATATTATACTACATTTTTTGTTTTGTTTTCAGACATAGCCATTAATTTAATTATTTGAATAAGTTATTTTAGAAGTAGGGATAATTTAGTTTGCTCTGTCACATGGACAGATCTGCCAGTTTTTATGAGCTCTCCTCTTCATCTGGCCATGTAAGGGTGTAAAAGGCTGTAAGAACGTCAATACTGTGGCAGTAGAATTACTGTTATGCAGAACACATCATGCGACGTGTGGGGCTTGATGACTCCAAAGCTGGAGTTAAAAGTGCTGGGAGAAACTTTAACAACCTTAGATATGCAGATGATACCACTTTGATGGCTGAAAGCAAGGAGGAGCTGAGGAGCGTTCTAAGCAGGGTGAAAGATGAAAGTGCAAAAGATGGGTTGCAGTTAAACATCATAAAAACCAAGATGATGACAACCAGACTGATTGAGAACTGGCAAATAGAGGGAGAAAATGTGGAGGCAGTGACAGGCTTTGTATCTTTAGGTGCAAAGATTATTGCAGACGCAGACTGCAGCCAGGAAATCAGAAGATGTTTACTTCTTGGGAGGAGAGCAATGACCAATCTCAATAAAATAGTAAAGATTATTGACATCACACTGGCAATGAAGATTCGCATAGTTAAAGCAATGGTATTTCCTGTAGTAACCTATGGATATGTGAGCTGGTCCATAAGGGAGGCTGAGTGAAGGAAGATAGATGCTTTTGAACTGTGATGTTGGAGGAAAATTCTCCAGAGTGCTTTGGACTGCAAGAAGTTCCAACCAGTCCATACTCCAGGAAAGAATGCCTGGCTGCTCACTGGAGGGAAGGCTAGTAGAGGCAACGATTAAGTACTTTGGCCACATCATGAGAAGACAGGAAAGCTTGGGAAAATGGAAGGAAAAAGGAAGAGAGGCCGCCCAAGGACAAGATGGATTTTTTAAAAATCGTGTCAGGGCAACCAGTCGATTATATTACATTTCTAACAGAACAAAGAAAACAGACAGACAAAATACAAAATTTGTGAGTTTGGTAGTTGATTAAATGTCCTTTGACCAGTATCTGGCCACTTGGAGTGCTTCTGGTGTTGCTGCAAGAAGGTCCTCCATTGTGCATGTGGCAGGACTCAGGTTGCATTGCAGCAGGTGGTCAGTGGTTTGCTCCTCTCCACACTCGCATGTCGAGGATTCCACTTTGTAGCCCCATTTCTGAAGGTTGGCTCTGCATCTCGTGGTGCCAGAGCGCAGTCTGTTCAGCTCCTTCCAAGTCGCCCAGTCCTCTGTGTGCCCAGGGGGGAGTCTCTCATTTGGTATCAGCCATTGGTTGAGGTTCTGGGTTTGAGCCTGCCACTTTTGGACTCTCGCTTGCTGAGGTGTTCCAGCGAATGTCTCTGTAGATCTTAGAAAACTATTTCTAGATTTAAGTCATTGACGTGCTGGCTGATACCCAAACAGGGGATGAGCTGAAGATGTCTCTGCCTTGATCCTTTCACGATTGGCTGCTACTTCCCGGCGGATGTCAGGTGGTGCAATATTGGCTAAGCAGTGTAATTTCTCCAGTGGTGTAGGGCGCAGACACCCCGTTATAATGCGGCATGTCTCATTAAGAGCCACACCCACTGTTTTAGCGTGGTGAGATGTGTTCCACACTGGGCATGCATACTCAGCAGCAGAGTAGCACAGCGCAAGGGCAGATGTCTTCACTGTATGTGGTTGCAGGACAAGATTGATGGATAGTATCTTTGAAGTGACTGGCTTGTCCTTGAAAGAGCTGGGGGTGGCAACGGCCAACAGGGAGCTCTGGCGTGGGCTGGTCCGTGAGGTCATGAAAAGTCAGAAGCCACTGAACAAACAAACAACAACAAAAAGAATTACTACATTAAACTTTTGGTTCTGGAATCTGTTCATATAAAAGAGACTGGGAAGATAAAATTATAAAAGTGATAAATTATAAAAAATACTGTTAATATATAAAAAGCCCTTAAGAGGAAATGGTTGTCCTTAAAGGTGATCTAGAAAAGAGATCACTCTTGCCAGTGTCAAAAGAGCTAAATATGAGATACAATAGGAAGTGCCAAGAGCAATTACATCCGATTTGGGAATGGACATGACCATGCAATGTTTCAGGTAGTGGACTAAAGGAAGGGTTCTTTAGTCCTCTGTCCTAAAACACCTCATGGTCTTGTTGTTGTTGTTCTTGGACATTTGTTCAGTCGCTTTCAACTCTTCGTGACCTCATTAACCAGCCCACCCCAGAGCTCCCTGTCCGCCATCACTCCCAGCTCCTTTCAGAGTCAAGCCAGTTATTTCAAGGATTCCATCCATCCTCCTTGCCCTTGCTCGGCCCCTCTTCCTTTTTTATTTTCCCCAGCATCATTACCTTCTCTAAGCTTTCCTGTCTTCTCATGATGTGGCTAAAATACTTCATCTTTGCCTCGAATATTCTTCCCTCCAGTGAGCAGTCAGGCTTTATTTCCTGAAGTATGGACTGGTTGGATCCTCTCATTGCCCAAGGCACTCTCAGAACTTTCCTCCAGCACCACAGTTCAAAAGCCTCTCTCTTCCTTCGCTCAGCCTTCCCTATGGTCCAGCTCTCACATCCGTAGGTGATTACGGGGAATATCATTGCTTTAACTATGCGGATCTTCGTTGCCAGTGTGATGTCTTTACTCTTCAGTATTTTATCGAGATTGGCCATTGCTCTCCTCCCAAGAAGTAAACACCTTCTTATTTCCTGACTGCAGTCTGCGTCTGCAGTAATCTTTGCACCTAGAAATACAAAGTCTGTCACGGCCCCCACATTTTCTCCCTCTATTTGCCACTTGTCAATCATTCTTGTTGCCATCATCTTGGCTTTTTGGATGTTTAGCTGCAACCCATCTTTTGCACTTTTGGGTTAGCTTTTGCATTTTCTTCTTTCACCTTGATTAGAAGCCTCCTCAGCTCCTCACTTTCAGCCATCAAAGTGGTATCATCTTCATATCTCAGGTTGTTAATGTTTCTTCCAGCAATTTTCACCCCAGCCTTGCATTCGTCAAGCCCTGCACATCACATGATGTGTTCTGCATACAAGTTCGAATAGGTTGGGTGAGAGGATACAACCCTGCCGTATGCCTTTTCCAATCTTGAACCAGTCTGCTGTTCCATGGTCAGTTCTTACTGTTGCTACTTGGTCGTTATGCAGATTCCTCAGGAGAGAGACAAGGTAATTTGGTATGCCCAGACCACCAAGAACTTGCCACAATTTGTTACGATCCACGCAGTCAAAGACTTTAGAATAGTCAATAAAACAGAAATAGATGTTTTCCTGAAACTCCCTGCCTTCCTTATGGTCTTATCCATTCCCAAATCTATTGAATCAATTATTTTCCGAGTGTATAACTAAGATGGATGTTTGGTAGCATGGTTTCTTTTTTACAGGAGTTTTAACTGTGAGATATCAATAGTCTGTCATAGTAACTGTCAATTCCATTTGGCATATATTACTTTATTCTGTTAACTGTTCTTTTGTAGGAACAGTCCGAAGATAGTAAATATGACTACACTGATGTCTATCAACAAAATGTAAACCTTGAGGGCAAAGGTTTATGTGCTCGAGCTCTATATGACTATCAAGCTGGTAAGTTCTGCCTTCTCTGGTCACTTTTCAAATGAATCCTAGGATGAGCTACTATTTTGCCACTTATAAAGGCAAAACCCATAGCTGATGAAGCCAGAAAGCCAAATCACATGTGAAATAAATTTGTACTTGTTGCCACATTTTTCTTACCCTCAACAAAGATAGTAGTCATTTGAGAACATGACACGTATGAAGTAGATTAGAAACTCTGGCCTAATTTGGTTGTGAAAAGATGGATGGAAACGTAGCATAGTGAGGGTACTAGGAAAGAAGAACTAAAAATTAATAGAAGAGCATAACAATTATTCCTTCTGGCTTGCAAATATTTCCCTCCGTGCCATTGTTCTCACTTTGATACTAACTGGTACTGTCTTCATCTCGTTATCTACCATGAGAGCACAGGTGATGGTAATAATAATAATAATAATAATAATAATAATAATAATAATAATAATAATAGGATCACAAGCCAGAAAAAGTTACAGAGAATGAACACGCCAAACTCCTCTGGGACTCCCGGATTCAGACAGAGTTTTGGAGCATAATACTCCTGACCTAGTAAAGTGGCCTTTTGCAGCTGGTAGATGGTAATCTTGTCAGCACCAATTGTGTTTAACTGCAGGCCAAGGTCTTTAGGCACTGCCTCCAGTGTGCCGATCACCACTGGGACCACCTTGACTGGCTTGTGCCAGAGTTTTTGCAGTTAGATCTTTAAATCCTCATATTGTGTCAGCTTTTCCAGTTGTTTCTCTTTAATCCTGCTGTCGCCTGGGATTGCAACATCAATGATCCATACTTTGCTTTTTAACACGATCGTGAGATCAGGAGTATTATGCTCCAAAGCTCCGTCTGTCTGAATTCGGAAGTCCTAGAATAGCTTGACATGTTTATTATTATTATTATTATTATTATTATTATTATTATTATTATTATTTTACTGACACAAAGCCACAGTATGTCACAGCAGATGAGATCTATATGCTGGATTTTGTATCACAAAATCACAAGTCTAACACTTCCCAAGCATCTAGGACAGTGATGTATTTTTATATGTAATGTAATTATTATTATTATTATTATTATTATTGACACAAAAGCACAGTATGTCACAGCAAACGAGATCTCTATGCTGGATTTCGTATCACAAAATCACAAGTCGAACATTTCCCAAGCGTCTAGGACTGTGTGATGTAATAATAATAATAATAATAATAATTATTATTATTATTATTATTATTATTATTATTTGACCAGAGGTTGGGAAGATTACCGTTTTGGAGTGCCCTTTGCACCTTCTAAAATGCCATAGCCGGCAAAGTGAGTGGAGTTGTAGCTCTGTGTTTGTTCAAGCCCTGCGTTTTCCCTGGTGTGGCTTATCAAGGCTGGGCGGCATCCATCCTTTGTTATCTGCCATCCCGCTCTATAAGAATCCCTGTGAATATCATGTGTGAGTTAATTTGTTAGGAAATTGCATGTACTCGCCTTTTGCTGATTTTTAATAATTTGATTTCCACCCTCTTGAATTGTATCTGCCTTTCAGCTGATGACACTGAGATCTCTTTTGACCCTGAGAATATTATCACCAACATTGAGATGATCGACGAGGGCTGGTGGCGCGGTTACGGCCCCGACGGCCACTTTGGGATGTTCCCTGCCAACTACGTGGAGCTTATTGAGTAGCGGTCCACGCGCGGAGGGAGAACACGAGCAATACTTGAAGGAATGACTCTTGTCCAATCTGATTCTTTGAGGTGAAATTGTGTGTGGCTTTTCAAGGGTAAAGTGCCATTGCTGTGCCCTGTAGCCCTCTCTCTACCAGCCCAGTGATGCAGAACCGTTTCTTTGCCTTCTTTTGATTTTCAGGTGAAAATAGGAAATCAGTCTTGGCAGCATATAATAGTTTCCTTCTCCTAGGGCTAAAGGCATTGGCCTAAAATATCCTTTCCAGACACAGCAGGACCAAATTACTTTCTGAATATGGAGTATTCAGGAGATAGGAATGACTTAAGGAAAAGCAGAAGGGTTTTCTAATGCTGGCCATTCAAGTACAATTTCAGCTTTCTGAGATAGCATAAGGCGTCTTTTAAGATTGAGCCCTATCGTCCGCAACCCACTTAAACCAGAAGTTTGCCTTGGAGGAAATGGACTGTGAGTTCCAGCTTTTGGAGACCAGCCTTCTGGTGGCTGCTCAGGGCAAGTTCCTGATGGATCTGTGCAAGGTTTCTGCCGTATATTTGTGCAACTCCCTTCTATTTCAGTGAGTAAATTTTCAAAGGAGAAGCATGCCCTCAAACCACATCCTTTGTGTGAGGACCAAGCTGCTTGGATTTTAAAAGCTTGGACGTTTGGGTAATTTCTCCCCTTGCTTTAGAGCAGTGGTTCTCGACCTTCCTAATGCTGCGACCCCTTAATGCAGTTCCTCATGTTGTGGTGACCCCCAACCACAACACTATTTTTGCTACGACTTCATAACTGTAATTTTGCAACTGATTATGAATCATAATGTAAATATCTGATATGCACCAATACCCAATACACCCAAATTTGAATACTGGTGGGATTGATTTTGTCATTTGGGAGTTGTAGTTGCTGGGATTTATAGTTCATTTAACTCCCATGACCAACAGAAAATACTGGAAGCGTTTGGTGGGCATTGACCTTGAGAGTTGTAGTTCACCTACATCCAGAGACTAAGCTAGGATGGATCTGGACCAAATTTGACACAAATCCTCAATATGCCCAAATCTGAACACTGATGGAGTTTGGGGAAAATAGACCTTGATATTTGGGAATTGTAGTTGCTGGGATTTATAGGTCACCTACAATCAAAGAGCATTCTGAACTCCACCAACGATGCAATTGAACCAGATTGGGCACACATAACTCTCATGACCAACAGAAAATACTGGAAGGGTTTGGTAACATCCAGACATCCAGAGAGCATTGTGAACTCAAACAGTGATGTATCTGGACTAAACTTGGCACAAATACTCAGTATGCCCAAATATGAACACTGGTGGAGTTTGGGCAAAATAGACCTTGACATTTGGGAGTTGTAGATGGTGGAATTTATAGTTCACCTGTAATCAAAGAGCATTCTGAAGCCCACCAATGATACATTTTGGCCAAACTTCCCACACAACCCCCATGACCAACAGAAAATACTGTGTTTTCTGAATGATCTTTGGCTACCCCTTTGTCCCGACCCCCAGGTTGAGAAACACTGCTTTAGAGCAAAAGCCTTCTGCTCAAATTCCTTGAAACATGGATCCAAACACAAATGCCATGGAAGCAGGCAATAAACAAATGCCTTGGAAACAGTGCTAGCTTGGAAGTGTGGTGAGCGTTGCTTTAAATAGAGAAAGCTCGTGTATGCGTGTGTTGTGTTGCTTGGTTAGTAAAAGGGGACCTTGACTTCTGTGTTATCTTTTTGGGAACTCTAAAAAGCCTTATTGCCTTTAGATAGGATTTTGATTAATTTCCCACTCTTTTTTTTTAAACGAAGCAGAATATAAAGACAACATCTCGAATTGCTAAGTCAAGCAGGAGTGGTACAACTTTGTGCTGCAATAATTGTGTGGTACTTTGCATTGCTAATCTGCTATTTGTTTTGACGTCAAACGTGTTTGTGTCACATCTGGATTCAAACATTGCATTTGAAATGACATCTGTCGAACTTGCATGGCACATTGACTACAGGGGTAGGCAGTTTTGAAAAGGAAAATGAAGTGGTGTTCTTTATTTACTGTCCTAATTTTATATAGTTTTTAATACTGGTAGCCAGATTTTGTTCAAGCATGTCGACAATTTCAACAGAAATTAGGAAACCATGAAAATTGACAAAATCTGGCTACCAGTATTTTACAAAAACTCTAAAATTAGGACAGTAAATGAAGAACAGTATTCTGAAAACAGGGGAATTCCAGACAAGAAACAACCAGGGCCAGCTAACAAAGGAACAAAGGAAGGAAGGAGCCAGGTCTTGAAGATGCAAGGCTTTGCAATGTTAATCAAGGTGATTAATTGCAAATTTCACACTTGCCTCCAACAGACAAGAGTTCTTTCTCTCACCCTGGACATTATTCCACAGATATATAAACCTCTCTTGCTTAGTTTCCAATATACCTCACAACCAGAGCCAGCTAATACCTCCCAACAAAGGATTCCCCCAGTCAGGGAGCAGCCAGGCCTTGAAGCTGCAAGGCTTTGCAGTTCTAATCAAGGTGATTAAGTGCAACATTCACACTTGCTTCCAACGGGACCTTCTACAGAAACCATGAAAATGAAGAGAATTTGGCTACCGGTATTTTTTAAAACTCCAAAATCAAAACAGTAAATAAAGAGCAGCACTCTAAACACAAGGGAATTCCAGACATGAAACAATCAGGGCCAGCTGACACCACTCAACAGAGGATTACCCCAGTCAGGAAGCAGCCAGGCCTTGAAGCTGCAAGGCTTTGCAGTGTTAATCAACATGATTAATTGCATCATTCACATTTGCCTCCAATAGACAAGAGTTCTTTCTCCCACCCCGGACATTATTCCATAGATCTATAAACCTCACTTGCTTAGTTTCAAACATACCTCACAACCTCTGAGGATGCCTGCCAGTATTAAAAAAAACAAACCTAAAATTAAGACGGGAAATAAAGAACAACACTCTGAAAACAGGGGAATTCCAGACAGGAAATAACCAGGGTCAGCTAATACCTCCCAACAAAGGATTCCCCCAGTCAGGAAGCAGCCAGGCCTCGAAGCTGCAAGGCTTTGCAGTTCTAATCAAGGTGATTAATTGCAACATTCACACTTGCCTCCAACAGGCAAGAGTTCTTTCTCCCACCCTGGACTGTCTACAGATACATAAACCTCCCTTGCTTAGCTTCCAATATACCTCACAACCTCTGAGTATGCCTGCCATAGATGTGGGTGAAACGTCAGGAGAGAATGCTTCCGGAACATGGCCATACATTTCGGAAAACTCACAATAACCCATTATGCTATTTGCTTGACGGGTCAAAGCTAACGCTGTAGCGAGGTGGAATCCCATTCTCTCCTCCTTTTTTATGCATGATGTGATAACAATTATGTGAGCAAGGGATCTTAATGCCGCTCTCGGTTCATCTGCTCCAGCTTCTTTTCCTTTAATGGCAATTTGTAGAATGACGGTTTTAAAGATAGTCTGTGGGCCCCGCTCATTATTTCATTTCTAAATGTTCCTTTTGCTTTAATCTGTGGAAGCTGAACCTGAATTACCTACTTCATTTCTGGGAAAGGTTTCTGTTTTATCCCTTGTCCTCCCCTCCAGTGGTTTGCAAACACAGCTGGAGCCTTTTCAAAACGTGTCCTGTGGTAACTCTCCTTAAGACACATTACGGGGCCCTCCTCCTCCTCGTCCTTTTGGCTTAGCAGCTTTGAGGATTCTCGTGAGTGTACTTAAAGAAATCTATGCCCTTCTTTCTGTTACAATAGAGGAGTATGCCCTTGAGGATAGCTATAGCAGCCATCAGTGGCTTTCTAGGGATTCTTCAGAGCTACTTTTTTTTTATTAGGAATACGAAACATCATGCAGAATCATTGCTACTTCAGTTGTTGCTATTCACTGTGCCTCTTGCCTTTGTTCAGACCTCTTTTTCCAAACTGCCATGCATGAAGATTTGGGGTTGGGGGAAAACGCTTGTGACAGGACGGTATGAATAATAATAATAAAAAGTGTGGTGATTAAAACAATTCCCTACAAAGTGTGTATCTGTGTTTGTTTCAAGTGAATGTCCATTATTACTTAAAGGTAAAGGTTTCCCCTGACATTAGTTCTAGTCCTGTCCGACTCTGGAGGTGGTGCTCATCTCCATTTCTAAGCCGAAGAGCCAGCGTTGTCCGTAGACACCTCCAAGGTCATGTCACTGTTAACGGCAGTCTCTGAGGGTGTAACACGAGCACCTGCTTGTCCAGTTTTTTTTAAATATCTTTATTGAATTTTCTGTGACAAGATTAAAATCAGATAAAAGATAAAAAAAGAAAAAAAGGTGTGAAGAAGATAGAAAAGAGACAATAGTGGAGAGAAAAAAGAAAAAGAGAAGAATCATAGAATCAAAGAATTGGAAGAGACCTCACGGGGCCATCCAGTCCAACCCCCTGCCAAGAAGCAGGAATATTGCATTCAAATCACCCCTGACAGATGGCCATCCAGCCTCTGTTTAAAAGCTTCCAAAGGAGCCTCCACCACACTCCGGGGCAGAGAGTTCCACTGCTGAACGGCTCTCACAGTCAGGAAGTTCTTCCTCGTGTTCAGATGGAATCTCCTCGCTTGTAGTTTGAAGCCATTGCTCTGTGTCCTAGTCTCCAGGGAAGCAGAAAACAAGCTTGCTCCCTCCTCCCTGTGGCTTCCTCTCACATATTTATACATGGCTATCATATCACCTCTCAGCCTTCTCTTCAGGCTAAACATGCCCAGCCCCTTAAGCCGCTCCTCATAGGGCTTGTTCTCCAGACCCTTTATTATTTTAGTCGCCCTCCTCTGAACACATTCCAGCTTGTCAAGAGAAAAATAAATAAAATATAATAATAATAATAATAATAAAAAAATTGAAGATTTTCGTGACTTCCTGAGTATCTTGGGGGAGATGTTCTCCTTTTCTCTTTCTTCTACTCCTCTTTGTTTTTTCCGAAAAAAACAAAAAAACTTCTTCTTTCTTCAGGGGGTTGTTTGCCTTAGTTTAAATTATTGTCTTATAATTTTTCTCTTTTAACTAGTCAGTGATTTTTCCCCAATTTGTCTCTTCTGTCGGATTATCTTTACTTCTAGATAGTAGAAATGTAAGTCTATCCATGTTTCTGATGTCGAGCACTTTTTGTAGCCTGTCCTCCATGTCTGGTATTTCTTCCTTCTTCCATAGTTTAGCAAAACAAATCCTCGCCATTGTTGTTAGCAGAAATAATAATTTATCAGTGCTTTTTTTTCCATTTTTTGTGATTTCATTCCCAGCAGAAATAATTCAGATTTCAAGTGTTTGTCCAGTTTTGATGGATTTGTTTCATTCTGTGCAGTTCAAGGATGTGGACAAGGTTCTTGGAGAGGCGAGAGCGACCATATGCATCCTAGAACACTGCCCATTCTGGCTAGTAAAGGAACCCAGAGGGGGTTTGGCAGAGTGGGTCAAGGTGGTGGCTAATGCCTTTCTTTGGGAAGGCAATATTCCAGCGAGCTTAAAACAAGCTGTTATAAAACCGCTGTTGAAAAAACCATCACTGGACCCCATTCAATTAGTCAACTATCGGCCAGTTTCCAATCTCCCCTACTTGGGCAAAGTCCTGGAATGTGTGGTGGCCTTGCAACTACAGGAATTCTTGGTAGACACTGATAATGACATTTAAAAATGTATATTGGCTCTTGTTTTTATGATATAAGCAATCACGTGATCATGTATGGTCGAAAAAATGCATGTTGCGACTTACACTATGGAAGATTCTAGAAAGTTGCGGGCCTGAAAATAGCTGTTTTTTTTTTATGATTTTGGGGTGCTGAAAACGAAAATGACATTTAAAAATGTATATTGGCTCTAGTTTTTATGATATAAGCAATCGTGATCACGTATGGTTGAAAAAATGCATGTTGCGACTTACACTATGGAAGATTCTAGAATATTCTAGAAAGTTTGATGATGCAGTATTAGTGCCGTGTGCAAAAGCCAGAAAGCCCCATATAAGGCCAGACTTTTGAACGGTGAGGGTGTCAGTTGAAGACTGAGACAGTATCGTTAAACATCATTTTACATTGTTCTTTTTACTGTAGTTATGCCTCGCACATGTGTAAATAAAGCCCTATGGAAAAAAGATATCAAGGTAAATGGACTCTGTCAATGCTGTCAGACTCCTGCTGGAGCATTGTAAGAGACAATCCTTTCCTTGACTACAAAAGAAAAGTCAAGAAGAGCAAACAGGATATAAACTAAAGTCACGATTAAAGCGACATTTACACTTTCAGACTTTTCAACTGCATTAGGCCTACTAATATAGTTTCTTGCTGCACAAACATAAACAATCGACTAATTAAATAAATATTTCTCATGTATAAACTATTGGCAATATAATTTGACTAAAATTTAGTAAATATTCACGGTTTATATACATGCAGTACGGTTAGGCGCATTATCATAATATTAACGAATTACCTATTGTGAAGAAAATTGAAATAGCTGTTGCATAAAAACCAGAGCCAATTAACACATTTAATTATTATATTTGAATTCAGCATGTTAAGTTTATTAAGAAACGGCACATTTCATTTCCGCAACTGAGAAAAACTGAAAATTTGTAGAACTGGATCCGGCACAGTCTGGCTTCAGGCCGGGACATGGTACTGAGACAGCCTTGGTCGCCTTAGCGGATGATGTACGCCGGGAGCTCAACGGGGAGTTTGTCCCTGTTGGTTCTGCTGGACCTCTCATCAGCCTTCGATACCATCAACCACGGTATTCTTCTGGGACGCCTTGCAGGAATGGGCCTTGGGGGTACTGCCTTGCAGTGGCTCCAGTCCTTCCTCGAGGGTCGCTCCCAGAGAGTGTCATTAGGGGACTCCTGCTCGGCCCCACGGCCATTGTACAGTGGGGTCCCACAGGGTTCAGTACTGTCCCCTATATTATTCAACATATACATGAAGCTGTTGGGGGAGATCATCCAGAGTTTCGGGGTGCAGTGTCATCTGTACGCAGATGATGTCCAACTCTGTCACTCTTTCCCACCTGCTACTAAGGAGGCTGTTCAAGTCCTGGACCGGTGCTTGGCCGCTGTAATGGACTGGATGAGGCTGAATAAATTGAAACTAAATCCAGACAAGACAGAGGTACTCCTGGTCAGTTGCAAGGCTAAACAGGGCATACGGTTACAGCCTGTGCTTGATGGGGTTACAATAACCCTGAAGGCGCAAGTTCTCAGCTTGGGAGTGATCCTGGACTCATCGTTGAGCCTGGAACCCCAGGTCTCAGCGGTGGCTGGGAGAGCTTTTACACAGTTAAAACTTCTGTGCCAGCTGTGCCCGTACCTTGGGAAGTCTGACTTGGCCACGGTGGTCCATGCTCTGGTTACATCCTGTATAGATTACTGCAATGCTCTCTACGTGGGGTTTGCATCTGAAGACTGCCCAGAAGCTGCAATTAGTCCAGCGCTTGGCAGCCAGGCTACTAACGGGAGCTGGGTACAGGGAGCGCACAACTCCCTTGCTGCACCAGCTCCACTGGTTGCCAATTAGCTTCCGAGCACAATTCAAAGTGCTGGTTTTAACCTATAAGCCCCTATACGGTTCCGACCCAGTTTACCTGTCCGAACGTATTCTCCCCTATGAACCATCAAGGACGTTAAGATCTTCCGGAGAGGCCCTGCTCTCGGTCCCACCACCTTCACAAGCGTGTTTGGTGGGAACGAGAGACAGGGCCTTCTCTGTGGTGGCCCCTCGACTATGGAACTCTCCCGAGCGAGATTAGATCTGCCCCCTCCCTCTTGTCCTTCAGGAGGCTAATGAAATCCTGGTTATGGAACGAAGCATTCCCAGAATAATGGCTGAGACTGATTACAGACCAAAGTGAGTGACCACATATGCGAACTGAGTTGAACATGATTTTATCTTGGCGATTTGGTATATATCTATCTATATGTATTTTAATCTTGTATTGTTGTATGATGTTTTAACTTGTATTAGTAGCATTGAATCCTTGCTGTAAGCCAGTCTGAGTCCCTCTACGGAGGTGAGAAGATTGGGATATAAAAGTTTTAAATAAATAATAATAATGACTGCATGGAGCACTGTTACCTTCCCGCAATGGAACCCCCGGTGGTGCAGTGGGTTAAACCCTTCTGTCATTGAACACTGAGAAAACCAAAGTGCTCTTCCAGCAGTCACCAGCCAATCCCTCTCCAATGCCTTTGGTCCATGGTTTGCAAGAACTAAAAAATGATCCATGGCCTCACTGTTACTACACCATTGCAATAGGAGCGACTGGTCTCACGAAACCCTCTTATAGTGTGGACGCTTATTAAATATTCTAATAATATAATATAATATAATATATTGTATATACAGGTAATATTTATAATATTATAATGTAATGCAATATAATACTAATAATTGCATGATATTATAATTATATATTTATTTTACATGTAAAATTATTAATATTACCCTATAATGGCATAGTACAATATAATAATATTTAATACTGATATTGTACTATGCTAATAACATAATATATTCATAGAATCATAGAATCAAAGAGTTGGAAGAGACCTCATGGGCCATCCAGTCCAACCCCCTGCCAAGAAGCAGGAATATTGCATTCAAATCACCCCTGACAGATGGCCACCCAGCCTCTGTTTAAAAGCTTCCAAAGTAGAAGCCTCCACCACACTCCGGGGCAGAGAGTTCCACTGCTGAACGGCTCTCACAGGAAGTTCTTCCTCATGTTCAGATGGAATCTCCTTTCTTGTAGTTTGAAGCCATTGTTTCGCGTCCTAGTCTCCAGGGAAGCAGAAAACAAGCTTGCTCCCTCCTCTCTGTGGCTTCCTTTCACATATTTATACATGGCTATCATTTCTCCTCTCAGCCTTCTCTTCTTCAGGCTAAACATGCCCAGCTCCTTAAGCCGCTCCTCATAGGGCTTGTTCTCTAGACCCTTGATCATTTTAGTCGCCCTCCTCTGGACACATTCCAGCTTGTCAATATCTCTTGAATTGTGGTGCCCAGAACTGGACACAATATTCCAGGTGTGGTCTAACCAAAGCAGAAGAGAGGGGTAGCATTACTTCCCTAGAGCTAGACACTATGCTATTGATGCAGGCCAAAATCCCATTGGCTTTTTTTGTATATATATCTTGTAAGCCGCTCTGAGTCCCCTTCAAAGTGAGAAGGGTGGCATATAAATATCGTCAATAAATAAATAAAATATGTTTTTCTGTGAGTGAGCAGGTGGCAACTACTGGATGGTATAAGTTCTGTACAGGAAACTAGAGTTGATGTGGTCTATCCAATGAAATTTTCTGAATCAGCATCCCAAATAACCAAACGAAATCTAAAGTTGACAAATAACTGATTCGTACCCTTTTGGTATTAATGTTGGAGAGTGGTCCCTGGTTTAAAAAAAAGGATGGGAATCACTGGTCTATAGGATGCTTTTGCTGAAAACACGGAAGATTGTCCGTTCTTGAGAGAACAGAGTAGTTGTTTACAAATAATCAGGGCGTTTGTGAGGCCGGCAGCAGCTGTGATGCGGGATTGAGTTAACCAGGTCAGGCAGACATGACGGGGACAGTGACAGAGACAGCGATGGATAATAATCAGATTGCAGGCTGGACCTCAATTTCATTTCCATTCTACCCCATTCCTTCTGCCCACCTCCCCTGGGACTCTGTCACTATCCAAGATGTCATTAGACTAACAGCATACAGATGACAGAGGATATGCATCTGCATACACTTTCTCGCTTCTGAAGAATAACTAGTACTATTTGAAATATTTTTCTAGAGGGCCTGATAATCTCTGCTTGGATCAGGTTCCCTGGAGTATAAGCATTTTAGGGGCAAGTAGCCATTATACTGGATATGTCAGTTGTGAGCAGTCCTTTCCTTTCCCTATAATATATACTTAAGCTGTATTTACAATTGCCATTTTTGGCTGGGAAAAAAGCACTGCTTGCTTGCTTGTTCTGTTCTCCATCTCCCCCTGCCCTCTGTAGTTTAGGCCTAATTGATTATTTGGATGTGTTTCAGAAGGATCAAGGACCCCCGGTCATGCAGCGGGTTAAACTGCTGAGCTGCTGAATTTGCTGACCGAAAGGTCGGCAGTTTGAATCCACGGAATGGGGTGAGCTCCTGCTATTAGGCCCAGTTTCTGCCAACCTAGCTGTGCTGGTACGGCTGTACCAGGAGCTTCAATTTTATTTGCTTTGTATTAAATGTTTGCTTGCAGTCAGGGATTCTGCAGGTAGGTGGCTTCCTTTGGTTGCAGTCGTAGGGCAAGTCACCTGTCCATCATCGTTAAGTTTTGATCCCGCCCCTTGCCCAGGGCAATTTTATTTAGTTATTTATTTATTTATTTATTTATTTATTTATTTCGGTCACTTCTACCCCGCCTTTCTCACCCCCTAGGAAGGACTCAAGGCGGCTTACATCCGGCACAATTTGATGCCCATAATTACAATAAAATGCAATAGCAATAACACAATACATTAAAAACACACAATTAATACAGTACAATAAAACACAATACAATATCAACTAAAACCGCTCTATAGCCCACGTTCATCGTGTTCTAAAATCCATCAATCCGTTTAGCATTGCCATAGTCCTTTCCAACTCTAGTCATCATTACCTTGTTACCCTGCCAGACTACCCAAATGCCTGGTCCCATATCCATGTCTTCAGCTTTCTCCTGAAGGACAGGAGGGATGTTGACAACCTAATTTCCCCGGGGAGTGAATTCCACAGGCGAGGGGCCACCACTGAGAAGGCCCTGTCTCTCATCCCCACCAGCCTCACTTGTGATAAAGGTGGGGCCGAGAGCAGGGCCTCCCCAGAAGATCTTGAACTCCTTCTATGGTGGGACATAGAAGGAGATACGTTTGGACAATTGGGAAGGGAAGGGAGCCATTTTTAGTTAATCTCAGCAAGGAAAGCTAATGTACAGGACGTGTGCAAGCTTCCCCTGTACAAAAGCTTCAACCCTTAAGAATTTCCGGGGGAGAACAGTTTTAAGAGTCTTCAAAGACTTTCCAGGGAAACAGCCCTAAAGACCAAAGAACTCCAGCTGGAGAGTATCTAAGCCTTTACTGGTAGGTCCACTCGGCGTTCGAGAAGCAGTTCGACCTGGTAGCGGAGCCCACATCAGTAAGGGTTAGATTACAGTCAGCCTGGGAGAAGTTAAAAGGGGGATTTTTCTTTAAAGTAAAGAAGTTATTGAAGACAGTTGCCTGTCCTTCATGGGCAAGTTTAGGAAGCTACCAGTTGCATAAAAGCCTGAAATAATTTGTTTAACTTTCTGAAGACAAGAGAAGTTTCTGTTTGATTGCTATACTTCACAAGCCATCTAAAGACTATTTGTGGTGGAAAACCTCTGAGAACTTCTCCTTGGGCCCCCTGGCTTCCCGCTGGGCAAAGGTTGCACGTCCTGTTTAAAGACAATTGTTTACAGGCCCAGCGCGTGACAGAACATTAGCAGCTTGAAAACATACAATTGTGAGTAGATCAATAGGTACTGCTTCTTAACGGTGCTCCATGCAGTCGTGCTGGACACATGACCTTAGATCTTGGAGGTCAGGGGAAACCTTGGAGGAAAAGGTAGCAACAGCTATTATGCATGCAGCCACCTGAATTATCAAAGGGACTGGCCACCGAGGCCATTGCCTATACTAGGCAGAAACTGTTATAACATGGTCTGAAACTGAGCTTGAAGGACAGAACCCTGTAGCTAATCTGCATGCAATTATTTACCCCAGCAATGGCATGCCAATAGAGAAGAAACAAATGAGATCACAGTCTTTCCTGCAGAAATTAATGGGTTTCTAGCTTTTGCTTTTGGAATGGGAAATGTTGCTTCTACAGTGTTCCCTCGCTACTTCGCGGTTCGCTTTTCAGAGAATCTCTGTTTCGCGGGTTTTTGTCTCCCAGTTTATGAATGGTTGCCATTGCCCTGAGCAGCATTCTAATCCTGCCTCCTGGCAACGATGGAGTGTGGAAGGGGGTTTCACCCTTCCCTCAGGAGAGAGGCAGCCCATCCAGAGAGATTGCAAAGCAAAACAGTGATAGCTAGCAAAAATAAAAAAGATGTGTGGTGTCTTTAAATCTCTCCTCACTTCTGCCTCACCTTCGGAATGCGATATACATATATAGCGTCCCTACTTCGCGGATTTTCACTTTTCGCGGGTGGTCCTGGAATGTAACACCAGCGAGATTCGTCTCTGCCTCGTAATGTAGTATCTATTAGGCATGGTTAGGTTCGGTTGGATTCTACATAATTCAGAATAAATTAGGAAAGATTGCTTTTTGAAGTGACTTTGAAGTTTTTAAGGAAACCGGAAGTCCCTTTGCCCTTCCGAAGCTTTTTCCGCCATTTCTGTTACAAAGCAGTGAGTGAGATAGATATGATTCAGCTTTTCCCCGCTTCTGGTCCCTGGCCTCGGCTCAAGCCAGATAAGCCATTTTAAACCAGAGTGGATGAAAATAATAATAATAATAATAATAATAATAATAATAATAATAGTAATAATAATAATAATAACAATAACAATAATAACAATAATAATCTTTATTTATACCCCGCCACTATCTCCCCAATGGGGACTCGGAGCGGCTTACATGGGGCCAAACCCGGACAACATATTACAGCAAAAATAAAACCAAAACATAAACAACAAGTAACAGCATCAAAATTACATAAAAGAAAAAAAAACATATGAATACAATGACAAAATAACATTACAATAAACACAATCACAGTGACAGTGGGTGGGCCACATATACAGGATAAAATGTTTAAAAAACTCTAACGAGATAAAAATACGAGCAAGTTATTTGCAGGGAGCTCATAAAGGAACCCAGAGTTGAGAAACTAAACTTCCCATTAGGAGTGTGTGTACTCCAGTGACAGAAACATGGAGGGGAGCAGTAGTGTCATGTTGTGCACCTACTTGCCAAAAGCGCAGAAGAAGAACCAGGTTTTAAGGTTCTTTTTAAAAGTTTCTAGTGGAGGGGCTTTCCTGATCTCTCCAGGTAATGAGTTGCAGAGTCGGAGAGCCACAGAGGAGAAGGCTCTCTCCCTTGTGCCCACGAGACAAGCTTGTGAGACTGGCAGGGGCGAAAGGAGGGCCACCCCCGAAGATCGAAGGGCCCAGGTTGGTTCATGGAGAAAGATATGGTCAGGAAGGTAGGTGGGTCCCAAACCATTTAGGGCTTTGTGGGTGATAACCTGCAACTTGAATTGGGCCCGGAAAATAAATGGCAGCCAGTGGAGCTCCATAAACATAGGGGTCGACCGCTCCCTATAACTAGTCCCAGTTATTAATCTGGCTGCTGAATGTTGGACATTCCCTGGAATGTTGGTAGCCCCACATAGACTGAATTTCCTCCCTTTCCTCTCCCCTCGCTTCTGGTGTCAAGCCTGGGAAGCATTTTACAACAGGGTGGATGGATTTCCTCTCTCTCCTCTCCCCTCACTTCTTTCTCAAGTCTGGGAAGCGTTTTAAATCAGACTGGATGAATTTCCTCCCCCACCCCCCCCCCCCCGCAACTTCTGTGAGTAAAACAACTACTTTCAAAGTAAAAAACCACTCAATGAAACAGGAAATAACACTTGCAAACCAGTAAAGAAGGATTCGGAAGTCTAAGAAGTTTCGAAAAATTTTGAACGTTTTTTCTGTGAAAATCGGAATTTACTTCCGAAGGGAAGGGGAGGCGAAGCAAGGCAAGGCAAGGCATTTGGAGGATCAACGTTTCTCCAACCCTTGGGAAACTTTTGGATGTTAAGAAGTTATTTCATGTGAGGTCACTTGACTTGTTTATCTAGGTAGAAATGTTTAATGCAGGCGTTTTCCAGAGATGAATTCAGTCTATTGCATTACCTACTACCTGATTCACTTGGAGGGCACTGAATGTGGAAGGCCTATGTGCCTCAAGAGAGCCTCCATTCCTTTCCTACTTTAAAGGAGCCATAGTAAGAGCATCATCAGCAACAATACCGTGATGGGATGCGTCAGTCCTCCCACTCAGTTGGCACCAAATCGATTGATCTTCCACAGGAGGAAACCGTGAAATCATGCATGTCGCAAGGCTTCCTAACACAGACTCGGAGACAATCCTCTTAAAGGGATGAAAGGGCATAATCCTGCGGGGGCCGGGGCCTCCTCTTCTCAGGCGCGGGGGCTCAAACATCTGGGATAAAATTGTAATTGCGAGCCACAGAGTCCAAGTTATTTTTGTTATAGGGAGCAAAAAGGGGCACCTTCATCTTGATTTAAGCCGAGCTGAGCTGTCCAGATGGAGATGTTTCTGTCTCTTTTCTCTGTCGGGCCTCAAGCAAGATATTGGGATATTTTGGAAGTGATGCATTTCTGGGACAAATTACTAAAAACCGAAAAGAAAAATATAAGAAATATATATAATAAGCTTCTTGAATGAGCCACAGAGACAGAAGGAGTTAAAAATAGTACTTACTTAGGCAATTCTTCGTTGTCCAATTAGGATTGTTTTCCAAGATCGGTGTACTGGCGGTGGGTCCATACGTGACTGTGGAGCCCTATTCTTGATCTGCATCTTCTCCTGCAGTGAGGGCATTGTTTTCCAGGTGGAAGGCAGTCCTAGTCAGGGTTGGCTTGATGACCCTTCCTCTTGGCACGTTTCTCTCTTTTACTCTCCATTAGCCGGTATTGCACCACCTGACATCCATCGGGAAGTAGCAGCCAATAGTGAAAGGGCCAAGGCAGAGACATCTCCAGCTCATCCCCTGTTTGGGTATCAGACAGCACGTCAACGACTTAAATCTAGAAATAGTTTTCTAAGATCTACGGAGACACTCGCTGGAACACCTCAGCAAGCGAGAGTCCAAAAGTGGCAGACCCAGAACCTCAACCAATGGCTGATACCAAATGAGACTCCCCCCTGGGCACACAAAAGACTGGGCGACTTGGAAGGCGCTGAACAGACTGCGCTCTGGCACCACAAGCTGCAGAGCCAACCTTCAGAAATGGGGCTACAAAGTGGAATCCTTGACAAGCGAGTGTGGAGAGGAGCAAACCACTGACCACCTGCTGCAATGCAACCTGAGCCCTGCCACATGCACAATGGAGGACCTCTTTGCAGCAACACCAGAAGCACTCCAAGTGGCCAGATACTGGTCAAAGGACATTTAATCAACTACCAAACTCACAAATTTTGTATTTTGTCTGTTTATTTGCTTTGTTCTGTTAGAAATGTAATATAATTGACTGGTTTAATTGACAATTAAAACCCTCCATTCATATCTCTTCAAATTCTACAGCACTGCTGGTCACAGCTGACCTCCAGCTGGAGCGCTCAAGGGCCAAGGCTTCCCAGTTCTCAGTGTCTATGCCAGAGTTTTTAAGGTTGACTTTGAGCCCATCTTTAAATCTCTTTTCCTGCCCACAAACATTTTGTTTTCCATTCTTGAGTTCAGAGTAAAGCAACTGCTTTGGGAGATGGTGGTCGGGCATCCGGTCAATGTGGCCAGTCCAGCGGAGTTCAAGCAAAAGCTGTATGACAATCTGGGCAAAAAAATATTGGTAGACAAATAAAAATTCAAAAATGGGAGCAAATTTGGACAAGGAAATTAAAGTACACCTACTCATTGGATCTCAAAGAAAATTGGCTGAAAATGTTCCATCGGCAGTACATAACACCTAAGAAATGAGGTCTAATGTATAAAAATAAACAAACCAATTGTTGGAAATGCCATTCACATGTTGGAAGTTTCTTCCATATGTGGTGGACCTATAAAGAAGCAACTACGTTTTGGCAAATGATACATGAAGAAATGCAAAAGAATTTTAAAAAGAAATGCCCAATGAAACCAGAATATTTTCTATTAGGTATGACTGATAAAGAACTAATATTGGACCAAAATGAGGACACTCCATTTACATATATCATGACAGTGGCACGGATGGTATATGCAAGAAATTGGAAAAATGATAAGTCTTGTTGTTTATTCGTTCAGTCGCTTCTGACTCTTTGTGACCTCATGGACCAGCCCAGGCCAGAGCTCCCTGTTGGCCGTCATCACCCCCAGCCAGGGCCGTAGCCAGAAAAAAATTTCAGGGAGGGTTGACAATTTGGGGGGGGGGCGGTTTGACAATTGGGGGGGTGACAATTTGGGGGGGGGGTGAAAATTTTGGGGGGTGGGGGGGGTTGAAACCTGCCTCCTAGCTCACGTTGAAGCAAAGAGCACAGCAGGGGGCAGAGCAACCTTCAATAGCCTGCAGCTCCACCCCTGTCAACCACCTCCACCAAGTGGCCTCCTTAATGAGAGCATTCAACACACACACCACCAACTTGGTTGCTTCACTACATCGGCTATTGCTGCAAGTAATGACAGTGTGAATAAATTGTCAATATTTGCTTGAGATAGTGCTTGCAGTTCTGGAGGGTCTCTTAATTTTTTGCATCTCATAGACTTAGCATGGGGATTTGGTTAACCAGTTAAAATTCATGAGTAAACCAGGTTTTTTAAAAAAAATCTGAAACATTTCGGGGGGGGGGGTTGAACCCCTACAACCACCCCCTCGCTACAGGCCTGCTCCCAGCTCCTTCAGAGTCAAGCCAGTCACTTCAAGGATACCATCCATCCATCTTTCCCTTGGTCATCCCCTCACAATCCAAGGAGTGACCATCACTGAAAAAATCCCACAAAAACACATGTAAATTCAAAAATAGAAGAAGACAACACACCTTCCATGTCCCCCCCTCGTGCTAATGATACAGAATGAGGGTTCCAAAGCAGTGGCGGCGGCAATGTTCCCTGCATGTTCCCGGCAATGTTCCCTGCATGTCTCTCAGCCCCTAACTAACACTAAGACAAGGGATCAAAGGGCAGAGGCTGAGGAGGAGGGGGAGGAGAGAGAGGGGGGAAGGAAAAAGGAGGGAGGCGGGCCACACTCTGTGCACACACTCTGACTCTCTGTCTCCCACACACACACTCCCACAACACAAGGGAAGGAGGAAGGTGCCATGATGGGGGTAATAGGGACACATGAAACTGACATTGCTTGGAAAGGAGCCTCAAAGACCATCCAGCCCAACCTCATTTGGCAGTAAAGGAAGACACCATCAAAGCCCTCACAACAGATGGCCAACCAGTTGGAAGGGAGGCCTAAAGGCCATCCAGTCCAACCCCGTCCTTCCTTCCCTCCTTCTTTCCCTTCCTCCCTTTCTCTACTTCCCTTCCTTCTCCTTCCTTTACTTCTTTCCCTCCCTGCCTTCCCTCCTTCCTCCCTTCCTTTCCTTTTCTCTACCACTCCTCCCTCCCTTTCCTTCCCTCCCTTCCCTTCCTTCCTCTCATTCCTTCCTTTTTCTCCTCCCCTCACCAGCTTCATCCTCCTTTATTAAATCTACAGTGTAGATCAGGGGTTCTCAAACTAAGGCCCGAGGGCCAGATGTGGCCCTCCAAGGTCATTTACCCAGCCCTCACTCAGGGTCAACCTAAGTCTGAAATTACTTGAAAGCACACAACAACAACAACAACAACAATCCTATCTCATCATCCAAAAGGAGGCTCACACAGGTTGGAGGTTCGAATCCAGGGAGAACATGGATGAGCTTCCTCTGTCAGCTCCAGCTCCCCATGTGGGGACATGAGGGAAGCTCTCCTACAAGGATGGTAAAGCATCAAAACATCCGGGTGTCCCCTGGCAACATCCTTGCAGACAGCCAATTCTCTCACCAGAAATTACTTGCAATTTCTCAACTTGCACCTAACATGAAAAAAAAAAATTCCAAACATATTGTATCTTACGGATTTTAGAACTGGGTGAACGTTGGCCACTAGATTGGCTTTTTAGTTGTTATTGTATTAATTGAATGTTTTAACTATTATGGTTATTGTTGTTATGTATTTTATCTGTTGAATTGTTGGCATCGAATTGTGCCGGTTGTAAGCCGCCCAGAGTCCCCCCTAGGGGATTGAGAAGAGCGGGGTAGAAGTGCCCGAAACAAACAAACAAACAAACAAACAAACAAACAAACAAATATCGTGCTGCTCCTTTAGCAGCTATTGAGTAGGACAGTGTTGAAAACAATATGACTGGGAAATGCCCCTGAACTTGAAAAAACTTGAAGACTGTTCGGAAACTAGTCCAGCAAGCGGCAGCCAGATTGCTCACCGGAGCGACATACAGGGAGCATACCACCCCCCTGCTGTGCCAGCTCCACTGGCTGCCGATTCAGTTCCGAGCACAATTCAAGGTGCTGGTTTTGACCTACAAAACCCTGTACGGTTCCGGTCCAGTGTATCTGTCCGAACGTATCTCCCTCTACGTCCCACCTCGGAATCTGAGATCATCTGGGGAGGCCCTGCTCTCGACCCCACCACTGTCACAAGTGAGGCTGGTGGGGACGAGGAGCAGGGCTTTCTCAGTGGTGGCCCCTCACCTGTGGAACTCACTCCCGGGGGAAATCAGGGCATCATCATCCCTCCTCGCCTTTAGGAGGAGGGTGAAGACTTGGTTATGGGACCAGGCCTTTGGGCACTCTGGCAATTAAATCAGACAACCAGGCGAGTAAGACCAGCAGGATTGATGAAGTGGAACGTAAAACTAGATCTATGAGTAGCAAACGCTGACCATGTAAGAGGAGAAACTGGGTTTGTATTTGGTTTTATTGATTTTATTGATTTTATGGTTATAATGTATATTTGATGTTAACTGTGTATTGATGTAATTTTGTGTTTGATTGTTTTTATGATGCAGGCATCAAATTGTGCCTTGCTTTTGTAAGCCGCCCTGAGTCCCCTTCGGGGTGAGAAGGGCGGGGTAAAAGAACCCCAAATAAATAAATAATAAATAAATAAATAAATAAATAAATGTGGTGGTGCTACCTTCTTGGGAGGTTTTTAAGCAGTGGCTGCCTGGCCATCTGCTGGGGGTGCTTTGATTGTGTGTTCCTACCACACAAGGGAGTTGGATTGGATGGCCCTTGGGGTCTATTCCAACTTGATGACTCTATGATCCTTTCTTCAAAAAGCCAAGAAGCCTGAGCCTTATATGGAGGCAAAAAAAAGGCAAAGCTCATTCCCGTAACAATTTGGTTTAAGAGTGCTTTGGGAGTGGGCTCTTGCCTCTCCCCTCCTGACTGAGTCCTCTGTGAGAAATAAGTGTCCCACAGTCTGGGTATCCATAGTGATGACCTCCAATCTTGCGGCCGCTGAGCAGATTAATGGCCACATTGTGGGACATCATTGTTCCCCAGCTGAGGCCCCGACTGACCCTGCCGCCCAAAATAGCACTCCGGGCCCCATCACTTCCCTCAAGTGTTTGCACCCAGAGATGTTTCTCTCTACCAAGGCACCCCAACCCCATGGCTTTGTAGCATCTTTGGGAGGTGAATGCATTCAGCCAGGAAACTGAAGGAGGGTTACCAAAGGGGCAATACCCCTCCGAATGCCCTATCTGTTGGTGTGTGTTTTGAAAAATCCAAGAATCCAAGATGGCTAAACTAAAAATGTTGTGTTTTGGGCTTATCATGCAAAGACATGAATCCCTAAGAAATATAATAATGTTTGGTAAGCCAGGAAGAGCACATTTCTCATGGATAGACTCACAGCTCCGAGTTGGATGGCACTGAAGCTCTCTCACTCATGCGTTCATTATAAATTGATGTTAATTTGGTAAAGTTAACAACACAAAGATATATCCACATCTATATAAATAAAAACGTAATGTTCGTTTGTAGGATTAACATAACGCAAAAGCCATTGGATGACTTGACACCAACTTTGGACACAATACATCTATCAGGACAACAAGTGACCATCACTCATAAAAACACTGGGGGAAAAAACAGTGGAAGGGACTTCAAAAACCAAAAAATAATATATATATTACAACACATGCACAAAGCCACATATATATACACAATCACACATATATACACATATACATAAATATATACACATAGGTAAAGGGAAAGATTTTCCCCTGACATTAAATCCAGTCATGTCTGACTCTGGGGGTATATACACATATACATGTACACGGACTGGGCCACAGCAACACGTGGCAGGGAACAAATAGTGTATGTATATGTGTGATAGATATAGATACACACACACACATATACACATATACACAAATATATACACACATATATACACATAAAACACATACACACACACTGGGCCACAGCAATGCATGGCAGGGGGCAGATAGTATATCCATATATATTAGTGTCTCCTTCCATACCAAGATGTCCTTTCCTTAAGATCACTGGATCTCAAGCTTCCTAATGCCACAACCCCTTAATACAGTTCCTCCCGTTGTGGTGACCCCCAACCATGCTACTTCATAACTGTAATTTTGCTACTGTTATGAATCATTATTTATTCATTTATGTAAAACTTTAATATCCCAATCTTCTCACCTCCGTAGAAGGACTCAGACCGGCATACAGCAATCATCATGTAAATATCTGATATGCAGGATGTATTTTCATTCACTGGACCAAATTTGGCACAAATACCTGATACACCCAAATTTGATTGATTTTGTCATTTGGGAGTTGTAGTTGCTGGGATTTATAGTTAACCTACAATCAAAGAGCATTCTGAACTCCACCAATGATGGAATTGAGCCAAACTTGGCACACAGAACTCCCATGACCAAGGGAAAATACTGGAAGGGTTTGGTGGGCATTGATCTTGAGTTCTGGAGTTGTAGTTCACCTCCATCCAGAGAGCACTGTAGACAGAGGCGGCCCTAGGTAATTTTCAACGGTAAGCAAACAATATCCCCCCCCCCCCCCCCCAATCACTTGATATATATTTTCTGTCTATTTGCCATGTATACAGGGGCGGCTCAACTCATTACGCAAAGTAAGCATTTGCAGTATAGTTGATTTTGCCCAGGGGCGCTCTTGGGGCACTCTTGGGGGAAAATAGACCTTGACATATGAGTTGTAGTTACTGGGATGTATAGTTCACCTACAATCAAAGAGCATTCTGAACTCCACCAATGATGGAATTGAACCAAATATGGCACACAGAACTCCCATGACAAACAGAAAATATATATCAATTATTGGTTGGGGGGGGGGGGCGCCAAAATACTGTTTGCTTACCATTGAAAATTACCTAGGCCGCCTCTGGTGCCATATTTGGTTCAATTCCATCATTGGAGTTCAGAATGCTCTTTGATTGTAGGTGAACTATATATCCCAGTAACTACAACCCGCATATGTCAAGGTCTATTTTCCCCCAAGAGCGCCTCAAGAGCGCCCCTGGGCAAAATCAACTATACTGCAAACGCTTACTTTGCGTAATGGTTGAGCCGCCCCTGACTGTAGACGCAAACAATGATGGAGCTGGACCAAAATTGGCACGAATACTCAATATGCCCAAGTGTGAACACTGGTGGAGTTTGGGGAAAGTAGACCTTGACATTTGGGAGTTGTCCAGAAAATACTGGAAGGGTTTGGTGGGCATTGACCTTGAGTTTTGAAGTTGTAGTTCACCTACATCCAGAGAGCACTGTGGACTCAAACAATGATAGATCTGGACCAAACTTGGAATGAATCCTTAAAAATGCCCAAATGGGAACACTGGTGGAGTTGTAGTTGACATTTTGGGAGTTGTAGTTGCTGGGATTTATAGAGCTCCCATGGCCAACAGAAATTCCTGGAAGGGTTTGATGGGCACTGTGGACTCAATGATAGATCCGGACCAAACTTGGCACCAATCCTCAATATGCCCAGCTACGAGTATCCCATAATAGCCTTTGAATCATTGAATCCTATAGTTCAGTGTTTCTTGACCTTCCTAATGCTGTGACCCCTTAATACAGTTCCTCATGTTGTGGTGATCCCCAACAATAAAATTATTTTCGCTGCTACTTCATAACTGTAATTGTGCTGTTATGAATCGTAATGTAAAAATCCAATATGCAGGATGTATTTTCATTCACTGAACCAAATTGAGCACAAATACCCAATACGCCCACATTTCAATATGGGTGGGGTTGGGGAGGGGGATTGATTTTGTCATTTGGGACATGTAGTTGCTGGTATTTATAGTTACCCTACAATCAAAGAGCATTCTAAACTCCACTAACGATGGAATTGAACCAAACTTGGCACACAGAACTCGTATGAACAACAGAAAATACTGGACGGCTTTGGTGGGCACTGACCTTGAGTTTTGGAGTTGTAGTTCACCTAAATCCAAAGAGCACTGTGGACTCAAACAATAATGGAGATGGACCAAATTTGGCACGAATATTCAATATGCCCAGATGTGAACATTGATGGAGTTTAGGGAAAATAGATCTTGACATTTAGGAGTTGTAGTTGCTGTGATTTATAGTTCACCTACAATCAAAGAGCTTTCTGAACCCCACCAACAATAGAATTCGACCAAACTTCCCACACAGTACCCCATGACCAACAGAAAGCAATGTGTTTTCTAATGGCCTTTGGTGACCCCTCTGACGCTGCCTCCCAACTCCCCCAGGGGTTCCAACTCCCAGGTTGAGAAACACTGCTTTAGGGTATTTAGGCAAGGCATCTTTGGGTACGGTTGTTTTTTGGAATAATTGTGCATTGTAATTGCTTATTGGTAATTTATGGATAATGTGTTAAGTCAATTGTTATATGTTGTATGGAACCACTGCTGTTTCTACTGTTTCTACTGTTTGTGAACCGCTGTGAGTCGCCTTCGGGCTTGAGATACAGCGGTATATAAGCAAAGTAAATAAATAAATAAATAAATAAATAAATAAATAAAAGGGAAGTCTGAGAAGGGACGTGATACACATCTTTAATTATTTGAAAGCATATCCCATTGAGGAGGAGTGAGCTTGGTTTCTCCTACTCTGGGTCCTCTCCATGGTCCATGGCAGGGAAGGGTAGAGAACCCTTCCTTGGCCTCTCCAGCCCCCCCCCCCTCCCTTCCTCCGCTGCAGCTCCTCCTTTCTGAAGTCTTGTACTCCTAAGTCTCCAGGCAATGCTCTTCTTCCCCACTATGCTATGGAGAAAGCAACCATGAAATGGGAGAGAGAGGTGCCTTTCTCCGAAGAGGCTCTTCCAGGGGCAGCCAGGATGGCAGCAGGTAAGTCCCTATGAGGGAAAGTAGAAAACTGGCAAGTGAGGGTGGAGGGAAGTGGAAGTGAACAAGCAAGTTGGCTGAAAGTAAAGAGGCTTCAGTGGAAGGAAAGTGCCCAGAGTTAATGCGCATCAGGGAGGACAAGAAGGGCAGGGACTCTATTGACCTTCCAAATCCAAGAGTGAGTTTAAGAATTACCCTTATAGCAGGCTGCAGCAGTGGAGTCTCATCCACCTGACCAAAATCCCACAACCAAGTGTAGTTCACAGAATCCTAGAGTTAGAAGAGCCCCCCCCAAGGTGTTTCATGGCTAGAAACACTGAGCTGCTGTGAGTTTTCTGGGCTGTATAGCCTAAAACTCCACCAGTGTTCACATTTGAACATATTGGGCATCCATGTCAAGTTTGGTCGGATCCATCATTGTCTGAGTCCACCATGCTCTCTGGATGCAGGTGAACTACAACTCTAAAACTCAAGGTCAACGCCTTGGATGTAGGTGAACTACAACTCCAAGACTCAAGGTCAATGCCCACCAAACCCTTCCAGTATTTTCTGTTGGTCACGGGAGCTCTATAAATCCCAGCAACTACAACTCCCAAAATGTCAACTACAACTCCACCAGTGTTCCCATTTGGGCATTTTTAAGGATTCATTCCAAGTTTGGTCCAGATCTATCATTGTTTGAGTCCACAGTGCTCTCTGGATGTAGGTGAACTACAACTCCAAAACTCAAGGTCAATGCCCACCAAACCCTTCCAGTATTTTCTGTTGGTCACGGGAGCTCTATAAATCCCAGCAATTACAATTCCCAAAATGTCAAGGCCTATTTTCCCCAAACTCCACCAGTGTTCCCATTTGGGCATTTTTGAGGATTCGTTCCAAGTTTGGTCCAGATCTATCATTGTTTGAGTCCACAGTGCTCTCTGAATGCAGGTGAACTACAACTCCAAAACTCAAGGTCAACGCCCACCAAACCCTTCCAGTGTTTTCTGTTGGTCATGGGAGTTCTGTGTGCCAAGTTTGGTTCAATTCCATTGTTAGTGGAGTTTAGAATGCTCTTTGATTGTAGATGAACTATACATCCCAGCTACTACAATTCTCAAATGACAAAATCAATCCTCCCAACCCCACAGGTATACAAATTTGGGTGTATCGGGTATTTGTGCCAAATTTGGTCCAGTGAATGAAAATATATCCTCCATATCAGATATTTACATTACTATGCATAACAGAAGCAAAATTACACTTATGAAGTAGCAACGAAAATAATTTCATGATTGGAGGTCACCACAACATGAGGAACTGTATTAAGGGGTCACAGCATTAAGAAGGTTGAGAACCACTGTCTTAAAGGCATCCCTATCCATTTATTAATTTATTAAACATCTTTATTCATGAGTTAGATGAAGGGTTAGAAGGCATGATCACCAAGTTTGCAGAAGACACCAAATTGGGAGGGAGAACTAATACTCCAGAAGGCAGGAGCAGAATTCAAAACAATCGTAACAGATTAGAGAGATGAAACTTAACAGGATAAATGCAGCATACTCCAATTAGGCAGGGGAAAAAATAAATGCAAAGATACAGAATGGGGGATGTCTGGCTCAACAGCAGTACATGTGAAAAAGATCTTGGAGTCCTCGTGGACAACAAGTTAAACATGAGCAAACAATGTCATGTGGCGGCTAAAAAAGCCAATGGGATTTTGGCCTGCATGACTGCATCAATAGGAGTATAGCGTCTAGATCCAGGGAAGTCATGGAGGGCGACTAAAATGATCAAAGGTCTGGAGAACAAGCCCTATGAGGAGTTACTCAAAGAGCTGGGCATGTTTAGCCTACAGAAGAGAAGACTGAGGCGAGACATGATAGCCATGTATAAATATGCAAGGGGAAGTCCTAAGGAGGAGGGAGCATGCTTGTTTTCTGCTGCCCTGGAGACTAGGATGTGGAGCAATTGCTTCAAACTGCAAGAAAGGAGATTCCACCTGAACATTAGGAAGAACTTCCTGACTGTGAGAACTGTTCAACAGTGGAACTCTCTTCTCCAGAGTGTGGTGGAGGCTCCTCTTTGGAGGCTTATAAACAAGAGACTGATGTTCATCAGTCGGGGATGCTTTGAATGCGATTTTCCTGCTTCTTGGCAGGGGGTTGGATTGGATGGCCCATGAGGTCTCTTCCAACTCTATGATTCTGTGATTCTATTTATTAGAGTGGCCAACATGTATTGAAGGAGATGGGAACCCAAACATTCTGCCACAGTAGAATGTTTTCCATGCGTTTTCCCAGCCTAACACATGCAATTATGTTAAATGTACAAATGGTATATATATCTGCAATGTGCCCCATAAAAAAGCCTGCCCGTGCGACTTAGTGTTCGTGCGCTGCACATGCACGTCCAGTACGTCCGTCTTTGAAAAACCTTCCTGCCTCGGAACTCTAGGTTATTAAAGACGCGGTGCTGTAAAGCATTGGGAGGGGGCGGCCAGAGGCAATAACAGCTAAGTGCAAAGCCAGGGATGTTGGCAGTTGCTTATTAAGTTGTACAAAGCAGATTAGAGCCGCAGCAGCAACAGCAGCCGCAGCAGACAGCATCTCCTCAGTCTCCCAACTGGGCTGGGCTGGGGAGGGGTCTTTGTCTCCTGCCCCTCCACCCCCAAGAGATGGTGGATTCAAGCAGGGAGCATTCTCATTCATGGAGCAGTGGGACCAAGGGACCAGTCAGGAGAGCAGAGTGCTTTTCGGTTTGGCACGCTGGCACATGTGAGTAGAAGTTTGCCTTTTTTTTTAATAATAGGGAAATCACTGTTTTACATTCCCAGGAACTTCTAGTGCGCTCATAAATGGAAGAGGGTGAATGGGAGGCTGGAACAAAGGAGAGGAGGAGGAGAGCATCATCCTAAAGAAAAGGGAATGGGCTGGTGACCCCAACTGGTCCCTGGCCTTTGGGAGAAATGACCTCAGGTCTACAATGGGAGGGCTGGCCTTGCAAGGAGGAGGGAATGGGCAGAGCAGTCCTTCTCATTCTGGTCTAGTTCAGCTTCTCATGCAAGCATCCGTTAGTCTGGTAGAATTGGCAGGAGGTTGGACTGGGTGGCTCACAAGGTCTCTTCCAGATCTATGATTCTATGAAATCTATGGTTTTGACTTTTAAAACCACCCACCCACACACACACCCACTGATATATATATATATATATATATATATATATATATATATATATATATACACACACACACACACACACACACACACACACACACACACACACATACATACACATACACACACAAACACACACACACACACGGTTGTTGTTGTTCATTCGTTCAGTCACTTCCGACTCTTCATGACCTCATGGACCAGTCCATGCCAGAGCTCTGTCTCGGCTGTGGCCACCCCCAGCTCCTTCAGAGTCAAGCCAGTCACTTCAAGGATACCATCCATCCATCTCGCTCTTGGTCGGGCTCTCGTCCTTTTCCCTTCCATTTTCCCCAGCATCATTGTCTTCTCTAAGCTTTCCTGTCTTCTCATTATGTGGCCGAAATACTTCATCTTTGCCTCTACTATCCTGAAATATGGACTGGTTGGATCTTCTGGCGGTCCAAGGCACTCTCAGAACTTTCCTCCAACACCACAGTTCAAAAGCATCTATCTTCCTTCGCTCAGCCTTCCCTATGGTCCAGCTCTCACATCCGGGGGAATACCATTGCTTTAACTATGCAGATCTTGGTTGCCAGTGTGATGTCTCTACTCATCACTATTTTATCCAATATGTGTGTGTGTGTGTAAAAATATCCTGCCTTTCTCCTGATATTGGCCTTTAAAGGGGTTTTTCCTTTAAATATCCATTTTGAAAATATTATTTTGCAAAATGTGATCTCTTTCAAAATATTACATGCCCTTTCAGGGGTGCTTTGGTATGCTTTTTGAGATAAGCATAGACTCATTCAGGAAAGTATGCAAGTCATGTATGTCTAGAAACAGTGTGGAACAAGACATATCTTGTGTTTTGGTTTTACCTTATTGTAATATACTGTTGGGCTTGGCCTCATGTAAGCCACCCCAAGTCCCTATTGGGGAGATGGTGGCGGGGTATTAAATAAAGTTTATTATTATATTATTATATCTAATAGACTTTCTCTTACAAACAGTCTGTTTGCTTTCTCTCTCCTTCCTCTTTAGCACAGCGTTTCTCAACCTGGGGGTCGGGACCCCTGAGGGGGTCGTGAGGGGATGTCAGAGGGGTCGCAAAAGACCATTAGAAAACACAGTATTTTCTGTTGGTCATGGCGGGTGTTCTGTGTGGGAAGTTTGGCCCAATTCTATTGTTGGTGGAGTTAAGAATGCTCTTTGATTGTAGGTGAACCATAAATCCCAGCAACAAAATCTCCCAAATTTCAAGGTCTATTTTCCCCAAAGTCCAACAGTGTTCACATTTGGACATATTGATTATCCATGCCAAGTTTGGTCCAAATCCATCATTTTTTGAGTCCAGTGCTCTCTGGATGTAGGTGAACTACAACTCCAAAACTCAAGGCCAAAGTCCACCAAACCCTTTCCAGTATTTTCTGTTGGTCATGGGAGTTTTGTGTGCCAAGTTTGGTTCAATTCCATTGTTGGTGGAGTTCAGAATGTTCTTTGATTGCAGATTTAATTATGAATCCCAGCAACTACAACTCCCAAATGTCAAGATCTATTTTCCCCTAACTCCACCAGTGTTCACATTTGGACATATTTATTATGCATGCCAAGTTTCATCCAAATCCATTATTTTTTGAGTCCACGGTGAACTCTGGATGTAGGTGAACTACAACTCCAAAACTCAAGGTCAATAGCCACCAAAACCTTCCAGTATTTTCTCTTGGTTATGGGAGTTCTGTGTGTCAAGTTTGGTTCAATTCCATTTTTGGTGGAGTTCAGAATGTTCTTTGATTGCAGGTTAATTATAATTCCCAGAAACTACAACTCCCAAATATCAAAACCCACAACCCCACCAGTATTCAAATATTGGTATATTGGGTGTTTGTGCCAAATTTGGTCCAGTGATATACAACCTGCATATCAGATATTTACATTATGATTCACAACAGTAGCAAAACTACAGCTATGAAGTAGCAACGAAAATAATGTTATAGTTGGGGGTCACCACAACATGAGGAACTGTATTGAGGGGTCGTGGTAGTTGGAAGATAGAGAACCACTGGTTTAGCGGATTGTGCAGATGGTGGCAGTAGCAGGCAAGAAGGACGGTAACTTGTGGGAGGAAGAATGGAAAATGTCTTGGGAGACTGTGGAGTTGATTCCATTTCTAAAAATGAAGGCATTGATCCCTCAAAGTAATGTACAATCATTAATAACATTGGCTGAGACATAATTTAATAGGCAGAAGGGAATGCAGAGAAAAATCCACAGAGAGTTTTGCTATAGTGAACTCCTGGCATTTTATCCTATATTAGTATTGTTTGCAGCCAGAAACCTTGATACGGATAATACGCTAAGAACTGGGCTGGCAACTCTTAAGTAAATTTCTTTGCGATTCAGCAGCTTTCTCTTCTCTTGGATTCCTTTCCTTGTAAAACTCTTCTTTCTTCCCCTAACCCATTCCAAACTAAACTTTGCATCCTGCCACAATCTCCTTCCAACCATCATGAATCATAGAATCATAGGGCCATCCAGTCTGACCCCCTGCTATGCAGGAAAAGCACAAAGTACCCCCAACAGTTGGCCATCCAGCCTCTGTTTAAAAGCCTCAATTGGACACTCCGAGGCAGAGAGTTCAACTGTTGAACAATTCTTCTTATGGTCAGAAAGTTGTCCTAAGGTTCAGGTGGAATCTCCTTTTCTGTCATTTGAACTCATGGTTCCATTCAGTCCTAGTCTCCAGGGCAGCAGAAAACAAGCCTGCTTTCTGCCTTGTAACAGCCTTTTAAATATTTAATCATGGCTCTTTTATGATTTGATTAATTTACTTATTATCCCACTGGGTTGTTGTACATTTTCCCAGCTGTATGGCCATGTTTCAGAAGCATTCTCTCCAGACATTTTGCCCACATCTATGGCAGGCATTCTCAAAGGTTATGAGGTCTGTTGGAAACTAGGCAAGTGGAGTTTTTATATGTGTGCAATGTCCAGAGTGGGGAAAAAACTGTTGGAGGCAAGTGTGAACGTTGCAATTGGCCACCTTTATTGACATTGAATGGCCTTGCAACTTCAAAGCCTGGCTGCTTGCTGCCTGGTGGAATCCTATATATATCTGTGGAATGTCCAGGGTGGGAGAAAGAACTCTTGTCTGTTGGAGGCAAATGGGAATGTTGTAATTGGCCAACTTGATTAGCATTTAATGGCCTTGCAGCTTCAAAGCCTGGCTAGTTGCTGCCTGGGGAGTCCTTTGTTGAGAGGTGTTAGCTGGCCCTGATTAATTCTTGTCTGGAATTCTCCTGATTTTTTTAGTGTTCCTCTTTATGTAGTGTCCTGAGTTTAGAGTTTTTTTTAATACTGGTAGACAGATTTTGTTCATTTTCATGGTTTCCTCCTTTCTGTTGAAACTGTCTACATGCTTGTGGATTTCAGTGGTTTCTCTGTGGTCCAGCATTTCTGTGTTCTTGAGTAATATGCTGTGCAATTAAATGCTAGTCAAGGTGATTAATTGCAACATTCACACTTGCCTCCAACAGACAAAGAGTTCTTTCTCCCACCCCGGACATTTCACAAACCTCATTTGCCTAGTTTCCAACAGACCTCACAACCTCTGAGGATGCCTGCCATAGATGTGGGCAAAATGTCAGAAGGGAATGCTTCTGGAACATGGCCACACAGCCTGGGAAACTCAGCAACCCATTGATTCCAGCCATGAAAGCCTTTGACAACACATCAGTATTAATCTGCGTTTGCCATTTTCTTCACTTAGGTTCAGACATGGGAGGCAATGCTTTCACCTGGCAAAATCTTAGAGATTTTGCACCCAAGAGCCAACCCAAGGAACACAACAACAGCATGCTTTGATCCCTGGATTGGAAATGGAGCTGCCTGCAGGGTGTTTCAAATAAATAGGCAACATTGGCTGAGTTGCAAATGCTACTTTGGGGATCTTTATCTCAGACTGAAAAGAACCAGTGAGCGGAGGCACCAAACCAACGTCGCACGTGCCACCTGGATGGAGACTAGGAAAGCCTCTTTGCCCCTGAAGCATCCCATGACGCTACACTACCAACCAGAGTTCAGGGAAGAGAGGCCGTTGGCTGCATCTGTGTACTTGGTTCTGTTTTCACTGCTGTTGCTTCTGGCCTTGCCATCCAATGCCAACCCTGTGCCCACTCCCACAGATGAAAGTGGGGAGATAGTGGTAAGTAACGATAGAAGCAATGCTTACCATTATTCATATCCCAGCTGAAATATGGCTTTCCCAAGACTTGGGGAAATCCTGTTGGGGAGAATAACCCAGAGGCAGGAATTTTGCACTGTTTCCATAAGGTATTACATGCTGAAATATTACGGAAATTGCTGTGAACAGAAATATAAATGGGTTGTTTTGATGCAAGACTTTGAGGTTGTATGGGGAAAATGCATCTCCCACACACAAAAATGCAGTGATTGAAAGAGAACCATCTGCATATTCTTCAGTGCATATCCTTCTTGGAGCTGGACTCATGAAATGGCCTGCTAATGCAAAATGGTCAGAAGAATTGAACTTCCTGGAAGGAAAGTTATAGCTCAGTGTTTCTCAACCTGGGGATCGGGACCCCTGAGGGGGTCGCGAGGTGGTGTCAGAGGGGTCATCACATAACACAGTATTTTCTGTTGGTCATGGGAGTTCTGTGTGGGAAGTTTGGTCCAATTCTGTCATCGGTGGTGTTGAGAATGCTCTTTGATTGTAGGTGAACTATAAATCCCAGCAACCACAACTCCTAAATGTCAAGGTCTGTTTTCCCCAAACTCCACAAGTGTTTACATTTAGGCATATTGAGCATTCGTGCCTAGTTTGGTCAAGATCCATCATTGTTTGATTCCACAGTGTTCTTTAGAAGTAGGTGAACTACAACTCCAAAGCTCAAGGTCAATGCCAGTATTTTCTGTTGGTCTTGGGAGTTCTGTGTGCCAAGTTTGGTTCCATTCCATCATTGGTGGAGTTCAGAACGCTCTTTGATTTTAGGTGAACTATAAATTCCAGCAACCACAACTCCTAAATGTCAAGGTCTATTTCCACCAGTGTTTACATTTAGGCATATTGAGTATTCATACCAAGTTTGGTCCAGATCCATCATTGTTTGAGTCCACAGTGCTCTTTAGAAGTAGGTGAACTACAACTCCAAAGCTCAAGGTCAATGCCAGTATTTTCTGTTGGTCATGGGAGTTCTGTGTGCCAAGTTTGGTTCCATTCCATCATTGGTGGAGTTCAAAATGCTCTTTGATTTTAGGTGAACTATAAATCCCAGCAACTACAACTCCCAAATGACAAAATCAATTCCTACCTAACAACCCCACCAATACTCAAATTTGGGTGTATCAGGTATTTGTGCAAAATTTGGTTCAATGAATGAAAATACATCCTGCATATCAGATATTTACATGACGATTCATAACAGAAGCAGAATTACAGTTATGAAGTAGCAAAGAAAATAATTTTATGGTTGGGTGTCAGCACTACATGAGGAACTGTAATAAGGGATCTCAGCATTAGGAAGGTTGAGAAACACTGGTATAGCAAAATTGACACGTGTTCTTTACCTGTCATCTCTCCCTAGGAGTGGCTGATGCAGTATGGATACCTTCCTCCATCTGACCCAATCACAGGCCAGCTGCAAACATGGGAGGCAGTGACAAGTGCCATCCGGGTCATGCAACATTTTGCAGGCATTGCAGAGACTGGGATCCCAGGTAGAGTAACCATCTAAAGAATTCAACTGAACAGTTCAGTGAAATAGTGTATATTTTGCAGTCTAGGGATCTCTAGATGGAGTTGGAAAGTTTGCATTAATGTCAAAGGACATCTGACAGTCAGTGCTTTCTGACCAATAGTCACAGCAATGTCCACTGCCAGAATGTCGGATTCTAATAGGGAAGTCTTTGGAAGGCTCAGGGATTTTTCAAAGCCACAAAGGTCATCTATGGACCAAGAAACCATGGCATACAGCCTCTCCGCTCATCAGATGGAACCAAACTCCTGAAGGACCAAAAATCAATCGCACTACGTTGGAAAGAACACTACCAAAGCCTCCTGAACCGCAGATCCAATGGGGCCGAAGAGGTTCTCTCACAAATCCTGCAACAACAAACCAGGGATGAGCTTGCAGCACTGCCTAGTTTGGAAGAAGTCAGCAATGCCATCAACCAACAAAAAAATAACAAAGCCAGCGGACCGGATGGGATCCCTGCTGAAATCTTTAAAGAGGGAGGACCTGAGCTGACACACCAACTCCACCAGCTCATAGAAAAAGTGTGGGTGACCGAGAAAATCCCAGCAGATTTTAAGGACGCCACCATCATCACCCTCTTCAAAAAAGGGGAAAGAACAATCTGCGGAAACTATCGAGGTATCTCCCTTCTAACCTCCACTGGGAAAATCCTCGCAAGAATCCTTGCAAACCGCCTTCTGCCCCTCTCAGAAGACACCCTCCCAGAATCCCAGAATGGCTTCCGCCCCTCCAGAGGAACCGTGGACATGATCTTCACTGCATGACAGCTCCAAGAAAAATGCAGAGAACAAAATCAACCTCTGTACATGGCATTCATCGACTTTGCAAAGGCATTCGACACAGTGAATCGCAGCGCTCTCTGGACCATCCTCCAAAAATCAGGTGCCCTAACAAATTTGTGAACATCCTGCGGCTCCTCCATGATGACATGATGGCAACAGTCTTGGACAGCAATGGCTCCCAAAGTGACCCATTTAAAGTGGAATCCGGTGTCAAACAGGAATGTGTTATTGCCCCAACTCTATTCTCCATCTTCATCGCTATGATACTTCACCTTGTTGATGGGAAGCTTCCCACCGGAGTGGAAATCATCTATCGGACAGATGGCAAGCTATTCAACCTCAGCAGACTGAAAGCCAAAACCAAGGTTACAACAACATCTGTTATAGAATTCCAGTATGCTGATGACAATGTCGTCTGTGCGCATTCCGAAGAAATGCTGGACTATTCTAACAACTACCATGACAGATTACACAGAGAAGCCACTGAAATCTACAAGCACGTGGACAATTTCAACAGAAAGGAGGAAACCAATGAAATAAACAAAATCTGGCTACCTACCTCAAACAGACAACACACAACAACCCAGTGATTCCGGCCATGAAAGCCTTTGAAGATAAATTTAACTAATACACTTCCATCTTGTAGAATCCTGGGATTTGCAATTTAACATTTTATTTAGTCACCAGATGTCCCCTGCCACGCGTTGCCATGGCCCACATGGGGGTTCTGTGTGGGAGTTTTGGCCCAATTCTATCATTGGTGGGGTTCAGAATGCTCTGTGATTGTAGGTGAACTATAAATCCCAGCATCTACAACTCCCAAATGCCAAGATTCTGTTTTCCCCAAACTCCACCAGTGTCAACATTTGGGCATACTGAGTATTCGTGTAGAGTTTGGTCCAGAGCCATCATTGTTTGAGTCCACAGTGCTCTCTGGATGGAGGTGACCTACAACTCCAAAACGAAAGGACACTGCCCGCCAAACCCTTCCAGTATTTTCTGTTGGTCATGGGAGAACTGTGTGCCAATTTGGTTAAATTCCATCGTTGGTACGGTTCAGAATGCTCTTTGATTGTAGGTGAACTATAAATCCCAGCAACTACAACTCCCAAATGACAAAATCATATTTTTTGAGTGAAGGACCTATATTGGGTTGTTAGCTGTCTTGTGTCTAAATTTGATGTCAATTCGTCCAGTGGTTTTTGAGTTCTGTTAATCCCACAAACGAACATTACATTTTTATTTATATAGATAGAACGCTAGTGTCCAACCAAACTATGCATCCCAGAATGCCACAGGATGTAATAATGGTTGTTAAAGTGCTATACTTGTATAGCTTGAAAGGGTTCCAAAATGCAAGACAATCTGGACTGATTTAATTTTTGCTGTCAGGCTGTTTTACTGTTTGCTTTCTTTTTCATCGTTGATGTTTTTATTCATTTTCCCTTCATTACAAGCAGATGATGCCACACTGACTCTGATCCGGATGCCTCGCTGTTCACTGCCCGATATAATCACCCCCTTCCCAGAAAAACTTCCTTTGAGAGAAAAAGGAAGGAGGAAAAGGCAGAAAAGAAAGAAGAGTCGCAGCAGAAGGAGTGCAGGCTCTGTTTGGACTAAGAGGAACATCTCCTGGAGGTAAGTATGTGCATAAAGGCACCTTGGGAAGATACACGGTGTCTAGTTTTGGGACAGAATTTTGTCTCTACTTGTAATGTGGAAGGATGGTGCATTTCCATATATGGCTTGATCCATTGCCTGGCTAAACGCAATATATTTTCTTGGATCAGAGAGATACTTAGTGCCCCAGAATCCAAAATGAGCTTAACAAATTAGAGAGTTGGGCCCAAATTAATACAATGAATTTCAACAGGGAAAAACAAAATGCACAAAAAATAGGTGAGCTAACCTTGAAATGCTCTAGGTCAGTGTTTCCCAACCTTCCTAATTCCACGATCCCTTAATACGGTTCCTGATCTTGTGGTGACACCCAACCATAACATTATACTTCATATACTACATAGTATACTACATAACAGCGCTCCATGCAGTCATGCCGGCCACATGACCTTGGAGGTGTCTATGGACAACGCTGGCTCTTCGGCTTAGAAATGGAGAGTTGGACATGACTGGACTTAATGTCAGGGGACAACCGTTACCTTTACCCATACCACATATACTACTTCATTACTGTAATTTTGCTGCTGTAATGAAATGTTATATAAATATCTGACATGCAGGGTGTATTTTCATTCACTAGACCAAATTTTGCATAAATACCCAATATGTACTAGTGGAATTGGGGAGGGGGGTTGATTTTGTCTTTCGGGAGTTGTAGTTGCTGGGATTTCTAGTTCACCTACAATCAAAGAGCATTCTGAACTCCACCAACAATGGAACCAGGGGCAACTCAACCAATTACGCAAAGTAAGCATTCGCAGTATAGTGGATTTTGCCCAGGGGTGCTCTTGAGGCGCTCTTGGGGGAAAATAGACCTTGACACATGTGAGTTGTAGTTACTGGGATGTATAGTTCACCTAAAATCAAAGAGCATTCTGAACTCCACCAATGATGGAATTGAACCAAATATGGCACACAGAACTCCCATGACGAACCAATGATTGGTTGGGGGGGAGGGGGCAAATACTGTTTGCTTATCGTTTAAAATTACCTAGGACCGCCTCTGAATGGAATTGAATCAAACTTGGCACACAGAACTCCTATAACCAACAGAAAATACTGGAAAGGTTTGATGGGCATTGACCTTGAGTTTTGGAGCTGTAGTTCACCTACATCCAGAAAGCACTGTGGACCCAAACAATGGTAGATATTTACCAAATTTGGCACAAATACTCAATATGCCCAAATGTGAACACTGGTAGAGTTTGGAGAAAATAGGCCTTGACATTTGAGAGTTGTAGTTGCTGGGATTTATAGTTCACCTACAATCAAAGAGTCTCTTGAATCCCACCAACAATAGAATTGGGCCAAATTTCCCCCACAGAACCCTCATGACCAACAGAAAATACTTAATTTTCTGAAGGTCTTTGGCAACATCTCTGACACCCCCTTGTGACCCCCCCCCCAAGGGTCCTGACCTCCAGGTTGAGAAACACTGCCCTAGAGATCTTTCCAGAAGTTCACTTGTGTTGTCCCATTCTAAGCAATACATCGCCCTCCCAATGTCTCTGCCAATCATGATCTATATGCAAATACATTATGTGCTAGACCAGTAGTTCTCAACCTGTGGGTCCCCAGGTGTTTTGTTCTACAACTCCCAGAAATCCCAGCCAATGTATCAGCTGTTGAGATTTCTGGGAGTTGAAGGCCAAAACATCTGGGGACCTACAGGTTGAGAACCACTGTGCTAGACACTTGTCAAGCATATATTTTGGGTTAGATTTTTCATACCTGTCAATCATGCTCCTAGGAGTGAGAAAAGTGGTATATAAACACTGTAAATAAATAAATACATACATACATACATACATACATACATAAATAAGCATTTATTTATCATAATATATGTAGTTCAATCCACAGTCCTTTCCAAATTGTGTAACATAACTTAGGAACTTTTGAAAGTAGAAATGAAGTAGCAAATTGATCTCCTGCTTATCTTTGTCAAAGTCCATGGTGTCTAATACCAGCAGAAAATCCCACCAACACCTCTTTCTATCTTTTGCCAGAAAAAAAATACAACACCAAAAAACAATTAATTATTGTTTAGCCTGAAGAAGAGAAGGCTGAGAGGGGATATGATAGTCATGTATAAATATGTGAGAGGAAGCCACAGGGAGGAGGGAGCAAGCTTGTTTTCTGCTTCCTTGGAGACTAGGACACGGAACAATGGCTTCAAAGTACAAGAGAGGAGATTCCATCTGAACATTAGGAAGAACTTCCTGACTGTGAGAGCCGTTCAGCAGTGGAACTCTCTGCCCCAGAGTGTGGTGGAGGCTCCTTCTTTGGAAGCTTTTAAGCAGAGGCTGGATGGCCATCTGTCATATTGAATGCAATATTCCTGCTTCTTGGCATGGGGTTGGACTGGATGGCCCATGAGGTCTCTTCCAACTCTTTGATTCTATGATTCTATATTCTGCACTTTTATGACACCGCAAACCAGCTGTTTCACCTGCTTCATTCTCTCTAACTACTCAATTCTCTCTATAAGGCTGACCATGTTTGGAGCTCCTGTTATACAAATAGAAGCGAAGCAATTCAGTTGGAGTGATTCCCTGATTATTTTTGGGAATGCTCTTTATGAAACCAGAATATTTAATAAGTTAATGAATTGGATGTCATATTATAAAACAAAGGGGGGGGGGGGACTTGAATCAGGAGGAATCCTGCACGAAGATTTCAGGAACATTGTTGTGTGATGTATAACAAGCGCGTAACACCCGTATGTCACTCAGGCACATGCAGAGCAAAAGATTAACCAGGGATTGGCCAAACAAACCAATCCATCTTGCTGAGTTTTAATCCAGCTTTGTCCAAACTCTTGCTCTCATGTATTAAAATTAATAAGGGCTCCAAAATGCCGAGCCACGGCAGTACAAATGCTAGTGTGCCTTTGCACAGAAGGAGAGTCGGAGAGAAAGAGAATGCAGATGACAAACAAATCTTGTGTGTTTTGGAATTCTTTGCAGAAATAAGTAAAAGGTAAAAGGTAAAAAAGTAAAGGTTTCCTCTTAATATTAAGACTAGTGGCTTCCAACTCTGGGGGTTGGTTCGCCTCTCCATTTCTAAGCTGAAGAACCGGCGTTGTCCATAGACACCTTCTAGGTCATGTGGCCAGCATGACTGCATGGAGCGCCGTTACCTTCTCACCGGAGCAGTACCTGTTGTGCAGCAAGCAGATTCTACCCAAAGTCCCAAGCCCAAATGCACAAGACTCACAGACAAGAGGAAAAATGAACAGAAAAATCTTTACTCTTAATAGCAGAGATGAAACACAAACTTGCAATGTTGCATACAAAAAACAAACAGTGCAAGAAACTTACATAGTCTTTGTAAGTAACATAAAATAAGGCATCTTCATCTTAAGTCAAGTGAGAGAGCAAAACATAAACCTTGAGTAAACAGCTATTTCACCATAACCTCCTTTAGAGCAGCATAACAGCTTCTCTCCAACCTGCTCCCCAGAGCAGAGCCTTTGAGCATAGACCTCCTCAGAGAAAAAGCTCTCCATAACTGTATTCTTAAAACCCATACAGTTATACCCCATCGGGTGTGGCCCGTGCTTGCTGGTTGACCTACATTACCAGCTGCACATAATAATTACCATCATAAGGTTTTTCTTCAACACACACACACTTGGTCCTGCTACAACTTACTGTAACATTATCTACTCAATGTATTGTTGAAGGCTTTCATGGCTGGAAACACTAGGTTGTTGTAGGTTTTTTCAGGCTATATGGCCATGTTCTAGAGGCATTCTCTCCTGACGTTTCACTTGCATCTATGGCAAGCATCCTCAGAGGTAGTGAGGTCTGTTGAAACTAGGAAAATTGGGTTTATATGTCTGTGGAATGACCAGTTTGGGACAAAGAACTCTTGTCTGCTATTCACACCTAGCTCCAACAGGTCCCACCCTGGTCAATCCACAGACATAAAAACCCAATTTTCCTAGTTTCAACAGACCTCACTACCTCTGAAGATCCTTGCCATAGATGCAGGCGAAACATCAGGAGAGAATGCCTAGAACATGGCCATATAGCCCGAAAAAACCTACAACAACCCATTATCTACTCACATTTGCATGTTTTCAAATTGCTAGGTTGGCAGAAGTTGGAGCTCATCCTGCTCCCCAGATTTGAACCGCCAACCTTTCAGTCAGCAAGATCAGCAGCTCAGCAGTTTAACCCACTGCGCCCCCAAGGAGAAATTAGTGGAAATGTTCAAAAAGTGTATATGGAAGTACAACCAAATCTTTCCCCTATCATGAGAGGCTTGGGTCCTGTTAGCAGCATTTCTCAACCTGGGGGTCGGAACCCCTGAGGGGGTCATGAGGGGGTGTCAACAGGGGTCACCAAAGACCATCTGAAAACAGTTTTTTCTGTTGGTCATGGGGGTTCTATGTGGGATGTTTGGCCCAATTCTGTTGCTGATGGGGTTTAGAATGCTCTTTGATTGTAGATGAACTATAAATCCCAGCAACTACAACTCCCAAATGTCAAGGTCTATTTTCCCCAAACTCCACCAGTGTTCACATTTGGACATAGAGTATTCATGCCAAGTTTGATCCAGATCCATCATTTCTTGAGTCCACAGTGCTCTTGATGTAGGTGAATTACAACTCCAAAACTCAAGGTCAATGCCTACCAAACCCTTCCAGTATTTTCTGTTGGTCATAGGAGTTATGTGTGCCAAGTTTGGTTCAATTCCATCATTGGTGGATTTCAGAATGCTCTTTGATTGTAGGTGAACTATAAATCCCAGCAACCACAACTCCCAAATGACAAAATTAACCCCTCGCCCAAGCCCACAATTATTTTAAGAAAGGAGGAGGGTGGCATATTTGGGCATATTGGATATTTGTGCCAAATTTGGTCCAGTGGATGAAAATGCATCCTGCATATCAGATATTTACATTAGGATTCATAACCGTAGCAAAATGACAGTTATGAAGTAGTAGCAAAAATAATGTTATGGTTGTTGGTCACCACAACATGAGGGGTATTAAGGGGTCACGGCATTAGGGGTCACGGCACAACATTAGGGGTCACGGCACAACTGTATTAAGGGGTCACGGCATTAGGAAGGTTGAGATCCACTGTGTTAGAATCACACATATATGTAACTATGTGTTATGTATGCATATGGTTTCCTTGTGTACTAGTGGGTCTCTCCCAGCCTCTTATGTCCCATCCAAACCCCTTCTCTCCAGTCGGGTGCCGCTCCAGTTGCCTGATACAGGATCTTGCCAAAGGGTGATACATTACTCTTGTCCCTGTTCAAGTGGGAGACAAAATTGAATTAGCTGATTAAATTTTGTTAACCTGAGGCGTATTTATGGTACACAATAAACCAAGGTCTGTAAAAATAGAATAAAATGGGATGTTTCTGGAAACAGCGTATATTATGCAGCCAAATTGTTCAAAACCTGCAAAACTCAGTCAGATTTGTTGATGAATTCCAACTGGTCCGGGAATGCTAAAGTACCATAAGTTAACAATCACTGGTGCATGAAACATTTTGCTCAGCGGTTGATGGACCACTAAACTCTAACAAACTGCATAACCAAATAGCAGGCAATCACTTTCCATAATGACACAATCCATTACAGCCCACTAGGCTCCATGGAGGGAGAAAATGTTCATTCCCTGGAAAAGGCAGCCAGATTTGTCAATTGATTCCAGTCCTAAGTGTCTTGCTGGCTTGCCGTCTGTTTGGACGTGAAAACAGACCCCACTGTATTAAAGACTATCACATTTAGTAAGCTTTTAAATGGCTTGCACTTCAGAATGGCTTCATTCCACCCAATTTAATTTCTGGATACGTGGTGTGCCACAGTGGGAAGCGATATGCTGACTCTTGAGTGGGAATTACATGGCACTCCAAACTGTGTAGGACTGCAACTTTCAGCATTCCTCTACTTCGACTAGGACTGCCATGAATTGCAATCTAACAGTGCGGCATGATTTCCCCCTCATTCTAAACCATATAGGGGTTGTATTGTCAAAGGCTTTTGTAGCCAGAATCACTGGGTTGTTGTGAGTTTTCCAGAATGTATGGTCATGTTCCAGAAGCATTCTCTCCTGACGTTTTGCCTGCATCTATGGCAGGCATCCTCAGAGGTTGTGAGGTCTGTGGGAAACTATGAAAATGGGGTTTATATATGTGTGGAATGACCAGGGTAGGAGAGAGAACTTTTGTCTGTTTGAGGTAGGTGTGAATGTAGCAATTGGCACCAATTCTCCCACTTTGAACAATCCACAGATATATAAACCCTACTAGCTGTCCCCTGCCATGCATTGTTGTGGCCCAGTCTGTATATATGTTTTGTGTGTATATATATGTGTGTTTATATGTGTTTATATATTTGTGTATCTGTGTATATATGTGTGTTTGCGTATATATCTATATAAATAAAAATGTAATGTTTGTTTGTGGGATTATAATAACTCAAAAACCACTGGACGAATTGGCACCAAATTTGGACACAAGACACCTATCAGGCCAACAAGTGGCCATCACTCATAAAAACACTGGAAAACAAAGCGGAAGGGACTGGAAAAGCCAAAAAAATAAAAAATGCATTACAACACATGCGCAAAACCACACATATATACACAAAGACACATATACACAAATACATACACATGCAAAACAGACTGGGCCACAGCAACGCATGGCAGGGGACAGCTAGTGTGTGTGTGTGTGTATATATGTATATGTGTGTGCATACGTGTGTGTGTAGATGTGTATATGTGTGTGTGCCTGTCTATATACATATATGTGTTTATCTGTGTGTATGTATGTGTACATGTATGTGTGCATGTGTATATTTGTGTGTGCATGTGTATATGTATATGTGTGTGTATATAGATGTATGTATGTGTATATTTGTGTATGCTTGGGTATATATATGTGTATGTGTATGTATGTGTGCATGTGTATATGTATATGAGTGGTGTTTGTGGGTTTTGTTTTGTTTTTCTTGTATTTTTAGGAGTGATGAACTCTCATTGGACTGTTAGGTGTATTGTGTCAACATTTCGTGTTAATTCGTCTAGTGGTTTCTGAGTTATGTTAATCCCACAAACGAACATTTACATTTTTAGGTTCTTGTGGGGTTTTTTCGGGCTATAGGGCCATGTTCTAGAGGCATTTCTCCTGATGTTTCGCCTGCATCTATGGCAAGCATCCTCAGAGGCATCACCTCTGAGGATGCTTGCCATAGATGCAGGCGAAACGTCAGGAGAAATGCCTCTAGAACATGGCCCTATAGCCCGAAAAAACCCACAAGAACCTAGTGATTCCAGCCATGAAAGCCTTCGACAATACATTTACATTTTATTTATATAGATTTTCCTAGTTTCCAACAAACCTCAGAAGCTCTGAGGATGCCGGCCATAGTTGTGGGTGAAATGTCAGGAGAGAATGCTTCTGGAACATGGATGTACAGCCCGGAAAACTCACACAACCCATATAGAGACATTTAAAAAATCTTACCCAGATAGGACTTGTGTATTGCTAAATCCTCATTCTAACGTCTCTTTCATACCAAACAAGGCAGAGACCTGTTGCTTTCTCTTCTAAACCATTTCTTCTTCAGGGTGAAGACCTACCCACGGGAATCCCATCTTAGCCGGGAAACCATGCGGACGTTGATGTATTATGCCCTGAAGGTGTGGAGTGAAGCCACACCCTTGAACTTCCACGAGGTGGGTGGCCACACTGCGGACATCTCTGTGGAGTTCCTCCGACTGGACCATCAAGACGGTTACCCCTTTGATGGTCCGGGTGGGATGGTGGCCCATGCCTTCTTTCCAGGAGATCCCCAGAGGGCTGGCAATGTCCACTTTGACAGCAGTGAAGAATGGACCTTTCGGTCACCAGGTGAGTTTATTTATTTATTTATTTATCGTATTTATATTCCGCCCTTCTCACCCCGCAGGGGACTCAGGGTGGATTACAATATACATATACATGGTAAACATTCAGTGCCATAGACACACAACTTATATAGACAGACTGCTTAACATTCGAGCTTTTTGAATGCAGTAGAAGTAAATGTATGCAGCATTTCAGAAAGACAATGACTGGAATGGTGATTCGACGGATGAGACAGTTTTATTGTTTTAATGATTGTTTTATTGCTTGTGAATGCACTGTTTTTAACTTGATTTATGTCTAATTGTAGTATATAATTGTAATTGTTTGTACTGACATTGAATTTTGCCATTACTTATGTGTAAACTGCTTTGAGTCCCCCTCGGGGTGAGAAAAGCGGTATACAAATACTGTAAATAATAAATAATAATAATTGATTAGGGTATTCTGGCCATCAAAGGAGTTGTTGCTTCACCGTCCATTTGTGACATTGATTAAGTACTTCCTTATTCTTTGCATGCTTGCTGGAGATTTTTATGGCATCATAAATTAGTTAAATTAGCCTCCCCGCATACGTGGTACCTAAATTTCCTACTTGACAGATGCAACTGTCTTTCGGGCTGCAAAGGTCGACAGCAAGTTACACAAATTGGTCAGAAGCTCACTCTGACCCAGGCTGGCTTCAAACTCATGACCTTTTGGTCAGTAGTGATCTTAATGCAGCTGACTTCCAGCCAGCTGCATTAACTCTTGCGAAGCCATGGGTTAAGGACTATGTTAATCTAAGGAAGAGAAATTGCTGAAACCACGACAACACCACAACCACAAGAGGGATGCCTGTATGTATGTCTGTATTTATTATTTACAGTATTTATATTCCACCCTTCTCACCCCGAAGGGGACTCAGGCGGATCACAGAACATGTAAATAATAATAATAATAATAATAATAATAATAATAATAATAATAAAACACTTTATTTGTACCCCGCTAGCATCTCCCCATGGGACTCGGTGCGGCTTACACGAGGCCGAGCCCAAAACACAACAATACAAGCAATAATAACAACAATACAAGCAATTAAAAACACAGACCATAAAAAGACAACATTATCAATAAGACAACACACAATTAAAAACAGTGGGAAGGCCAAATGTAGAGTTAAAATTGGAAATAATATATGGCAAACATTCAATGCTGATTATACAATGACAAGACAGACAACAGATAGAGGTATTATATAGGCTTTCCCCATTGTTTTGTTATCTTTGGAGGCTGTGCTCAGTTCCACCACAGGGGGTGCTGTTGCTCTATCTCCTTCCCAAAGAGCTTTCTTTGTTTGTAAGCTTTTCCTTCTTTTTTATTGAAACTCTGTGCCTAAAATACCTCCCCATTGTAATGTGGTTCCTATTTATCTGCTCACATTGCTGTATTCGATCCGCTAGGTGGGCAGGGAGCTGGGCTGAAGGTCAGGAGCTCACTCTGACCTGGCTTTGAACTGTTGGTTGGCAAAATTTACTGCAGCTGCAGCTGGTGATTAACCTGCTGTGCCAAGCCGGTCCCTGTATCCTGAAAGGGTGCTATGTAGCCTTCCTTTTTTCAGAATGCAGCTTGTTTCATGCTCAAGGACTAGGGAAGCCTATCAATTGGCACTGAAGCAATTGCCTCAACTGGCAAATGCTTAGTATCAAAAAGGCAGTTCTTAGTTCTACTTATTGGAGAGCAGAACAGTTGATACCAAGCTCCTAACCATGGCCTCAGACTCAGAAGAGGACATTCCAGTCAAGTAAAGGGAATGGGAAATTGTGTCATATTGTCATGCACTTCAGGCAGCAAAACGATGGGGGCTAACTCAGAGATTCAGGGTTTAAGTAATGGTTGAACAAATGGGAATTGTTGCAGGAGGGCCTTTGGCATGTCTTAAAGCATATCTAAACCAGGCATGGGCAAACTTTGGAGCTCAACTCCCACAATTCCCAACTGCCTCATGAAAAGGAAAAGGGCCGAAGACAGTTGGGAATGGTGGGAGTTGAAGTCCAAAACAGCTGGAGGGCCAGAGTTCGCCCATGCCTGATCTACACTGTTTGGCACCACTTTAATGGACATGGTTCAATACTATGGAAGCATGAGATTTGTAGGTTTACAAGATTTAGCCCTCTCTGCTAAAAAGTACAGATGCCTCACCAAATCTTGCTACAGCTGCATTGGTTACCAATTGAGCACCGGATCACTTTCAAAGTGATGGTACTCACCTTTAAGGCCTTGCATGGTCTGGGGCCAATGTACCTGAGGGACCGCCTTACCCCCTACCAACCCCAGAGATCCCTCCGTTCTGAGAACCAAGATCTACTGGAAATTCCCAGCGTCAAGACCTTGCATCTAACAGCAACCAGACGCAGAGCCTTCACAGCAGTGGCACCATCACTCTGGAATACTCTGCTACCTGAAGTTCGTGCCTTGCGGGACTTATCAGCTTTCCGCAGGGCATGTAAGACATTCCTGTTTGGACAGGCTTTTGATTTTTAATATTGCTGTTTTTAAATTGTTTTAAATTGTTTTTAAATTGTGTTAGATTTTAGCCATTCTTTTAAGCCGCTCCAAGCCCCACGGGAGTGGCGGCATATAAGTTCGAATAATAAATAAATAAACTACAACTTTACACCTGGAATATTGTGTCCAATTCTGGGCACCACAATTGAAGAGAGATATTGACAAGCTGGAATGTGTCCAGAGGAGGGCGACTAAAATGACCAAGGGTCTGGAGAACAAACCCTATGAGGAGCAGCTTAAAGAGCTGGGCATGTTTAGCCTGAAGAAGAGAAGGCTAAGAGGAGACATGATAGCCATGTATAAATATGTGAGAGGAAGCCACAGGGAGGAGGGAGTAAGCTTGTTTTCAGCTGCCCTGGACACTAGGATGTGGAACAATGGCTTCAAACTACAAAAAAGGAGAATCCATCTGAACATTAGGAAGAACTGCCTGACTGTGAGAGCTGTTCAGCAGTGGAACTCTCTGCCCCGGAGTGTGGTGGAAGCTCCTTCTTTGGAGGCTTTTAAGCAGAGGCTGGCTGGCCATCTGTTGAGTCTGCTTTTAATGCAATTTTCCTGCTTCTTGACAGAGGGTTGGATTGGATGGCCCATGAGGTCTCTTCCAATTCTATTATTCCTAGAAGCCCATAACATTAGGCCATAGCAATTAAAGTAATGCCAGTCTGTATTGTTTCTGTAGTGTGAATGCATCTTTCTTGTTTGGCCATTAGGAGTCATTATTTGGCAGATTCCTTTCTGCACTCAATGTAATTTGAGTATTGTTCCTACTTTGGATCAAATAGATAGGTTAGCTATAGAGATGCCTGGGGAAAAGTGATCAGAGTAGATGACATCTTATCCTTTTGATTCGGTGACTGATCCACCTGGAGTCTTGTGTCACCCCTTTCCCCGAGTGATTGTACCCAGCACTTGATGAACCTTTCTTTCGTCGTTTGACAGATGACTTTGGAACTGACCTTTTCGCAGTGGCTGTCCATGAGTTTGGCCATAGCCTTGGCCTGACACATTCCCCTTCCAAGCACTCTATCATGCGCCCTTATTACCAAGGCCCAGTGGGAGACCCACTGCAGTACCAGCTGCATGCGGATGACTGTATGGAGATCCAGAATCTTTATGGTATGTATAGCGATGGGGTGGCTTAGCTTCGCCGAGTCTCATTAAAAAGGATCTCATTGACATCTCTGACACCACTCAAGCAGTTCTAGAGAATCACAGGCCTTTACTTGCCTTTACTGGCCTCCTAATTTCAAACAGTTACTTACCTACAGCATAGAAGGGGAGACATATCTCCGTCGGTCGTTCTGTGCCAAGCAGCAATGAAATTTTTTGCAAGGCATCATGCTGTGATTCACATAAACCTCCATTTGCACAGGCACAATCTTTACATTTTCCTGGCTCAATGAAGGCTATTATGATAATTATGTTCCTTCCCCACAATGCATTCACCAATATGCTCTCTCCCTTCTTTTTTTCAATGCACATAAATATCAGGGAGCAGAATTCTTCATTCCACGGAGAAACCAGAGGTCACTTCGCTGCTCCCGGATCTTCTCTCTCTGCCTCATGATTTTCCTGCCCTCAGGTTAGAAACATTTCTTTTGTATTTGATGGGGAGAAGTAAAAGGTTGTCTATGTTGTAGTTTCCTTATATAATAATAATAATAATAATAATAATAATAATAATAATAATAATAAGAAGAAGAAGAAGAAGAAGGCTCTATCTGCCTAGAAGGTCTGGTGACAGAGGACTTTTACAAGTAAAACAAGCAGTTGAAGAAGAAAAACACGCCCTGGCAGAATATGTCAAGCAAAGCCAAGAACCTGCTTTAATTGAGGTCAGTAATCGGAAACTTCTCAAAGCACAGCAGACAAAGAATCAGTACAAGAAAACCGCACTCCAAAACAGAGCTGATAGCTCGCACAACAAAGCATTGCATAGGCAGCTTTTAAGCAGCTTTAACTGTTGTAAGTTTTACCTATTTGTGTGTTTAATCAACTGGATGTTGTTAATCTCATTAACCTGCACACCTTGTATACCTATGGTGCAATAAGGGTCTTTGGACCATAATAATAATAATAATAATAATAATAATAATAATAATAATAATAATAATAACAACAACAACAACAACAACAGCAATAATAATAATAATAATATTTATTTATACCCTGCCACCATCTCCCCAAGGGGACTCGGGGCGGCTTACATGAGGCCAAGCCCAACAATACAGCAATGCAAATAAACAACATACAATGACAGTAAAATATAAAAATTAAAAAAAATACAAGAAAAAATATAAATAAGCACATCAAGCAATGTAAAATCACAATAATTTCAAAGCAGAAAATAAATCACAATGGGTAGAGACGGTAACAAGGATTAAAAAGTTTAAAACACTAGGTGAGAAGGCAATGTATTGTATTTGGACAGGGGATCAGAGGGATGAAAGTTAATTGCACTAGTAGGTAGAAAATAGGGCATTTTTTACAAGGTTTTGTCAGGTCAGGGGTTATAGTTCAGTTCATCATTCCTTTAAGGCACACAGGAATACTCAAGTTTTCAAGTTCTTCCTAAAGACTGCCAGGGTGGGGGCTTGCCTAATTTCTCTGGGGTGCGAGCCGAGGGGCCACCACAGAGAAGGCCCTCTCCCTCATCCCCACAAGTCGCACTTGCAATGGAGGCAGGAGCAGGAGAAGGGCCTCTCTGGAAGATCAGAGGGATCATCTTATTGTTGTTGAAGATAACTTCTGGTTAACCCTGAGAGCCACTTCCTATCTTTTTATTATGTTCTAATAATTATTATGATTGAATATGATGTATACATATCCATATGATGCTTTTGTAAGCACCTGCTTCATCAGAAAGTTCCTGGTACCCCATGGCAGTGATGTGGAACATGACAGGAGAACAGAGTCCAATATTTCCTGCATTAAATATATATATATAACATTACTTTGTTTCTTTGTTGCAGGTCAGGCAGAGAATTCCCCGATCGCTGTGTCTCCAGTGTTGACGCTGTGGCCCACATCAGAGGGGAAACTTTCTTTTTCAAAGGTCTGTATGTGAACCTAAGGTCACCAGATTGAAAAACTGAAGAGGGCCCCTGTAACTTTTAAAGGTTGCACAGAAGGAATTTCAGGAGGCATTGCTTATCACGCAACCCACTAGCAAGTAACCCCTGCTGACAGTCACTTCTAGGATACCATTTGGCACCCCAAAGTGAAAGCAGCTTCCCTATCCACATGATGCCACCATTAGACACAAAAGAAGTTTCTATCTGTAGAATTTTTTTATTATGTCAGAAGTGACTTGAGAAATTGCAAGCCACTTCTAGTGTGAGAGAATCGACCGTCTGCAGAGACGTTGTCCAGGGGGATGCCGGATGTGTTACCATCCTGTGGGTGGCTTCTCTCATGTCCCCACATGGGAAGCTGGAGCTGACAGATGGAAGCTCACCCCCATCTTGTGGATCAGCCTTCAGGTCAGCTGTTCAGCCGGCACAAGGATTTAACCCATTGCGGCCTCATCTGTAGAAATGTGTGTTATTGAATAAAGTCTTGCTCATGTATCATGCAAAGATACAAAATGGGGGACAATGCCTGGCTCGAGAGCAGTACGTGTGAAAAAGATCTTGGAGTCCTCGTGGACAACAAGTTAAACATGAGTCAACAATGTGATGTGGTGGCAAAAAAGCCAATGGGATTTTGGCCTGCATCAATAGGAGCATAGTGTCTAGATCTAGGGAAGTCATGCTACCCCTCTATTCCGCTTTGGTTAGACCACACCTGGAATATTGTGTCCAATTCTGGGCACCACAATTCAAGAGAGATCTTGACAAGCTGGAATGTGTCCAGAGGAGGGCGACTAAAATGATCAAGGGTCTGGAGAACAAGCCCTATGAGGAGCGGCTTAAGGAGCTGGGCATGTTTAGCCTGAAGAAGAGTAGGCTGAGAGGAGATATGATAGCCATGTATAAATATGTGAGAGGAAGCCACAGGGAGGAGGGAGCAAGCTTGTTTTCTGCTTCCTTGCAAACTAGGATGCTACAAGAGAAGAGATTCCATCTGAACATGATGAAGAACTTCCTGACTGTGAGAGCCGTTCAGCAGTGGAATTCTCTGCCCCGGAGTGTGGTGGAGGCTCCTTCTTTGGAAGCTTTTAAACAGAGGCTGGATGGCCATCTGTCAGGCGTGATTTGAATGCAATATTCCTGCTTCTTGGTAGAATGGGGTTGGACTGGATGGCCCATGAGGTCTCTTCCAACTCTTTGATTCTATGATTCTATGATTCAGTGAAGGAAATTAGAAAATATCTAGCTGGGAGGTGATAAGATCATGGAAACATCTGTTTAAGAGTTTAGATTTTAACAAAAATAAATGTAGTTCCTGTGTAGATTTACTTAAAAGTAAACCAACATCATACAGGGATGCCTATGTGGCATTCCAGTTCAAAGTGATTTAAGCAAATTCAGATTCATTGAGGTACTCTTACAGCTTGGCAAACATGTAATAGCACTACCGCATTTACTCCAAATTGAAATATAATCCAGCTGTTCGGGGCTGCCTTTCCCCATGTTATTAATGGGATAGTACGAGGGTTGAATAAAAAGTAATGCCTCCACCTTCGTAACTCTTCAACAGATGGCAGTACAGGTATGCTGCAGGTACTGGCTTGTTCAGTAGACTCTCCTCTACAGTTCCTTTTTGGTGGGAAACCTTAGCATTGAATGGTTGTGTTGTTAAAGTGCAAAGTATGGAACCCTGCGCAGACGATCGGTCAATGCTTCTTAAGCAACGTGCAGTCATTGAATTCTTGACAGCAGAAGGTGTCACCCCAAAGGAGATTCATCAGAGAATGCAAGCTGTTTATGGTGATTGTGTTGATGTGAGTACTGTGAGTCGTTGGGCGAGTAAGTTTAAAGATGTTGAGGTGACACCTTCTGCTGTCAAGAATTCAATGACTGTATGTGGCTTAAGTCGCATTGACCGGCCGGTTTCGCAGGGTTCCATACTTATAGAATCATAGACTCAAAGAGTTGGAAGAGACCTCATGGGCCATCCAGTCCAACCCCCTGCTAAGAAGCAGGAATATTGCATTCAAATCACCCCTGACAGATGGCCATCCAGCCTCTGTTTAAAAGCTTCCAAAGAAGGAGTCTCCACCACACTCCGGGGCAGAGCGTTCCACTGCTGAACGGCTCTCACAGTCAGGAAGTTCTTCCTCATGTTCAGATGGAATCTCCTCTCTTGTAGTTTGAAGCCATTGTTCCATCCTAGTCTCCAGGGAAGCAGAAAACAAGCTTGCTCCCTCCTCCCTGTGGCTTCCTCTCACATATTTATACATGGCTATCATATCTCCTCTCAGCCTTCTCTTCTTCAGGCTAAACATGCCCAGCTCCTTAAGACGCTCCTCATAGGGCTTGTTCTCCAGACCCTTGATCATTTTAGTCACCCTCCTCTGGACACATTCCAGCTTGTCAATATCAGCTTGTCAATACCACTTGAATTGTGGTGCCCAGAATGGACACACACATTCGCACTTCGCACTTTCACAACACAACCATTCAATGCTAAGGCTTCCTGCCAAAATAGAACTGTAGAGGAGAGTTTACTGAACAAGCCAGTACCTTCCGCAAAGAAGTACTGCCATCTGTTGAGGAGTTACAAAGGTGGAAGCATTCCTTTTCATTCAACCCTCGTAACATACTAATCTATCTATCTATCTATCTATCTTTCTATCTATCTATCTGGCTGTTAATGTCTGTCTGTCTGTCCCACAAAGACTGTTGCAAGGCACTTTGTGATGCCACTGGATTGGCTGTTGCTAGGTGAAGTGGCCCTCTGTGATGTCACTGGGAAAGAAAGGTGGCATGTGTTTGAGAGGAAAGGAGGAAGGAAGGAAAGAGCCACAAAGAGAACCGTGCTACCATGGAGACATTGTAAGGCAGGGGAGAGGAAGGAAGGAAAGAAAGAAAGAGAAAAAGAGGGGAAAGGAGAGGAAGGAAAGGACAGGGGAAGGAAGAGAAAGGAAAGGAGAAAAGGTATGAGAGGAGGGAAAGAGAAAGAAGGGGTGTAAGCAGGGGGGCAGAGGCCCTTCTGACACATGGGCAACACCGACATGCTACAGCAAAAGTTCTCAGTCAACAGAAAAGTCAGAAGGCATAAGAAACCATCCTTTGCTATGTGGACTTCTCAAGTTGGTGACTTCTCCAATTATACCTGCTGCCTCTTTTCCTGTCTTTCCTTCTGATCCATGGCAGGCCAGTACTTCTGGCGCTTGACCCAGAGCCGGCACCTCACTTCTCTGCGCCCAGCCTTGATTACGGGCTTCTGGCGAGGCCTCCCCCCCACTCTCCGCAAAGTGGACGCTGCTTACGAGAGGCACACGGATCATCGCATCCTTTTCTTCAGTGGTAAGAACATGTGTTTGTATATGTGTGAGAGAGACTGGAGTTACCAGCCTTGGAATAGGGGAGGTAAAGGTAAAGGTAGTCCCCTGACATTAAGTCCAGTCATGTCTGACTCTGGGGTGTGGTGCTCATCTCCATTTCTAAGCCGAAGAGCCAGCGTTGTCCGTAGACACCTCCAAGGTCATGTGGCCGGCATGACTGCATGGAGCGCCGTTACCTTCCCGCCGGAGCGGTACCTATTGATCTACTCACATTTGCATGTTTTCCAACTGCTAGGTTGGCAGAAGCTAGGGCTGACAGCGGAAGCTCACGCCGCTCCCCGGAATCGAACCTGCAACCTTTCGATCAACAAGCTCAGCAGCTCAGTGCTTTAACCCACTGCGCCACCGGGGGCTCCTGGAATAGGGGAATGGACCCCATATCCCTAGTCCGCACCACCTGTTTGATTTCTTGAGCTGAGATTGAAATGTTTTGGAATGCTATTCACAATTGTTTTTGGAATGTTCCAAATCTTTTGGAATGTTATTCACTAGGAGTTATTTTGGTGAACTGTCTATTGCTGTGGCTTCTTAGGAGTCCCCGGTGGCACAGTGGGTTAAAGTCCTGAGCTGCTGAGTTTGTTGACCAAAAGTTTGCAGGTTCGAATACGGGGAGCGGTGTGAGCTTCCGCTATTACTCTCAGCTTTTGCCAACCTAGCAGTTCGAAAACATGCAAATGTGAGTAGATCAATAGGTACCGCTCCAGCGGGAAGGTAGCGGCGCTCCATGCAGTCATGCCAGCCACATCACCCTGGAGGTGGACAGTGCCGGCTCTTCGGCTTAGAAATTGAGATGAGCACCACACCCCAGAGTCGGACACGACTGGATTTAAGGTCAGGGGAAATGGCCTCTTATTCAGAGAGTGCTATGATCCTCATTCCAAATGAGTTTGCTTTATTAGTTGTCATTTTGTTATCCTACACTTTGAAATACCGATTGTGACCCAAAATGCCCCCAAATGACTACATTTTAGGATCAACAATTTAAGATTAAAATGTAATAATAATGTTTATTATTACATTTAAAAAAGTAATAATGTGGGTAACGTCCAAAGAGCAAAGAGCTACATTTGTGAGTTGAAACAAATTGTTTTTGAGTGCTAGTTATTACTAGTGTTTGGCAACCTTGACACAATAATATAGTAATATTGCAGAAGAAATCCTAAGTGTGATCTTAGAAAGAAGAGAGGAGGGTCATTCTATAATGGGCTAAACATTTGTGCCAGCTAAGCTGCTGACCTGAAGGTTGGTGCTTTGAATCCGTGAGACAGGGTGAGCTCCTGTCTGTCAGCTCCAGCTTCTTATGCGGGGACATGAGAGAAGCCTAACACAGAATGGTAACACATCCAGGTCATTGTGCAATGGGTTAAACCCTTGTGCCAGTTAAGCTGCTGACCTGAAAGTTGGTTTGAATCTGTGAATCAAGGTGAGCTCCTGTCTGTCAGCTCCAGCTTCTCATGCAGGGATATGAGAGAAGCCTACTACAGAATGGTAACACATCCAGGCAGGCCCGTAGCCAGGATTTCGATTCGGGGGGTGGGGGCTGAGTTTGTTTTGTGGGGGGGATTAGTCAGAGTGAAAGAGGGTCTACCCTAGCAAATCTTTTGTACTGTTACCCCAATACCCCCATGCATATTGGATATACTGAGTATGGTGATCAGATCATGATATGAATAAACATAACAGTTTAAATAATGCACCAGTAAGGCCTTTTCGCGAACCACCATGAGAATTTCAGGGGGGGGGGCTGAAGCCCCTCAAGGCCCCCCCCCCCAGCTACATGCCTGCATCCAGGTATCCCTTGGGCAACGTCTCTGCAGATGGCCAATTCACTCACACTAGAAGTGACTTGCAATTTCTCAATTCGCTTATGACACAATTAAAAAAAAATACCTCTCATCATACACATAGGCATATACATGTTCTATCCCTGTTATTTTAAAAGGTCACCCCAAAATCATTTATGTTTAATTGATCACATTTGCTGAAAAGGACATATTCCAACAAATATTATGATGGAATTCAATTGGTGCAGGTTATCGGCCTATATTTACAACATAAAGTACACTTCTTCCACAGAATAACAACTTAGTTCTGTCTTGTTTAGGGCCTTCCCAATGTTTTGAACAACAGACTCCAGAGTTTCAGCCCAAAACATCTGATCATGAAGGTTCAGGAATGCTGTTCTAACTGCTATACCTGCTAGTCACTCATAGCCTTGATTAAGCAAATTGTGTTTTCACGTATGCCTTCAGGTCACCTGTTGACTTATATTGAGCACGTCACTTTTAAATGTTCTGTTCTAAAGTTGAAAAGCAACTTCCCCCTTTTGTTGCAGCCTCTAAATTTAGCAGTTTTCAGGAAATGTCTCAACCACAGAGCAGACACTCCTCACCCCATGAAGAATGGCTGTATTCATCTCCCTTCAGTGACTTAGTAATATATTATTTACTTGATGCAGCCTCCAGCTTAAAGCAAATCTTGATTATCATAAACACTTTGAAGAATTACTTTTTGAACCATGGCTCCCAGAATCCTTTTTTATGTCAGGAGTGACTTGAGAAACAGCAAGTTGCTTCTGGTGTGAGAGAACTGGCCGTCTGCAAGAACGTTGCCCAGGGGATGCCTGGATGTTGGATATTTTACCATCCTTGTGGGAGGCTTCTCTCATGAGGAGCTGGAGCTGACATAGGGAGCTGGAGCTGAGGAGCTGGAGCTGACATAGGGAGCTAATCCATGCTCTCCCTGTGCTCTTCCCACACAGAACTCCCATGACCAACAGAAAATACTGTGTTTTCTGATGGTCTTTGGCGACCCCTCTGATGCCCTCTTACACCCCCCCCCAAGGGGTCTTGACCCCCCGGTTGAGAAACACTGCCCTAAACGGTTCTGGCCCAACTTACCTGTCTGAACGCATCTTCCCTTATGAACCTAGTAGGACTTTAAGATCGTCCGGGGAGGCTCTGCTCTCAATCCCGCCTGCGTCACAAAAACGTTTGGCAAGGACAAGAGACAGGGCCTTCTCAGTGGTGGCCCCTTGGCTATGGCACACCCTTTCTGGGGACATTAGATCGGCCCCCTCCCTGTTAACGTTTTGGAAAAGAGTCAAGACTTGGTTGTTTGAACAAGCGTTTGAACATGCAAGGTAAAAGACATAGGAATTAGAACAACTGGATGACAAGATGGGACAATGTTTTTATTAGGAGATGCAAATGATGTATGCTTTTAGTATTCTTGTTATGGTTTTATATTATGTGTTAATGTTTTTAAATGTTTTGTGGTGTTTGGGGGCGTCGAATCGTTGCCATTGTAAACCGCCCTGAGTCGCCTGAGGGCTTAGAAGACCGCATACAAATATAGTATAAATAAATAAATAAATAAATAAATAAATAAATAAATAAATAAATAAATAAATAATCCAATAGACTTGGAAGTGGTTTAAGGAAGACTGAAGTTGCCTTGGGTTCTGGAGTGCTTATGGCATAATATCTTTTCAAGGCGCCACAGGTCTGCGGGGTGTGGTGGCTTGGTTTACTAAGGTACACTTAGTAATGCATTCTCCCTTTCTCTCTCGCTTTCCATTTAAGGACCCCTGTACTGGGTGTTTAAGGACAATGGTGTGGAAGAGGCTTACCCACGCCCCGTCACAGACTTTGGGCTGCCGCAAGGTGGCATTGATGGTGCTTTCTCATGGCCTCCAGACAGAAAAACGTATTTCTTCAAGGGAGATCTTCACTGGAGCTATGATGAAGCTACAGGACACATGGAAGAAGGCTTCCCCTTCCAAATAACACCTTGGGAACAGTTCTCCACCTCCATAGATGCTGTGCTCAGTGAAAATGATGGTGTGTTGTGCATTATTGTCCCCTTGCAATGGCACTCTTTTGAGGCACAGATTTACATTTTTCACTGCCTGGAGTAGCTTACAGCTCTATCTAATGTAGTGTTTCTCAACCTGGGGGTTGGGACCCCTGAGGGGGTTGTGAGGGGGTGTCAAAGGGGTCGCCAAAGACCATCAGAAAACACAGTATTTTCTGTTGATCATGGGAGTTCTGTATTGGAAGTCTAGCCGAATTTTATCATTGGTGGGCTTCAGAATGTTCTTTGATTGTAAGTGAACTATAAATTCCAGCAACTACAACTCCCAAATGTCAAGGTCTATTTTCCCCAAACTCCACTAGCGTTCCCATTTGGTCATATTGAGTATTTGTGCCAAGTTTGGTCCATATACATCATTGTTTGAGTTCACAGTGCTCTCTGGATGTAGGTGAACTACAGCTCCCAAACTCAAGGTCAATTCCCACCAGGCATGTAGCCGGGGGGGGGGGGGGGGGGCTTGGGGGGCTTCAGCCCCCCCGAAATTCTCATGGTGGTTCGCAAAAAGGCCTTACTGGTGCATTATTTAAACTGTTAAGTTTATTCATATCATGATCTGATCACCATACTCAATATATCCCATATGCATGGGGGTATTGGGGTAACGATACAAAAGGTTTGCTAGGGTAGACCCTCTTTCACTCAGACTCAGCCCCCCCCCCCCCCCCAAATCAAAATCCTGGCTCAATGCCCAACAAACCCTTCTAGTATTTTCTGTTGGTCATGAGAGTTATGTGTGCCAAGTCTGGTTCAATTGCATTGTTGGTGGAGTTCAGAATGCTCTCTGAATTTAAATGAACTATAAATCCCAGCAACTACAACTCCCAAATGAGAAAATCAATCCTCCCCCAACCCCACCGATATTCAAATTTGGTTGTATCAGGTATTTGTGCCAAATTTGGTCCAGTGAATGAAAATACATCCTGAATATCAGATATTTACATTATGATTCATAACATTAGCAAAATTACAGTTATGGAGTCGCAACAGAAATAATGTTGTGGTTGGGGGTCACCACAACATGAGGAACTGTCTTAAAGGGGTCGCAGCATTAGGAAGGTTGAGAAAAACTGGTCTAATGCATCCCAAACAATGCCACACCTTCCCTGTCTACCTTATCATTTCTTAGTCCCCCGTCTACACTGCCATATAATGCAGTTTTACTGCATTCAACTGGATTATACAGCAGTGTAGATGGGGCCTTAGTATATGTTTTGGAGAGCATTACTATTAGGAAGTAGCCCTTCCTTTTGGATACCCTGTGTGAGAAATCACATGAAAATAATACTCCGGTTCACAGATGATGATGAACTAGGATGGGATTTTTTGCATTGCTGTCCAAATAAATACCTTATATACTTGAGTATAGGCTAACCCAAATATAAGCTGAGGTACCTAATTTTACCACAAAAAACTGGGAAACCATAATGACTCGAGTATAAGCTGAGGGTGGGAAATGCAGCGGCTACCGCTAAATTTCAATACAAAAATAGATACCAATTGAGGCATCAGTAGGTAACATGTTTTTGGATATTTATATAAAACTGTAATTTGAGATAAGACTCTGATCAAACTCTGATCTAACCTTCTTCAATGATGGTGAGCTCTCATTGTTAGCTCCAGCTAGAAGGAGGCTCCTTCTTTGGAGGCTTTTAAACAGAGGCTGCATGGCCATCTGTCAAGGGTGCTTTGAATGTAATTTTCCTGCTTCTTGGCAGGGGTTGGACTGGATGGCTCATGAAGTCTCTTCCAACTCAAGGATTCTATGATTCTATGAATGTAAATGTGCTTACGTATCCTTCCAATAATAATAAAGAGAGTAAAATAATAATAATAATAATAATAATAATAATAATAATAATAATAATGATTACAACACAGTCCTAGATACTTGGGAAGTGTCCGATGTGTGATCCACTACAACAGCCAGCAGAGTGTCTGCTGTGGACTCATCTTGTTGTGTTTCAAATAATAATAATAATAATAATAATAATAATAATAATAATAATAATAATAGAACAATATAATGTAAATGTAATAATACTAGAAAATAGAGTAAAATAATAAATGTAATAATAATAATAATAATAATAATAATAATAATAATAATAATAATTACAACACATTCCTAGACACTTGGGAAGTGTCCGACATGTGATCCAATTCAACAGCCAGCAGAGTGTCTGCTGTGGACTCATCTTGTTGTGTTTCTAATAATAATTATAATAATAATTATAATAATAATAATAATAGAGCAAAAGAATGTATATGTAATAATACTAGAAAATTGAGTAAAATAATAAATGTAATTAATATAGTAAAAGAGTAAAATAATGTAAATGTAATAATAATAATAATAATAAAGTAAAATAATAAATGTAATAATAATAATAACAACAACAACAATAACAACAACAGTAAAATAATAAGTAATAAAATAATAAATAACTCTGATTCGAGTATAAACCGAAGGGGGCTTTTTCAGCCTAAATATAGGGTTGAAAAACTCAGCATATACTCGAGTATATACGGTAATATCCCTATTGTTTAACAGCTCTTGTTTAACATTATCATTGGATATTGTCAATCTAGCCATGCCCTAAGAAAGCCGATTCCACTCCTACTTTCATGCTTTAGCCTAGTGTTACACAACTTTTCCAGATCAAGGGAAATAGGTAAAATGAGGTTTCCGTCCATAATAGAAATGTCTAAATTTCATGCATCAAGCATTGCAAGTTATGTGTTCTTGAAGGCTTTCATGGCTGTAATTGCTGGGTTGCTGTGAGTTTTCCGAGCTGTATGGCCATGTTCCAGAAGCAGTCTCTCACAACCTCTGAGGATGCCTGCCATAGATGTGGGTGAAACGTCAGGAGAGAATGCTTCTGGAATATGACCATACAGCCCAGAAAACTCACAGCAGCCAATTGCAAGTTATGCTTAGATATTTCAAACTCTACCCTGATGGTTCTTTCTTTCAGCTTGTTGTGCTCTGTCAATTTAACACTAATGCCCGATAACTCTTGTTTTGCTGCAGGAACACTCTATGTCTTTAAAGGCAAGGAGTACTGGAAGTTTGACCAGGACACTCTCCAGCCCCAGGCAGGCTACCCTCGTTCCATAGCCAAGGACTGGCTGGACTGTAGGGGGGAACTGTATCCTTCCAGAACCGTGCCGACCAGCCCTGCTTCAAGAGCTGAACTTCATCCAGACTTGCGTGGTCCTCAGCTGGAGGTTGAGCACTGTGCGTGCTTTTGTTCAGCCTTTCAAGCACTCCCTTCCACCTTGCTTCACTGCCTGCCTGTCCTTGTTCTGTCCCTGCATGGATTTCCCTAGGAAAAGGCAAGGAACCTCTTCTTGCTCTGTGAGCATCAGTTATGGTTGCTGTCAGAATGGCTGTCGCAAGCTGAAAGTGGCAAAACGTGAAACATCCCAGTGAAGTGGGATCTGGTGAACAAGTAGGATGTAGTTTCCTCAGTTGGGACTGTTGTGCATGGTGGGAAAGCATTCTTCAATAAGTTGCACTTTGGTACAAATTAAATTGGGAAGGAATGTGAGCTCCCAAATGACCTGAATCGTCTTATCCTTTGGATATTGTTGAACTGCTGCTCCTAACATTCTTCATCACTTGTTTTGCTTGCTGGGGCAGCGACCTTTTCAGGGCTATAGGATTCCACTGCGTCCCATTCAGTATGGGCAATGGTAAGGATTTTGGGGAATTAAAATTCAAAAAGACGTAGAAAGCCAAAGGTTAGTACAAGGGGTGTTCATTAAAGATTTTCCTTGAAGCAATTCTATTTATCACAGGATGCTGAAACTGCACATGTGTAATGAGAGGTTACGTGCCAATTTACAACTCAGAACTGATAACGGTCTTGATTTTAAAGGTGCTGAAATGGTGTGAGGTTTGATAATGGACCCAATGGAATACAGATCAGACATTACGTTCCATTGCTTGAAAGGAGACGTTCAATGTCAGGAGCGACTTGAGAAACTGCAAGTCGCTTCTGGTGTGAGAGAATTGGCCATCTGCAAGGACGTTGCCCAGGGGATGCCCGGATGATTTTATCATCCGTGTGGGAGGCTTTTCTTATGTCCCCGCATGAGGAGCTGGACATGACAGAGGGAGCTCATCCACGCTCTCCCCAGATTCGAACCTGGGACCTGTCAGTCTTCAGTCCTGCCGGCACAAGGATTTAACCCACTGTGTCACCGGGGGCTCCCGATGAAAGAGGTTTATGGTGATGATTTCCTGTCATATGATGGCATTGTCAATTCATATGTGGCTGGACTTTGGTGGAAAAAGCTCCAATTTTAGGGCAACCCCACTCTGCTATTGATGAACACACCATGCAGCAAGTGGAGGTCACCATTTTGAAAAATCGCCATGTAACCATTCGCCACCTAGCCCAAAATGTCAAGATTAGTGTGGGGTCCATGGAAAAAAATAATAATCCAAGACCATCTTCACATGCATAAGGTATCCACTCACTGGGTCCCCCAGCTGATCACATCTTTCTAGAAGCAGGGCTGAGTTGAATCCTCTCAGGCTCTATTGATGATGTGCCATGGAAACCAGGAGGACTTTTTCAACAGACTAATCACACAGGATGAAAGCTGGATCCATCACTATGATCCTGAGACTAAAGTTCAGTCGATGTAATGTGCCCTGAGTTGCCCTTCAAATACAGCCTTTAGACAATGTTGAAAGTAAAAGAAAAATGCTTTACATCGGCAAACACAAAAGATAAGCAAATGCAATTGAAAAGTGCAAAGAAAGCAAGGAAATCTTAAACCAGAGACAAATTAAAGTCTCTTACAAAGTCCCAAATGAAACACCAGTCTTCCATCAGACAACGGGCAATGAACTAAGTCCTTAGCAGCAGACACAAAGCAGATTGCTCCTGCCTCTGATTTATAGCCCTGAATTCCCCATGCAGGAGTTGCTAGGGCATCTCCCAATTAGCTCAGTGTTTTTAGCAGCTATTCTGGCTGAACGCTGTCTGTGCTCGGTCTCTTTTCGTCGCTCTAGAAATGTGGACACTTTCAAACCCTCTTTTCCCTCCAATTCCTGAGCTCTTCCCTGCTCCCCTTCCTCTTCCGAAGGTGAGGAATCCCCAATATAATGGAAGATGACCTTGCCTGCCTCCAAAAAAGGCATGTGCCCAACTCTCGGCAGGCAAGGTCATGCTCACAGTATTTTGGGACCAGCACAGAGTAGTATTGATGGATCTCCTTGCAAGGAGGCCATCAAAACCAAGAGACGTGGCATGCTCACCAAAAGTATCCGCCTTCTGCAAGACAATTCACTGGTTCACAACTCACATGTTGTCCAAATAGAAGCATGCTCCTGTGGCTTTGAAATTCGACCATATCCCCCTTATTCACCTGACCTCTCACCATCGGACTTCCATCTCTTTCCAACAATGAAGTTATTTTTGAAGGGCAAGCATTTTTCAGAAAACGAGACTCTGATTTCCAAAGTCAACATGGCATTTGGGTCAACCTGTCAACTTCTACAAGCAAGGCATTTACAGTTGCTTGAAAATATGGGAGAAGTGTGTGTCCCTAAGTGGCACCGATTGAGAGAAGGACTCATAACTGTGCTAAGTCTCATTGCTCTCAGTCCAAAGGAAGTGCGTCAGGCGAAATCTTTAATGAACATCCCTTGTAATTATTGCTATACGGAACCTCTGCAGCGCTTTCCTTGGAAGACAACCCTTCCAAAGCCAAACTTTTGGAGAGTTCCCTTTGTGTCTCTGTCTTAAAAAGTGGGTGATTCTTCAGCAGGGCTTTAACCCCCTCATCACTTTGACACAAACAACTGGAATCTGCAGCGGTCCTGCTCTTTTAGAAACCATGAGTCACTCTAAGGGAGAGCACAACAGCAGTTTCTTTCTTGCAGTTGCTCCATCAATGCAGCTGTGCAATGATTCAGAATTACTTGCCAGGACCTGCCTGGCTGATTGACAAAGGCTTATTATGGCCCAAAGACTGCACAGACTCTTACTGAAAAAACGGAGAGGCCTAAGGCAGAGCGAAGCATACAAATCCAGGAGAGAGGAAGGGAGGGAGTGTCAATCAGCTCACCACAACTGGGCGGCTTAGATTTCCTGTTGTTAATGGGGATTCTAATGACAAGTTGACATGTCTGTGACCCCCTTCCAAACAAGAAGACACAAATGCTCTATTTAGTGCACCCAGCATGCCTTTCTTGGAATGGATAGGATCCAAAACAAAGTTGTGATGAAATGGGACACAAAAGGCTGTGGTAATGTTTGACAGGTATTAACATTAAAAGTATGCAAAGTTTTTGGTTCATTTTAATTTTGTATGATTAAGCAGACTGCCTTGGATGTAGGTGCCAAGCACACAAAATACTGCCACACAGGTAAGAAGAAAGCAAAAATGATTACATGCTCATCAGGCATGTAGCCGGGGGGGGGGGGGGGGGGGGGGGGGGGGGGGGGGGGGGGGGGGGGGGGGGGGGGGGGGGTGCTTTGAATGCGATTTTCCTGCTTCTTGGCAGGTGGTTGGACTGGATGGCCCACAAAGTCTCTTCCAACTCTATAATTCTATGAATTGTATTAGTTGGAGTGTAGACTCATATAATCCAGTTCAATCTGCATTTTTTGAGTCTACACTGAGACTATAATACAGATCAAACTGCATTATATGATAGTCTAAATGGGGCCCAGGTCTTTTGTCAGTTGTTTTGGGTCATTCCAGAAAGGTAGTGAAATGGCAATGCAGTCTTCTACACCATATTTGTGCTTCAACGGCAGTCGTTTTTGTGTTTGCTTTATTACACTGCAATAAGCAGAATGTAAGACAACACAATGACCAGTTTAATAAGGCAAAATGGTTGAGGCAAAGTAAGGCACATGCGCAGAATATTATTAGGTCAGGTGTAGACTCAGCTTTCATTTCCAGTTTATGAAGAATTGCTTGAAGAGAGGACTTTCGCGGCCTTGGGGTAAGATTTCCACCTGGAACCAGAATAAAAGCAATTGAGAGGAGGACACTTGTGCCGACAGACACAGTGCTGTTGATGCTGTCAACTGGAAGACTTCTACCAGTGTTTCAAAGGTATAATCTAAGAAGGAGTAATGTATTGTCGAAGGCTTTCATGGCTGGAATCACTAGGTTCTTGTGGGTTTTTTTGGGCTATAGAGCCATGTTCTAGAGGCATTTCTCCTGACATTTCGCCTGCATCTATGGCAAGCATCCTCAGAGCTACCTCTGAGGATGCTTGCCATAGATGCAGGCGAAACGTCAGGAGAAATGCCTCTAGAACATGGCTCTATAGCCCAAAAAAACCCCACAAGAACCTAAGAAGGAGTAATTTCTGACCTGTCAGATTTGATTGAACTACAGTTTCTATCATACTTCACCACTAGATATGCAGCAACATCGGAAGGGCCACAAATTGTGCACTCCTGTTAATAACCACAAAATGAGCATATCTATTTTTCTAAGCTCTCACCTACTCTTAAGAGAAGTGTCAAGTATTTGGGAGACTGAAAACCATATACACATATATGATGCCGATCTTTTAGGGAAGACTGTGGAGTTGTGTAAGACAGCACAAAGAAAACAGCAACTTTGTGATGCCAAGAGAAAAGGCAAAATTCCATGGGAGGAAATATAAGTAACGGCACTGAAAACAAGAGGCCAAGTATAGTTATACAGTCCTGAGATGAGATCTGAGTTGTGTTTAAATCTCCCACCTCATCAGCAAGCAAATGCCCATATTTTACATTTATTTTTCAGAAAAATATGCTTTGTTTAAAAGGGCCGGGCTTTAGCACAGTGGGTTAAACCACCAGCTGCAGAAAATCTTACCGATCAAAAGGTCGACAGTTCAAGCCAGATTTGGGGTGAGCTCCCAAACATCAGCTTAGCTTCTGCTCACCTAGCAGTTCGAAAACAGTAATGTGAGTAAATAGGTACTGCTTTAGCAGGGAGGTAAGAAAAGACGCCCATGCGGACATGCCAGCAATTCGATCGGGAGAGCATCGAAAGACAACAAAGCTCCTCGGCATGGAAGATGGAGTGACAGCACCCCCTCCTGGCTGGAGTTGAGCACAGCCTCCAGATGCCAGAGATGGAAAAAGACGGGAAGCCTTTACCTCTGTTTATGTACTGTCTGTCTTTGTTAATTGTAAAACGGCATTGAATGTTTGCCATATATGTATATTTTAATCTGTCCTGAGTCCCCTCGGGGAGATAGGGTGGAAAATACATAAAGTATATTATTGTTGTTGTTGTTGTTGTTGTTGTTATTATTATTATTTGAAACACAACAAGATGAGTCCACAGCAGACACTCTGCTGGCTGTTGAATTGGATCACACATCGGACACTTCCCAAGTGTCTAGGACTGTGTGATGTATTGGCGAATAATGTGTGCCGATCCCTGTAAGGTGGCCTTTTGCAGCTGGCAGATGGTAATCTTGTCAGCGCCGATTGTGTTTAAGTGCAGGCCAAGGTCTTTAGGCACTGCACCCAGTGTGCCGATCACCACTGAGACAATCTTGACTGGCTTGTGCCAGAGTCTTCACAGTTCGATCTTTAAATCCTCATATTGTGTCAGCTTTTCCAGTTGTTTCTCTTCAATCCAGCTGTCACCTGGGATTGCAACATCAACAATCCATACTTTGTTGTTGTTGTTATTATTATTATTATTATTATTATTATTATTATTATTATTATTATTTAGGAAGTTAGCATTTGTTTATGTATTTATTTACGACATTTATATGGACTCAGGGCAGCTTACATAATTGGCATTATTCCATGCCCAAACAACAACAGCAGTTAAAAGCAATTTAAACAATTTAAAACAACATTAGCATGTATTGTCAAAGGCTTTCATGGTCGGAATCACTGGGTTGTTGTAGGTTTTTTCGGGCTATATAGCCATGTTCTAGAGGCATTCTCTCCTGACGTTTTGCCTGCATCTATGGCAAGCATCTTCACTACAACAACCCAACATTAGCATGGCAATCACCTCCAGCTGTTCCAGATAGCTCAGTTGGTACACAAAACAGAGCTTGTAAAGGAGACTGCCATTGTCCTGCATCCAGCAGCCACCTCTTCTCCTGGTTCCTTTGATCTTCCGTCATAGGATTTGTTTCCATTTCAAATTATCTATATGTGTTCCTCTTAAACTTTCAGATGTGATGGACTGGCAGGGATTTCCTCACCAGTATGTCAGGGACCAACCCCATATTTTTGCCTATTGGCTACAACTTTTCTTTTGTTTCCTGGAAACTTTTTGGACCAGCAGCAGATTTGGGATGCTAATTTGAGTAATGCCAGTTAAGATTCCTTCTTATCATTTGGATTATCTGTTTGTGCAACCTCTGTTTCCCACCTGTGTATTCAGAGGATATTTCATCTGGGAGATGAAGTTTTCTGACACCTTCAGAGCCGCTTGCTGTTCCTGTTCATTGGCTCTGAGACCTGCACAAAAAGGGGAGGAAACAGAACAGGTCAGATATATCACAAACCAGTGTTTCTCAACCTTCCTAATGCATTTGATACATTTCCTCATGTTGTGGTAACCCCAACCATAAAATTATTTTCGTTGCTACTTCACAACTGTCATTTATGCTACTGTTATGAATTATAATATAAATATCTGATAAGCAACATGTGTTTTCATTCACTGAACCAAGTTTGACACAAATACCCAATGCACACAAATTTGAATACTGGTGGGGTTGGAGAAGGATTGATTTTGTCACTTGGGAATTGTAGTGGCTGGGATTTATAGTTCACCTGCAATCAAAAAGCATTCTGAACTCCATCAACAATGGAATTGAACCAAACCAGAACTCCCATGACCAACAGAAAATACTGGAAGGGCATTGACCTTGAGCTTTGGAGTTGTAGTTCACCTACATTCAGAGAGCACTGTGAACTCAACAATTATGGACCAAACTTGGTACAAATACTCAGTATGCCCAAATGTGAGCACTGGTGGATTTTGGGAAAAATAGACCTTGACATTTGGGAGTTGTGCTTGCTGGGATGTGTAGTTCGCCTACAATCAATGGTTATTCTGAACCACATCAACAATAGAATTGGGTCAAAATTCCCTCACAGAACCCCTATGAGCAACAGAACATAGCTATGTTTTCTGATGGTCTTTGTGACCCCTCTGTCACCCCCTTGCAACCCCCCCCCCCCCCCCCCGGGGTCCAGACTCCCAGGTTGAAAAATGCTGCCATAAACTCTTATCTAATGCTGGGGAATCAGCTGGTTCCTTCTGGCAAGGAATACAGGAAACGAGTATACATAGCCCAAAAGACAGCAGACTGGACATTTTTAGATCAGCTTTGCATTTAATAGGCACCACTCCGGCGGCAAGGTAAGGGCACTCCATGCAGTCATGCCAGCCACATGACCTTGGAGGTGTATATGGACAACGCCGGCTCTTCGGCTTAGAAATGGATATGAGCACCACACCCCAGAGTCAGACATGACTGGACTTAATGTTAGGGGACAACCTTGCATTTAAGCACATTTCCACAACTTTAATCCAACAAAATTTACCTTTCCAAACATAGATTTTGCCACATTGGCCATTGTCCAAGATGAAACAGTCATCTGTGATGAGTTGATCCTGGCGGAATGGACTGGATTCAGACACCTTCGTCAGGCTCATTTTCCCAGTCATATCTGAGACCTGAGAGTTTAGACGGAAAGAGAAACAAGCTCCTTTTTAAAGATGTGCAAGACATATAGCATTCAGGTTTGAGTAGGCTTGTGGGAAATGGAAAGTGTTTTTCTGGGAATCTTACCAGGACAGTTCTTCACTGACTACCTATCTGGGGCCAATCTTGTGTCCCAGGGTGTTTCAAAAAGATGGCACTGATTCAAAATCCCAAGATCTATCTAGCCATGAACTGCTCATGAATGAAATGCTTATCACTTGAAAGAATGAGGCACAGAGTTTATTTATTTATTATTTACGACATTTATATGCCTCCCTTCCCACCACGAAGGGGACTCAGAATGGCTTACAAGATATACATACATACAATATATTATATTATTAGCATAGTACAATATCAGTATTATATATTACTATATTGTATTATACCATTATATTGTAATATTATTAGTAATATTACATGTAATATAAAATATATAATTATAATACTGTATTATTATTATTAATATTATATGTATCTATATTATACTAGCTGTACCCGCCACGCGTTGCTGTAGCCAACCTTCCCTCTCTCTTTCTCGCCTTCTTTCTTTCTTTCCTTCATTCCTTCCTTCCCTCCCTCTTTTCTTCCTTCCCTCTTTTTCTTTCTCTTCTTCTTTCTTCCTTCTCTGTTTTTTTTCTTGCTTCCTTTGCTATTTGGTTCCATCCTTCCTTTTCTCTTCCCTTCCTTCCTTCCCTCCCTCTTTCTCTCTTTTTCATTCCTTCTCTCCTTCTTTCCTTCCTTCTCTTTCTTTCTTTCTTTCTTTCTTTCTTTCTTTCTTTCCTTCTTTCTTTCCTTCTTTCTTTCCTTCTCTCCTTCCTTCCCCCTTTCTGAGTATGTGTTTTGTGTGTGTATATATGTGTGTATATATTTGTCTATATATTTGTGTATATATGTGTGTCTGTGTACATATGTGGTTTTGCGCATGCGTTGTAATTGTTTTTTGTTTTTTGGCTTTTTAAGTCCCTTCTGCTGTATTTTCCAGTGTTTTTATGAGTGATGGTCACTCATTGGCCTGACAGGTGTATTGTGTCCAAATTTCATGTCAATTCGCCCAGTGGTTTTTGATTTATGTTAATTCCACAAACGAACATTACATTTTTATTTATATAGATTATATTATATTATATTATTGCTAAATGCCTCTTCACTGCACAAAAAGCTGTTGCTAAAATGGCAAACCTGCAACAAAAGGCATAATTCTCCATTTTCAGATTTATTGGTTCCTTGTGTACCTTGTATAGCACAGCTGCCACCGCATTTTTCTGATCTGCAACAACATCTTCTTCAGGTCTGCCCTCTTTCAGAGGTGGTTTAGGGCCCAGCACCTAGGAAAATAAATACTGATCATATTCATTAGTATCTTATAATAGGTTAATCTTCTGCCTTGGAACCCCAATTCTCAGTTTCTCCTAGATTTTAAGGGCCGGGCTTTAGCACAGCAGGTTAAACCACCAACTGCAGAAAATCTTGCTGATTGAAAGGTCAACAGTTAAAGCCCGGGTTGGGGTGAGCTCCCACTGACAGCCCAGCTTCTGCTCACCTAGCAGTTTTTTTAAAATAGATTTTTATTATGCATTTTAAATGTTACAATAAAACAGTAAAGATAAAGACAGATATATAGAAGTGAGAGACAAAAGTGAGACAGAAGAGATCTACAGTGATCATGACATCAACACCCACCATCCACACCAAGCACCCCCCCCCCCCGCCCGACAGTAAACATTAAACATTAAAGAGTGCAGGCACTTTCCAGTCTTCTGAGAATTTAATTGCTTTGGTTTGCTGCAAGTCATTTTTAACTAATCTTCTCACAATCACCTTGGTTGAGTTTTGTCCTTTCAGAGATTGGACAAGTCTATCATAAGTGGGATCTTTCTGGATGTAATGAAGTCTTTGAATCCTGACCAGTCCACTTTTTCCTTGTGTTATTCAATTTTTGTGTCATACAGTCCATTTGTACTAGGTCGAATACTTTGATTATTTAGTTTTCAGTTCCAGGTATCTCGTCTTGTTTCCAGACCTTTGCAAGTTGTAATCTAGCTGCGGTGCTGAGCATGAAAAGCATCTTTTCCTGGTTTTCGGTTAGCTTTGCTTCAGAAATTCCTAATAAATAGATCTCTGGCTTTAGAGGGAAGCTGGCTTTTAAGATTTTTTGAGTCAAGGAGTGTATTTCCTTCCAGTATTTTTAAACTCTTTTGCATGACCACCATGCATGTATAAAGGTTCCCATTTCTTCCTTACACTTCCAACAGGCATTAGATAATCCTTTATTAAATTTAGCAAGTTTTTCAGGGGTATAATACCAGCGATATAGCATTTTATACCAATTTTCTTTTAGATTGTTGGCAGCCGAATACTTCAATTTTTTGTTCCAGATTTCTTCCCATTGGTCAGTAAGGATGCTATGCTATGCCCTACGTCCCTTGCCCACTGTATTTGGCAATTTTTAATTTGTTTGTCTTCCGTTGACCAAGTTAGAAGTTTTTGGTATATAATTTTAATCAATTTTTTGTCCTTTTGTAAAACTAATTCCCAAAAACCTTCCTCTTTATTAAAACCTATTTTGCCATCCTCTTTGAATTCTTGTTGAATTTGGAAGTACTGAAGCCAGGTTAATTTTTCATTCAGAAGTTTTATCTCATCGTAAGGTTTCAGGGTAAAATTACCTTTCACCGTTTTTGTAAGACTTTGTTTGTAGCTTAGCCAGTTTTCCTCCCCTAGATCTCTTTTGTGTCTGGCTTCTATTGGCGACAACCATAGGGGGGTCTTATTATAAAGTCTCAATCTGAAAACTGCAACGTGAGTAGATAAATAGGTGCCGATCTGGCAAGGAGACTTCTTTTTAAAAGAATTTTAAAACGTTTCAGTTCGTATCTTTAACGTATTGTCTTTAACAGTCTCTATTGTTCTGTACAGTTCTCTTCCATAAAAGTCCATTTTCAAAGATTCAAACATCAACATTTTTCTAACTTCCTGCACTGACATCTTACTGAAAAACAGACTCCAGCTGACTCAAGGCTTAACTGTCTTCTAACTTCTGACACTGACTTCTTTATTCCAACTGACTCAAGCCTTAACTGTCATTTATCAACTGTCATTCTGTTTAAAAAACATTCTAAACAGTCATATGATCTGCAGCCCCTCCCACTGCCTCAAGTACATAGAGTTAAGGAAACTGCAAACCAAAGAAGACATTCACTTCAGGAAATAAAATGACACATTATAACAGACATAATATTATATGTCTGTTAAGGAGGCTTGAGAAGGTTGCTATCTTCAATAATTTCGGGTGCTGATTCAGAAAATTGCAGCAGAAAACTCACATCCACTCTAGTATCTTAGATATGGTTATAAGTATTTTTGATGGGTGAGCAGATGAAGACTGGTAGCTGGCATATGCTCTGTATTCTTTAGAGCTGGTAGGGCAAAACTGGTAGAATTTTTGGAATCAACAAGTCAAATATACAAGGGTTACTTCATTACTTGGGTTGGGATGGGAATATTTTAATAAATAAACCCAGAAATACTTAGAATGTGCTCTTTAACTACCACTATTCACTTTTCGACATAATCACCAGACAATTGGATACATTTCTGCCAACGGTGAACAAGTTTTCTGAAGCCGTCACAAAAGAAGTCGACACACTGTTTCCACAACCCATTATACACAGATCTTCTGATAACCAAGCAAAGCAATAATGTGACCTACACGTTCCTGTGAAATGCCGATTATGCTTGAAATTTCTCTCTGAGTGATACAACGATCATCTTGAATAAATCTGCCAACCTTTTGCTTGTGAAACTCGGTGGTTGCTGTCGCAGGACGTCCAACTCTTTGTTTGCCCTGCAAGTCAGATGTTCCCACCTCAACATCTTTAAACTTACTCACCGAACAATGCACAGTACTCACATCAACAGAATCACCATAAACAGCTTGCATTCTCTGATGAATCTCCTTTGGGGTGACATCTTCTGCTGTCAAGAATTCAATGACTGCACTTTGCTTAAGTCGCATTGACTGACTGCCTGTGCAGGGTTACATACTTTGCAGTTTAACAACACAACCATTCAATGCTAAGGCTTCCTGCCAAAATGGAACTGTAGAGGAGAATCTACTGAACAAGCCAGTACCTGCCACATACAAGTACTGCCATCTGTTGAGGAGTTACGAAGGTGGAGGCATTACTTTTCATTCAAGCCTCATACCTAGAAACGGGCATTAAAATGTGTGTTGGCCAGCACAGTCCTAATAAATTAGGTTGTCCTTTTTGCATCCAGTCCAATTTGGAGATGTTCTATCTCGCATTGGATACAGTTCCCCTGGCCTTTTCTTCTGTTGCAATGGTCTTACCGTTATCATCTCAGGTGGCTCTTCACCATCTGCAATGATCTCCACTCGGGCTCTCCCCTTCCTCTCACTGTCCCGAATCGTAGTGGCGAAATCACGAGCTTTGTTGCGCTCCAGGATGTTGGATTTTGCCCCACACCATGTAAAGATGGTCTAAAGGAAGGAGTCAAAAGGCAGACACCCAGATGGGATTCATGGCTACATACATATCTCACAATTGAAAAGTGTTAGCAGAAAATAATACATCTCCTTCATGAGTCCCTCCCAGACTCACCTCTCCCAGGTCCAGAATGAAGCAGTCACCAGTGTTGAAACTAGCCCAGCTCAGTTCCCTTTCAGTGGCCCGGATATTCTTCTTCCCTTTCACTTGGTACAGCTTGTGGATGGGTTGAGGTCCTTGGCTGGCCTGGGCTTTGTTAAAAGCAGATTCCACCCCACCTTCCTATGGAGAAGAGACAATGGGGTTGAGCTCTACTAGTAAAGTCTGATCTGGCCACAGTGGGCCACGCTCTTGTTACATCCCGAATAGATTACTGCAACGCGCTCTACGTGGGGTTGCCTTTGAAGACTGTTCGGAAATTTCAATTAGTCCAACGGGCAGCGGCTAGATTATTCACCGGAGCGTCATACAGGGAGCATACCACCCCCCTGCTATGTCAGCTCCACTGGCTGCCGATCCAGTTCCGAACACAATTCAAAGTGCTGGTTTTGACCTACAAAACCCTTTACGGTTCCGGCCCAGCGTACCTTTCCGAACGTATCTCCTTCTACGTCCCACCTCGGAGTTTAAGATCTGCTGAGGGGGCCCTGCTCTCGGCCCCACCTTTATCACAAGCAAGACTGGTGGGGACGAGGGACAGGGCCTTCTCGGTGGTGGCCCCTTGCCTGTGGAATGCACTCCCCGGGGAAATTAGAACATCAACATCCCTCCTCTCCTTCAGGAAGAAGCTAAAAGCCTGGATGTGGGACCAGGCCTTTGGGTAAGCTGGCAGATGGACAAAGACAACCAATAATGACCAGAGTAGGAAAGGACAATGACAATGCTAAATGATTTACAGACTTGGATTTGGTGAACACTGACCACAAGATGTTTTTATTGCTGCTAGTATACTGTCTGATTGTTTTAATTAGTTATAACTGCGATATTATGTGGTAAATTGTGTATTATATATTGTATGTTGTAATTGTTAGGCATCGAATTGTGCCTTTGTAAGCCGCCCTGAGTCCCCCCTAGGGGGTTGAGAAGGGCGGGGTAGAAGCACCCCAAATAAATAAATAAATAAATAAAGATCAGGGAAGTGAAAAACTAATTTTTCAATACATTTCATAGAATCATAGAGTTGAAGAGACCTTATGGCAGCGTTTCACAACCTGGGGGTCAGGACCCCTGGAGGGGTCGGGAGGGGGTGTCAGAGGGGTCAACAAAGGCCATCAGAAAACACAGTATTTTCTGTTGGTAATAGGGGTTCTGTGTAGAAAGTTTGGCCCAATTCTATCGTTGGTGGGGTTCAGAATGCTCTTTGATTGTAGGTGAACTATACATCCCAGCAACTACAACTCCCAAATGCCAAGGTCTATTTTCTCCAAACACCACCAGAGTTCACATTTGGGCATATTGAGTATTTGTGGCAAATTTGGTCCCGATCCATCATTGTTTGAGTCCACAGTGCTATCTGGCTGTAGGTGAACTACAACTCCAAAATTCAAGATCATTGCCCACCAAATCCTTGTAGTATTTTCTCTTGGCCATGGGAGTTCTGTGTGCCAAGATCGGTTCAATTCTATTGTTGGTAGAGTTCAGATGCTCTTTGATTGTAGGTGAACTATAAATCCCAGCAACCACAACTCCCAAATGACAAAATCAATCCCCTCCCCCCCCCCCCCCCCCCCCCCCCCAGTATTCAAATTTGGACGTATTGGGTATTTGTGCCAGATTTGGCCCAGTGAATGAAGATGCATCCTGCATATCAGATATTTACATTACAATTCCTAACAGTAGCAAAATTACAGTTATGAAGTAGCAACAAAAATAATGTTATGGTTGGGGGTCACCACAACATGAGGAACTGTATTAAGGGGTCACAGCATGAGGAAGGTTGGGAAGAACTGCTTTATGGGCCATCCAGTTCAACTCCATTCTACCAAGAAGCAGGAAAATTGAATTCAAAGCACCCACAACAGATGGCCATCCAGCCTCTGTTGAAAAGCCTCCAAAGAAGGAGCCTCCACCACACTCTGGGGCAGAGAGTTCCACTGCTGAACAGCTCTCACAGTGAGGAAGTTCTTCCCTATGTTGGAAATTCTAAGACATTTCTCCCCTTCATTCATATTTTTCTGCATTTTTGCACTGTACATGTGTCCAGAAGAAATTATGACTACTGTGTCGGAGTGAATCCCCCACCACCACCACTACTGGTGGGAAAAATTAAGAAATTTAGATTACAAAGCCTAGCTAGAGCAGAAAGGGGCTCACCTTCTTTGTTTACAAGAAGTTCACAAAGATAAGACAAATAAACAACCGCTGCTGAGTTCCAATTTGTGGGAACCAGTGGCTATAGCTAAAGGGACCAAAAGATCGAGGGGAACAGCAATTTTAATGAGGAAAAATATTAATTTGCAGATTTTGAGTAAATTAGAAGATAGGGAAGGGAGATATGTATTCTTGAAAGCTAAAATAGAGGATCAAAAATTCACAATAGCAAATAATATTGCCCAAACCAGGGGCAAAGACAATTTCTGGAAAAAAAAATGCAGAAACTCCAAAATTTTTATGAAGGAGAAATTATCTTAACAGGCGATTTCAATTTAGATATAACTCAACATGCAAAGATACAAAATGGGGGACAATGCCTGGCTCGAGAGCAGTAGGTGTGAAAAAGATCTTGGAGTCCTCGTGGACAGCAAGTTAAACATGAGCCAACAATGTGATGTGGCGGCAAAAAAAGCCAATGGGATTTTGGCCTGCATCAATAGGAGCATAGTGTCTAGATCTAGGGAAGTAATGCTACCCCTCTATTCCGCTTTGGTTAGACCACACCTGGAATATTGTGTCCAATTCTGGGCACCACAAATCAAGAGAGATATTGACAAGCTGGAATGTGTCCAGAGGAGGGCGACTAAAATGATCAAGGGTCTGGAGAACAAGCCCTATGAGGAGCGGCTTAAGGAGCTGGGCACATTTAGCCTGGAAGAAGAGAAGGCTGAGAGGAGATATGATAGCCATGTATAAATATGTGAGAGGAAGCCACAGGGAGGAGGGAGCAAGCTTGTTTTCTGCTTCCTTGGAGACTAGGACGAGAAACAATGGCTTCAAACTACAAGAGAGGAGATTCCATCTGAACATGAGGAAGAACTTCCTGACTGTGAGAGCCATTCAGCAGTGGAACTCTCTGCCCCGGAGTGTGGTGGAGGCTCCTTCTTTGGAAGCTTTTAAACAGAGGCTAGATGGCCATCTGTCAGGGGTGATTTGAATGCAATATTCCTGCTTCTTGGCAGGGGTTGGACTGGATGGCCCATGAGGTCTCTTCCAACTCTTTGATTCTATTATTCTAACATAACACAATTAAACTAAGTAAATGGGGATTAAGAGATGCTTTTGAATTAGTAAACAAAAAGGCCCAACCAACATATTATTCTCATAGATATAAAAAATATACATGTATAGACCACCACTGGTGACAAATAAAACAAATGTATTACGACAACCATGAACTAAAGGGCGAGGAAGACACACAGAGACATTATCATCAGGTTGCTGTAAGCCAATAAGGTTTGTTCTGATTCTTCCACTACAAATTCTCCCTCCAATTTCCATTGGATTGATGTATATAATCCAGACTGGGGAAACTGTGACCCTCAAGGACTGTAATGCTCAGCGTAGTCAATAAGGAAGGATGCTGGGAGGTCTACTCAACAACATCTGGAAGGTTACGACCATCTCTAGTACATGTATAACTGAGTAATAGTACACCTACTGGGCCACTTCAAGAGGATCTGCAACTTGAAAAAACAGGTCCCAATGAACTTCTTTCACCTGATATTTGATGCCATGTGGGAAGTACTCCATAAAAATATCTGACTCGTTGCCCTGCACCTCTCGATATTGGATAGGCTTTTCCTTAAGGAAGGAGTTAAGGTGGGTGGAGAGTAGGGCACACGCTCCCTGTTCGTCCCGGGAGGAATTCTGACCTGGGAAAAGAGGGAAGAGTAGCCACCATACGGTTAAAGCTTACTCACAACAGAATGCCATCTCCATTGAGTTAACTTTGCTTATATCAATAAGAAAAATAATGTACATTACAACATAAACATGGATGTTTAAATGCTGTCAAACTGCAATGTTTACATAGTGTGAAAGAGATCACGGACCATGATTATGTTTGTAATAATCATTTCTAACTGACCTCACAGAACTAGAAAAGATGGATGCCCATGCATAAGGTTCTTTCTCAGGTTCTTTCCTGATAGAACTAGGAAGGATCTCTGTCTGAAACACTAGAAAGTCACTACCCAGCTGGCAGCATGGTCCTAGATCAGGCATGAGCAAACTCCGGCCCTCCAGGTTCCTACGGCTGTTAGGAATTGTAGGAGTTGAAATCCAAAACACCTGGAGGACTGAAGTTTGCTCATACCTGTCCTAAACGGTCAATATCAAACACCTGTGCTGCTTACCGATCCAGATGTGCACACTGGAATGATCATCATCTCTGTTGTGAAGAATCAAATAGGAATCCCCGGTATAAAAAATGCCTTTCAGTTCTGGTGGAACAGGCACAGGCTTCATCTTTTCCACTCGCCAGATGTGTAGGCCTGGTTCCTTGACCGAAACATCAAAGGGAGAGCCGCTGCAAGGCAGAAGGGGGAAAGGTAATGCTTTCAAAATGGGAGGGGGAAGTAGGCAGGATGAAATTATAGGGTGGAGGGAAACAGAATGATGCAGGTGACAGAGAAGAGTCCTATCCAAGAAGGGCCAAGCTTTAGCAATGGGCCGGGCTTCAGCACAGCGGGTTAAGCTACCAGCTGCAGAAAATCTTGCTGATCAAAAGGTTGACAATTCAAGCCTGAGTTGTGGTGAGCTCCCAACCATCAGCTCAGCTTCTCTTCACCTAGCAGGTCGAAAACAGTAATGTGAGTAGATTAATAGGTACCGTTTTGGTGGGGAGGTAATAAAAGGTGCCAACACAGAAACACCAGCAATTTGATTGGGAGAGCAACAAAGACAACAAAGGTCCTCGGCATGTAAAATGAAGCAACAGCCTGCCCCCCCAATGGCCGGAGTAAAGCACCACCTTCAAATGCTGGAGATGGAAAAAGATAGGAAGCCTTTATCTCTGTTTTTATATTGTCATTGTTAATTTTATAATCGGCATCGAATGTTTGCCATATATGTGTACTGAACAAATGTTTAAAAACAATGCTTTTGGGTTTGGAAAGATTAGCCGTTTACAAGAAAGGTTGCTCTTGGCGTCCCCGCAGCAACAGCAAGGGTATCCCTCTGGGCAGCTAAACCAGGAAATCCCAACTGGATGGCACCCCACAAGGGTCTTCCTCCAGGAGCAAACCAAGAATGGGCAACTTGGAAGTCCCTGAACAGACTCAGAAGTGGAGTAGGCAGATCAAAAGACAACCTGACAAAATGGCACTACCTAAAAGAACCCCACACCTTATGTGACTGTGGAGCAGAACAGACAACTCCGCATCTGAATGCTTGTCCACTATGTTCTGCCTCATGTTGTTGTTGTTCATTCGTTCAGTCGTCTCCGACTCTTCATGACCTCATTGACCAGCCCACGCCAGAGCTCCCTGTCGGCCGTCACCACCCCCA